>OX596010.1:47177322-47713269 GCA_951394025.1 Heteromyza rotundicornis
AAGTTAACATTTCCGTTGAATTAATTTAAATGTTATTGTATCAGTTCTAAACTTTGTATACTGCCTTTAATGCAGTATGCCGCATGGAATTTAAAGTCGCAAGTTAACATTTCCGTGGAATTGTTTTTAATGTTATTGTATAAGTTATAGACTTTGTATACGGCCTTTAATGCAGTTTTTCGCATGGAATTTAAAGTCGCAAGTTAACATTTCCGTTGAATTGTTTTAAATGTTATTGTATCAGTTCTAAACTTTGTATACTGTCTTTAATGCAGTATTCCGAATGGAATTTAAAGTCACAAGTTAATATTCCGTTGAATTGTTTTAAATGTTATTGTATCAGTTCTACACTTTGTATACTGCCTTTAATGCAGTATTTCGCATGGAATTAAAAGGCGCAAGTTAACATTTCCGTTGAATTGTTTTAAGTGTTATTGTATCAGTTCTAAACTTTGTATACTGCCTTTAATGCAGTTTTCCGCATGGAATTTAAAGTCGCAAGTTAACATTTCCGTTGAATTGTTTTAAATGTTATTGTATCAGTTCTAAACTTTGTATACTGCCTTTAATGCAGTATTCCGCATGAATTTAAAGTCACAAGTTAATATTTCCGTTGAATTGTTTTAAATGATATTGTATCAGTTCTAAACTTTGTATACGGCCTCTATGCAGTTTTTCGCATGGAATTTAAAGTCGAAAGTTAACATATACGTTGAATTGTTTTAAATGTTATTGTATCAGTTATAAACTTTGTATACGGCCTCTAATGCAGTTTTCCGCATGGAATTTAAAGTCGCAAGTTAACATTTCCGTTGAATTACTTTAAATGTTATTGTATCAGTTCTAAACTTTGTATACGGCCTTTAATGTAGTATTCCGCATGTAATTTAAAGTCGCAAGTTAACATTACCGTTGAATTGTTTTAAAAGTTATTGTATCAGCTATAAACTTTGTCTACGGCCTTTAATGCAGTATTCCGCATGGAATTTAAAGTCGCAAGTTAACATTTCCGTGGAATTGTTTTTAATGTTATTGTGTAAGTTATAGACTTTGTATCCGGCCTTTAATGCAGTTTTTCGCATGGAATTTAAAGTCGCAAGTTAACATTTCCGTTGAATTGTTTTAAATGTTATTGTATCAGTTCTAAACTTTGTATACTGTCTTTAATGCAGTATTCCGAATGGAATTTAAAGTCACAAGTTAATATTCCGTTGAATTGTTTTAAATGTTATTGTATCAGTTCTAAACTTTGTATACTGCCTTTAATGCAGTTTTCCCGCATGGAATTTAAAGTCGCAAGTTAACATTTCCGTTGAATTGTTTTAAATGTTATTGTATCAGTTATAAACTTTGTATACTGCCTTTAATAAAGTATTCCGCATGGAATTTAAAGTCACAAGTTAATATTTCCGTTGAATTGTTTTAAATGATATTGTGTCAGTTCTAAACTTTGTATACGGCCTCTATGCAGTTTTTCGCATGGAATTTAAAGTCGAAAGTTAACATATACGTTGAATTATTTTAAATGTTATTGTATCAGTTCTAAACTTTGTCTACGGCATTTATTGTAGTATTCCGTATGGAATTTTAAGTAGAAAGGTAAAATTTCCGTTGAATTGTTTTAAATGTTATTGTATCAGTTCTAAACTTTGTATACTGCCTTTAGTGCAGTTTTCCGCATGGAATTTAAAGTCGCAAGTTAACATTTCCGTTGAATTGTTTTAAATGTTATTGTATCAGTTCTAAACTTTGTATACTGCCTTTAATGCAGTTTTCCGCATGGAATTTAAAGTCGCAAGTTAACATTTCCGTTGAATTGTTTTAAATGTTATTGTATCAGTTATAAACTTTGTATACTGCCTTTAATAAAGTATTCGCATGGAATTTAAAGTCACAAGTTAATATTTCCGTTGAATTGTTTTAAATGATATTGTGTCAGTTCTAAACTTTGTATACGGCCTCTATGCAGTTTTTTCGCATGGAATTTAAAGTCGAAAGTTAACATATACGTTGAATTATTTTAAATGTTATTGTATCAGTTCTAAACTTTGTCTACGGCATTTATTGTAGTATTCCGTATGGAATTTTAAGTAGAAAGGTAAAATTTCCGTTGAATTGTTTTAAATGTTATTGTATCAGTTCTAAACTTTGTATACTGCCTTTAGTGCAGTTTTCCGCATGGAATTTAAAGTCGCAAGTTAACATTTCCGTTGAATTGTTTTAAATGTTATTGTATCAGTTCTAAACTTTGTATACTGCCTTTAATGCAGTTTTCCGCATGGAATTTAAAGTCGCAAGTTAACATTTCCGTTGAATTGTTTTAAATGTTATTGTATCAGTTCTAAACTTTGTAATGCAGTTTTTCGCATGGAATTTAATGTCGTAAGTTAACATTTCGTTGAATTGTTTTAAATGTTATTGTATCAGTTCCAAACTAGTTTTCCGCATGGAATTTAAAGTCGCAAGTTAACATTTCCGTTGAATTGTTTTAAATGTTATTGTATCAGGTCTAAACTTTGTATACTATCTTTAATGCAGTTTTCCGCATGGAATTTAGAGTCGCAAGTTAACATTTCCGTTTAATTGTTTTAAATGTTATTGTATCAGTTCTAAACTTTGTATACGGCCTTTAATGCAGTTTTTCGCATGGAATTTAATGTCGCAAGTTAACATTTCCGTTGAATTGTTTTAAATGTTATTGTATCAGTTCCAAACTAGTTTTTCGCATGGAATTTAATGTCGCAAGTTAACATTTCCGTTGAATTGTTTTAAATGTTATTGTATCAGTTCCAAACTTTGTATACTGTCTTTAATGCAGTTTTCCGCATGGAATTTAGAGTCGCAAGTTAACATTTCCGTTTAATTGTTTTAAATGTCATTGTATCAGTTATAAACTTTGTATACGGCCTCTAATGCAGTTTTCCGGATGGAATTTAAAGTCGCAAGTTAACATTTCCGTTGAATTAATTTAAATGTTATTGTATCAGTTCTAAATTTTGTATACGGCCTTTAATGCAGTATTCCGCATGGAATTTAGAGTCGCAAGTTAACATTTCCGTTTAATTGTTTTAAATGTTATTGTATCAGTTCTAAACTTTGTATACGGCCTTTAATGCAGTTTTTCGCATGGAATTTAATGTCGCAAGTTAACATTTCCGTTGAATTGTTTTAAATGTTATTGTATCAGTTCCAAACTAGTTTTTCGCATGGAATTTAATGTCGCAAGTTAACATTTCCGTTGAATTGTTTTAAATGTTATTGTATCAGTTCCAAACTTTGTATACTGTCTTTAATGCAGTTTTCCGCATGGAATTTAGAGTCGCAAGTTAACATTTCCGTTTAATTGTTTTAAATGTTATTGTATCAGTTATAAACTTTGTATACGGCCTCTAATGCAGTTTCCGGATGGAATTTAAAGTCGCAAGTTAACATTTCCGTTGAATTAATTTAAATGTTATTGTATCAGTTCTAAATTTTGTATACGGCCTTTAATGCAGTATTCCGCATGGAATTTAAAGTCGCAAGTTAACATTTCCGTGGAATTGTTTTTAATGTTATTGTATCAGTTCTAAACTTTGTATACGGCCTTTAATGCAGTATTCCGCATGTAATTTAAAGTCGCAAGTTAACATTTCCGTTGAATTGTTTTAAATGTTATTGTATCAGCTATAAACTTTGTCTACGGCCTTTAATGCAGTATTCCCCATGGAATTTAAAGTCGAAAGTTAAAATTTCCGTTGAATTATTGTAAATGTTATTGTATCAGTTCTAAACTTTGTCTACGGCCTTTAATGCAGTATTCCCCATGGACTTTAAAGTCGAAAGTTAAAATTTCCGTTGAATTATTTTAAATGTTATTGTATCAGTTCTAAACTTTGTATACTGCCTTTAATGCAGTATTCCGCATGGAATTTAAAGTCGCAAGTTAACATTTCCGTGGAATTGTTTTTAATGTTATTGTATAAGTTATAGACTTTGTATACGGCCTTTAATGCAGTTTTTCGCATGGAATTTAAAGTCGCAAGTTAACATTTCCGTTGAATTGTTTTAAATGTTATTGTATCAGTTCTAAACTTTGTATACTGTCTTTAATGCAGTATTCCGAATGGAATTTAAAGTCACAAGTTAATATTCCGTTGAATTGTTTTAAATGTTATTGTATCAGTTCTACACTTTGTAAAGGCAAATGCAGTATTCCGCATGGAATTTAAAGTCGCAAGTTAACATTTCCGTGGAATTGTTTTTAATGTTATTGTATAAGTTATAGACTTTGTAATGCAGTTTTTCGCATGGAATTTAATGTCGTAAGTTAACATTTCCGTTGAATTGTTTTAAATGTTATTGTATCAGTTCCAAACTAGTTTTCCGCATGGAATTTAAAGTCGCAAGTTAACATTTCCGTTGAATTGTTTTAAATGTTATTGTATCAGGTCTAAACTTTGTATACTATCTTTAATGCAGTTTTCCGCATGGAATTTAGAGTCGCAAGTTAACATTTCCGTTTAATTGTTTTAAATGTTATTGTATCAGTTCTAAACTTTGTATACGGCCTTTAATGCAGTTTTTCGCATGGAATTTAAAGTCGCAAGTTAACATTTCCGTTGAATTGTTTTAAATGTTATTGTATCAGTTCCAAACTAGTTTTTCGCATGGAATTTAATGTCGCAAGTTAACATTTCCGTTGAATTGTTTTAAATGTTATTGTATCAGTTCCAAACTTTGTATACTGTCTTTAATGCAGTTTTCCGCATGGAATTTAGAGTCGCAAGTTAACATTTCCGTTTAATTGTTTTAAATGTTATTGTATCAGTTATAAACTTTGTATACGGCCTCTAATGCAGTTTTCCGGATGGAATTTAAAGTCGCAAGTTAACATTTCCGTTGAATTAATTTAAATGTTATTGTATCAGTTCTAAATTTTGTATACGGCCTTTAATGCAGTATTCCGCATGGAATTTAAAGTCGCAAGTTAACATTTCCGTGGAATTGTTTTTAATGTTATTGTATCAGTTCTAAACTTTGTATACGGCCTTTAATGGAGTATTCCGCA
This sequence comes from Heteromyza rotundicornis, assembly GCA_951394025.1. Lineage (NCBI taxonomy): Eukaryota > Metazoa > Arthropoda > Insecta > Diptera > Heleomyzidae > Heteromyza > Heteromyza rotundicornis. The sequence goes on from OX596010.1 coordinate 47,182,373, forward strand.
TGGAATTTAAAGTCACAAGTTAACATTTCCGTTGAATTGTTTTAAATGTTATTGTATCAGCTATAAACTTTGTCTACGGCCTTTAATGCAGTATTCCCCATGGAATTTAAAGTCGAAAGTTAAAATTTCCGTTGAATTATTTTAAATGTTATTGTATCAGTTCTAAACTTTGTATACTGCCTTTAATGCAGTATTCCGCATGGAATTTAAAGTCGCAAGTTAACATTTCCGTGGAATTGTTTTTAATGTTATTGTATAAGTTATAGACTTTGTATACGGCCTTTAATGCAGTTTTTCGCATGGAATTTAAAGTCGCAAGTTAACATTTCCGTTGAATTGTTTTAAATGTTATTGTATCAGTTCTAAACTTTGTATACTGTCTTTAATGCAGTATTCCGAATGGAATTTAAAGTCACAAGTTAATATTCCGTTGAATTGTTTTAAATGTTATTGTATCAGTTCTACACTTTGTATACTGCCTTTAATGCAGTATTCCGCATGGAATTTAAAGTCGCAAGTTAACATTTCCGTGGAATTGTTTTTAATGTTATTGTATAAGTTATAGACTTTGTATACGGCCTTTAATGCAGTTTTTCGCATGGAATTTAAAGTCGCAAGTTAACATTTCCGTTGAATTGTTTTAAATGTTATTGTATCAGTTCTAAACTTTGTATACTGTCTTTAATGCAGTATTCCGAATGGAATTTAAAGTCACAAGTTAATATTCCGTTGAATTGTTTTAAATGTTATTGTATCAGTTCTACACTTTGTATACTGCCTTTAATGCAGTTTTCCGCATGGAATTTAAAGTCGCAAGTTAACATTTCCGTTGAATTGTTTTAAATGTTATTGTATCAGTTCTAAACTTTGTATACTGCCTTTAATGCAGTATTCCGCATGGAATTTAAAGTCACAAGTTAATATTTCCGTTGAATTGTTTTAAATGATATTGTATCAGTTCTAAACTTTGTATACGGCCTCTATGCAGTTTTTCGCATGGAATTTAAAGTCGAAAGTTAACATATACGTTGAATTGTTTTAAATGTTATTGTATCAGTTATAAACTTTGTATACGGCCTCTAATGCAGTTTTCCGCATGGAATTTAAAGTCGCAAGTTAACATTTCCGTTGAATTACTTTAAATGTTATTGTATCAGTTATAAACTTTGTATACGGCCTTTAATGTAGTATTCCGCATGTAATTTAAAGTCGCAAGTTAACATTTCCGTTGAATTGTTTTAAATGTTATTGTATCAGCTATAAACTTTGTCTACGGCCTTTAATGCAGTATTCCGCATGGAATTTAAAGTCGCAAGTTAACATTTCCGTGGAATTGTTTTTAATGTTATTGTATAAGTTATAGACTTTGTATACGGCCTTTAATGCAGTTTTTCGCATGAAATTTAAAGTCGCAAGTTAACATTTCCGTTGCATTGTTTTAAATGTTATTGTATCAGTTCTAAACTTTGTATACTGTCTTTAATGCAGTATTCCGAATGGAATTTAAAGTCACAAGTTAATATACCGTTGAATTGTTTTAAATGTTATTGTATCAGTTCTACACTTTGTATACTGCCTTTAATGCAGTATTTCGCATGGAATTAAAAGGCGCAAGTTAACATTTCCGTTGAATTGTTTTAAATGTTATTGTATCAGTTCTAAACTTTGTATACTGCCTTTAATGCAGTTTTCCGCATGGAATTTAAAGTCGCAAGTTAACATTTCCGTTGAATTGTTTTAAATGTTATTGTATCAGTTATAAACTTTGTATACTGCCTTTAATGCAGTATTCCGCATGGAATTTAAAGTCACAAGTTAATATTTCCGTTGAATTGTTTTAAATGATATTGTGTCAGTTCTAAACTTTGTATACGGCCTCTATGCAGTTTTTCGCATGGAATTTAAAGTCGAAAGTTAACATATACGTTGAATTATTTTAAATGTTATTGTATCAGTTCTAAACTTTGTCTACGGCATTTATTGTAGTATTCCGTATGGAATTTTAAGTAGAAAGGTAAAATTTCCGTTGAATTGTTTTAAATGTTATTGTATCAGTTCTAAACTTTGTATACTGCCTTTAATGCAGTTTTCCGCATGGAATTTAAAGTCGCAAGTTAACATTTCCGTTGAATTGTTTTAAATGTTATTGTATCAGTTCTAAACTTTGTATACTGCCTTTAATGCAGTTTTCCGCATGGAATTTAAAGTCGCAAGTTAACATTTCCGTTGAATTGTTTTAAATGTTATTGTATCAGTTCTAAACTTTGTAATGCAGTTTTTCGCATGGAATTTAATGTCGTAAGTTAACATTTCCGTTGAATTGTTTTAAATGTTATTGTATCAGTTCCAAACTAGTTTTCCGCATGGAATTTAAAGTCGCAAGTTAACATTTCCGTTGAATTGTTTTAAATGTTATTGTATCAGGTCTAAACTTTGTATACTATCTTTAATGCAGTTTTCCGCATGGAATTTAGAGTCGCAAGTTAACATTTCCGTTTAATTGTTTTAAATGTTATTGTATCAGTTCTAAACTTTGTATACGGCCTTTAATGCAGTTTTTCGCATGGAATTTAATGTCGCAAGTTAACATTTCCGTTGAATTGTTTTAAATGTTATTGTATCAGTTCTAAACTTTGTAATGCAGTTTTTCGCATGGAATTTAATGTCGTAAGTTAACATTTCCGTTGAATTGTTTTAAATGTTATTGTATCAGTTCCAAACTAGTTTTCCGCATGGAATTTAAAGTCGCAAGTTAACATTTCCGTTGAATTGTTTTAAATGTTATTGTATCAGGTCTAAACTTTGTATACTATCTTTAATGCAGTTTTCCGCATGGAATTTAGAGTCGCAAGTTAACATTTCCGTTTAATTGTTTTAAATGTTATTGTATCAGTTCTAAACTTTGTATACGGCCTTTAATGCAGTTTTTCGCATAGAATTTAATGTCGCAAGTTAACATTTCCGTTGAATTGTTTTAAATGTTATTGTATCAGTTCCAAACTAGTTTTTCGCATGGAATTTAATGTCGCAAGTTAACATTTCCGTTGAATTGTTTTAAATGTTATTGTATCAGTTCCAAACTTTGTATACTGTCTTTAATGCAGTTTTCCGCATGGAATTTAGAGTCGCAAGTTAACATTTCCGTTTAATTGTTTTAAATGTTATTGTATCAGTTATAAACTTTGTATACGGCCTCTAATGCAGTTTTCCGGATGGAATTTAAAGTCGCAAGTTAACATTTCCGTTGAATTAATTTAAATGTTATTGTATCAGTTCTAAATTTTGTATACGGCCTTTAATGCAGTATTCCGCATGGAATTTAAAGTCGCAAGTTAACATTTCCGTGGAATTGTTTTTAATGTTATTGTATCAGTTCTAAACTTTGTATACGGCCTTTAATGCAGTATTCCGCATGTAATTTAAAGTCGCAAGTTAACATTTCCGTTGAATTGTTTTAAATGTTATTGTATCAGCTATAAACTTTGTCTACGGCCTTTAATGCAGTATTCCCCATGGAATTTAAAGTCGAAAGTTAAAATTTCCGTTGAATTATTGTATATGTTATTGTATCAGTTCTAAACTTTGTCTACGGCATTTATTGTAGTATTCCGTATGGAATTTTAAGTCGAAAGGTAAAATTTCCGTTGAATTGTTTTAAATGTTATTGTATCAGTTTTAAACTTTGTATACGGCCTTTAATGCAGTTTTTCGCATGGAATTTAAAGTCGAAAGTTAACATTTCCGTTGAATTGTTTTAAATGTTATTGTATCAGTTCTAAACTTTGTATACTGCCTTTGATGCAGTTTTCCGCATGGAATTTAAAGTCACAAGTTAACATTTCCGTTGAATTGGTTTAAATGTTATTGTATCAGTTCTAAACTTTGTATACGGCCTTTAATGGAGTATTCCGCATGGAATTTAAAGTCACAAGTTAACATTTCCGTTGAATTGTTTTAAATGTTATTGTATCAGCTATAAACTTTGTCTACGGCCTTTAATGCAGTATTCCCCATGGAATTTAAAGTCGAAAGTTAAAATTTCCGTTGAATTATTTTAAATGTTATTGTATCAGTTCTAAACTTTGTCTACGGCATTTATTGTAGTATTCCGTATGGAATTTTAAGTAGAAAGGTAAAATTTCCGTTGAATTGTTTTAAATGTTATTGTATCAGTTCTAAACTTTGTATACTGCCTTTAATGCAGTTTTCCGCATGGAATTTAAAGTCGCAAGTTAACATTTTTGTTGAATTGTTTTAAATGTTATTGTATCAGTTCTAAACTTTGTATACGGCCTTTAATGGAGTATTCCGCATGGAATTTAAAGTCACAAGTTAACATTTCCGTTGAAGTGGTTTAAATGTTATTGTATCAGTTCTAAACTTTGTATACGGCCTTTAATGCAGTATTCCGCATGGAATTTAAAGTCGCAAGTTAACATTTCCGTTGAATTGTTTTAAATGTTATTGTATCAGTTCTAAACTTTGTATACTGCCTTTGATGCAGTTTTCCGCATGGAATTTAAAGTCGCAAGTTAACATTTCCGTTAAATGTTATTGTATCAGTTCTAAACTTTGTATACGGCCTTTAATGCAGTTTTCCGCATAGAATTTAAAGTCGCAAGTTAAAATTTCCGTGGAACTGTTTTAAATGTTATTGTATCAGTTCTAAACTTTGTCTACGGCCTTTAATGCAGTATTCCCCATGGAATTTTAAGTCGAAAGGTAAAATTTCCGTTGAATTGTTTTAAATGTTATTGTATCAGCTATAAACTTTGTCTACGGCCTTTAATGCAGTTTTCCGCATGGAATTAAAAGTCGCAAGTTAACATTTCCGTTGAATTATTTTAAATGTTATTGTATCAGTTCTAAACTTTGTCTACGGCCTTTAATGCAGTTTTCCGCATGGAATTAAAAGTCGCAAGTTAACATTTCCGTTGAATTGTTTTAAATGTGATTGTATCAGTTATAAACTTTGTATACGGCCTTTAATGCAGTATTCCGCATGAAATTTAAAGTCGCAAGTTAACATTTCCGTTTAATTGTTTTAAATGTTATTGTATCAGTTCCAAACTTTGTATACTGTCTTTAATGCAGTTTTCCGCATGGAATTTAGAGTCGCAAGTTAACATTTCCGTTTAATTGTTTTAAATGTTATTGTATCAGTTCTAAACTTTGTATACGGCCTTTAATGCAGTTTTTCGCATGGAATTTAAAGTCGAAAGTTAACATATCCGTTGAATTGTTTTAAATGTTATTGTATCAGTTCCAAACTAGTTTTTCGCATGGAATTTAATGTCGCAAGTTAACATTTCCGTTGAATTGTTTTAAATGTTATTGTATCAGTTCCAAACTTTGTATACTGTCTTTAATGCAGTTTTCCGCATGGAATTTAGAGTCGCAAGTTAACATTTCCGTTTAATTGTTTTAAATGTTATTGTATCAGTTATAAACTTTGTATACGGCCTCTAATGCAGTTTTCCGGATGGAATTTAAAGTCGCAAGTTAACATTTCCGTTGAATTAATTTAAATGTTATTGTATCAGTTCTAAATTTTGTATACGGCCTTTAATGCAGTATTCCGCATGGAATTTAAAGTCGCAAGTTAACATTTCCGTGGAATTGTTTTTAATGTTATTGTATCAGTTCTAAACTTTGTATACGGCCTTTAATGCAGTATTCCGCATGTAATTTAAAGTCGCAAGTTAACATTTCCGTTGAATTGTTTTAAATGTTATTGTATCAGCTATAAACTTTGTCTACGGCCTTTAATGCAGTATTCCCCATGGAATTTAAAGTCGAAAGTTAAAATTTCCGTTGAATTATTGTATATGTTATTGTATCAGTTCTAAACTTTGTCTACGGCATTTAGTGTAGTATTCCGTATGGAATTTTAAGTCGAAAGGTAAAATTTCCGTTGAATTGTTTTAAATGTTATTGTATCAGTTTTAAACTTTGTATACGGCCTTTAATGCAGGTTTTCGCATGGAATTTAAAGTCGAAAGTTAACATTTCCGTTGAATTGTTTTAAATGTTATTGTATCAGTTTTAAACTTTGTATACTGCCTTTGATGCAGTTTTCCGCATGGAATTTAAAGTCACAAGTTAACATTTCCGTTGAATTGGTTTAAATGTTATTGTATCAGTTCTAAACTTTGTATACGGCCTTTAATGGAGTATTCCGCATGGAATTTAAAGTCACAAGTTAACATTTCCGTTGAATTGTTTTAAATGTTATTGTATCAGCTATAAACTTTGTCTACGGCCTTTAATGCAGTATTCCCCATGGAATTTAAAGTCGAAAGTTAAAATTTCCGTTGAATTATTTTAAATGTTATTGTATCAGTTCTAAACTTTGTCTACGGCATTTATTGTAGTATTCCGTATGGAATTTTAAGTAGAAAGGTAAAATTTCCGTTGAATTGTTTTAAATGTTATTGTATCAGTTCTAAACTTTGTATACTGCCTTTAATGCAGTTTTCCGCATGGAATTTAAAGTCGCAAGTTAACATTTTTGTTGAATTGTTTTAAATGTTATTGTATCAGTTCTAAACTTTGTATACGGCCTTTAATGGAGTATTCCGCATGGAATTTAAAGTCACAAGTTAACATTTCCGTTGAAGTGGTTTAAATGTTATTGTATCAGTTCTAAACTTTGTATACGGCCTTTAATGCAGTATTCCGCATGGAATTTAAAGTCGCAAGTTAACATTTCCGTTGAATTGTTTTAAATGTTATTGTATCAGTTCTAAACTTTGTATACTGCCTTTGATGCAGTTTTCCGCATGGAATTTAAAGTCGCAAGTTAACATTTCCGTTAAATGTTATTGTATCAGTTCTAAACTTTGTATACGGCCTTTAATGCAGTTTTCCGCATAGAATTTAAAGTCGCAAGTTAAAATTTCCGTGGAACTGTTTTAAATGTTATTGTATCAGTTCTAAACTTTGTCTACGGCCTTTAATGCAGTATTCCCCATGGAATTTTAAGTCGAAAGGTAAAATTTCCGTTGAATTGTTTTAAATGTTATTGTATCAGCTATAAACTTTGTCTACGGCCTTTAATGCAGTTTTCCGCATGGAATTAAAAGTCGCAAGTTAACATTTCCGTTGAATTATTTTAAATGTTATTGTATCAGTTCTAAACTTTGTCTACGGCCTTTAATGCAGTTTTCCGCATGGAATTAAAAGTCGCAAGTTAACATTTCCGTTGAATTGTTTTAAATGTTATTGTATCAGTTATAAACTTTGTATACGGCCTTTAATGCAGTATTCCGCATGAAATTTAAAGTCGCAAGTTAACATTTCCGTTTAATTGTTTTAAATGTTATTGTATCAGTTCCAAACTTTGTATACTGTCTTTAATGCAGTTTTCCGCATGGAATTTAGAGTCGCAAGTTAACATTTCCGTTTAATTGTTTTAAATGTTATTGTATCAGTTCTAAACTTTGTATACTGCCTTTAATGCAGTTTTCCGCATGGAATTTAAAGTCGCAAGTTAACATTTCCGTTGAATTGTTTTAAATGTTATTGTATCAGTTCTAAACTTTGTAATGCAGTTTTTCGCATGGAATTTAATGTCGTAAGTTAACATTTCCGTTGAATTGTTTTAAATGTTATTGTATCAGTTCCAAACTAGTTTTCCGCATGGAATTTAAAGTCGCAAGTTAACATTTCCGTTGAATTGTTTTAAATGTTATTGTATCAGGTCTAAACTTTGTATACTATCTTTAATGCAGTTTTCCGCATGGAATTTAGAGTCGCAAGTTAACATTTCCGTTTAATTGTTTTAAATGTTATTGTATCAGTTCTAAACTTTGTATACGGCCTTTAATGCAGTTTTTCGCATGGAATTTAATGTCGCAAGTTAACATTTCCGTTGAATTGTTTTAAATGTTATTGTATCAGTTCTAAACTTTGTAATGCAGTTTTTCGCATGGAATTTAATGTCGTAAGTTAACATTTCCGTTGAATTGTTTTAAATGTTATTGTATCAGTTCCAAACTAGTTTTCCGCATGGAATTTAAAGTCGCAAGTTAACATTTCCGTTGAATTGTTTTAAATGTTATTGTATCAGGTCTAAACTTTGTATACTATCTTTAATGCAGTTTTCCGCATGGAATTTAGAGTCGCAAGTTAACATTTCCGTTTAATTGTTTTAAATGTTATTGTATCAGTTCTAAACTTTGTATACGGCCTTTAATGCAGTTTTTCGCATAGAATTTAATGTCGCAAGTTAACATTTCCGTTGAATTGTTTTAAATGTTATTGTATCAGTTCCAAACTAGTTTTTCGCATGGAATTTAATGTCGCAAGTTAACATTTCCGTTGAATTGTTTTAAATGTTATTGTATCAGTTCCAAACTTTGTATACTGTCTTTAATGCAGTTTTCCGCATGGAATTTAGAGTCGCAAGTTAACATTTCCGTTTAATTGTTTTAAATGTTATTGTATCAGTTATAAACTTTGTATACGGCCTCTAATGCAGTTTTCCGGATGGAATTTAAAGTCGCAAGTTAACATTTCCGTTGAATTAATTTAAATGTTATTGTATCAGTTCTAAATTTTGTATACGGCCTTTCATGCAGTATTCCGCATGGAATTTAAAGTCGCAAGTTAACATTTCCGTGGAATTGTTTTTAATGTTATTGTATCAGTTCTAAACTTTGTATACGGCCTTTAATGCAGTATTCCGCATGTAATTTAAAGTCGCAAGTTAACATTTCCGTTGAATTGTTTTAAATGTTATTGTATCAGCTATAAACTTTGTCTACGGCCTTTAATGCAGTATTCCCCATGGAATTTAAAGTCGAAAGTTAAAATTTCCGTTGAATTATTGTATATGTTATTGTATCAGTTCTAAACTTTGTCTACGGCATTTATTGTAGTATTCCGTATGGAATTTTAAGTCGAAAGGTAAAATTTCCGTTGAATTGTTTTAAATGTTATTGTATCAGTTTTAAACTTTGTATACGGCCTTTAATGCAGTTTTTCGCATGGAATTTAAAGTCGAAAGTTAACATTTCCGTTGAATTGTTTTAAATGTTATTGTATCAGCTATAAACTTTGTCTACGGCCTTTAATGCAGTATTCCCCATGGAATTTAAAGTCGAAAGTTAAAATTTCCGTTGAATTATTTTAAATGTTATTGTATCAGTTCTAAACTTTGTCTACGGCATTTATTGTAGTATTCCGTATGGAATTTTAAGTAGAAAGGTAAAATTTCCGTTGAATTGTTTTAAATGTTATTGTATCAGTTCTAAACTTTGTATACGGCCTTTAATGGAGTATTCCGCATGGAATTTAAAGTCACAAGTTAACATTTCCGTTGAAGTGGTTTAAATGTTATTGTATCAGTTCTAAACTTTGTATACGGCCTTTAATGCAGTTTTCCGCATGGAATTTAAAGTCGCAAGTTAACATTTTTGTTGAATTGTTTTAAATGTTATTGTATCAGTTCTAAACTTTGTATACGGCCTTTAATGGAGTATTCCGCATGGAATTTAAAGTCACAAGTTAACATTTCCGTTGAAGTGGTTTAAATGTTATTGTATCAGTTCTTAACTTTGTATACGGCCTTTAATGCAGTATTCCGCATGGAATTTAAAGTCGCAAGTTAACATTTCCGTTGAATTGTTTTAAATGTTATTGTATCAGTTCTAAACTTTGTATACTGCCTTTGATGCAGTTTTCCGCATGGAATTTAAAGTCGCAAGTTAACATTTCCGTTAAATGTTATTGTATCAGTTCTAAACTTTGTATACGGCCTTTAATGCAGTTTTCCGCATAGAATTTAAAGTCGCAAGTTAAAATTTCCGTGGAACTGTTTTAAATGTTATTGTATCAGTTCTAAACTTTGTCTACGGCCTTTAATGCAGTATTCCCCATGGAATTTTAAGTCGAAAGGTAAAATTTCCGTTGAATTGTTTTAAATGTTATTGTATCAGCTATAAACTTTGTCTACGGCCTTTAATGCAGTTTTCCGCATGGAATTAAAAGTCGCAAGTTAACATTTCCGTTGAATTATTTTAAATGTTATTGTATCAGTTCTAAACTTTGTCTACGGCCTTTAATGCAGTTTTCCGCATGGAATTAAAAGTCGCAAGTTAACATTTCCGTTGAATTGTTTTAAATGTTATTGTATCAGTTATAAACTTTGTATACGGCCTTTAATGCAGTATTCCGCATGAAATTTAAAGTCGCAAGTTAACATTTCCGTTTAATTGTTTTAAATGTTATTGTATCAGTTCCAAACTTTGTATACTGTCTTTAATGCAGTTTTCCGCATGGAATTTAGAGTCGCAAGTTAACATTTCCGTTTAATTGTTTTAAATGTTATTGTATCAGTTCTAAACTTTGTATACGGCCTTTAATGCAGTTTTTCGCATGGAATTTAAAGTCGAAAGTTAACATATCCGTTGCAGTATTCCGCATGTAATTTAAAGTCGCTTTAAATTCCATGCGGAAAACTGCATTAAAGGCCGTATACAAAGTTTAAAGCTGATACAATAACATTTAAAACAATTCAACGGAAATGTTTACTTGCGACAAAGTTTAGAGCTGATACAATAACATTTAAAACAATTCAACGGAAATGTTAACTTGCGACTTTAAATTACATGCGGAATACTGCATTAAAGGATGTATACAACGTTTAGAACTGATACAATAACATTTAAAATAATTCCACGGAAATGTTAACTTGCGACTTTAAATTCCATGCGGAAAACTGCATTAAAGGCCGTATACAAAGTTTAGAGCTGATACAATAACATTTAAAACAATTCAACGAAAATGTTAACTTGCGACTTTAAATTCAATGCGGAATACTGCATTAAAGGCCGTATACAAAGTTTAGAACTGATACAATAACATTTAAAACAATTCAACGGAAATGTTAACTTGCGACTTTAAATTACATGCGGAATACTGCATTAAAGGCCGTATGCAAAGTTCAGAACTGATACAATAATATTTAAAACAATTTCACGGAAATGTTAATTGCGACTTTAAATTCCATGCGGAAAACTGCATTAAAGGCCGTATACAAAGTTTAGAGCTGATACAATAACATTTAAAACAATTCAACGGAAATGTTAACTTGCGACTTTAAATTACATGCGGAATACTGCATTAAAGGCCGTATACAACGTTTAGAACTGATACAATAACATTTAAAATAATTCCACGGAAATGTTAACTTGCGACTTTAAATTCCATGCGGAAAACTGCATTAAAGGCCGTATACAAAGTTTAGAGCTGATACAATAACATTTAAAACAATTCAACGGAAATGTTAACTTGCGACTTTAAATTCAATGCGGAATACTTCATTAAAGGCCGTATACAAAGTTTAGAACTGATACAATAACATTTAAAATAATTCCACGGAAATGTTAACTTGCGACTTTAAATTCCATGCGGAAATCTGCATTAAAGGCCGTATACAAAGTTTAGAGCTGATACAATAACATTTAAAACAATTCAACGGAAATGTTAACTTGCGACTTTAAATTCAATGCGGAATACTGCATTAAAGGCCGTATACAAAGTTTAGAACTGATACAATAACATTTAAAATAATTCCACGGAAATGTTAACTTGCGACTTTAAATTCCATGCGGAATACTGCATTAAAGGCCGTATACAAAGTTTAAAGCTGATACAATAACATTTAAAACAATTCAACGGAAATGTTTACTTGCGACTTTAAATTACATGCCGAATACTGCATTAAAGGCCGAATACAAAGTTTAAAGCTGATACAATAACATTTAAAACAATTCAACGGAAATGTTTACTTGCGACTTTAAATTACATGCGGAATACTGCATTAAAGGCCGTATACAAAGTTTAGAACTGATACAATAACATTCAAAATAATTCCACGGAAATGTTAACTTGCGACTTTAAATTCCATGCGGAAAACTGCATTAAAGGCCGTATACAAAGTTTAGAGCTGATACAATAACATTTAAAACAATTCAACGGAAATGTTAACTTGCGACTTTAAATTACATGCGGAATACTGCATTACAGGCCGTATACAAAGTTCAGAACTGATACAATAATATTTAAAACAATTTCACGGAAATGTTAACTTGCGACTTTAAATTCCATGCGGAAAACTGCATTAAAGGCCGTATACAAAGTTTAGAGCTGATACAATAACATTTAAAACAATTCAACGGAAATGTTAACTTGCGACTTTAAATTACATGCGGAATACTGTATTAAAGGCCGTATACAAAGTTCAGAACTGATACAATAATATTTAAAACAATTTCACGGAAATGTTAACTTGCGACTTTAAATTCCATGCGGAAAACTGCATTAAAGGCCGTATACAAAGTTTAGAGCTGATACAATAACATTTAAAACAATTCAACGGAAATATTTACTTGCGACTTTAAATTACATGCGGAATACTGCATTAAAGGCCGTATACAAAGTTTGGAACTGATACAATAACATTTAAAATAATTCCACGGAAATGTTAACTTGCGACTTTAAATTCCATGCGGAAAACTGCTTTAAAGGCCGTATACAAAGTTTAGAGCTGATACAATAACATTTAAAACAATTCAACGGAAATGTTAACTTGCGACTTTAAATTACATGCGGAATACTGCATTAAAGGCCGTATACAAAGTTCAGAACTGATACAATAATATTTAAAACAATTTCACGGAAATGTTAACTTGCGACTTTAAATTCAATGCGGAAAACTGCATTAAAGGCCGTATACAAAGTTTAGAGCTGATACAATAACATTTAAAACAATTCAACGGAAATGTTTACTTGCGACTTTAAATTACATGCGGAATACTGCATTAAAGGCCGTATACAAAGTTTAGAGCTGATACAATAACATTTAAAACAATTCAACGGCAATGTTAACTTGCGACTTTAAATTACATGCGGAATACTGCATTAAAGGCCGTATACAAAGTTCAGAACTGATACAATAATATTGAAAACAATTTCACGGAAATGTTAACTTGCGACTTTAAATTACATGCCGAATACTGCATTAAAGGCCGTATACAAAGTTTAGAACTGATACAATAACATTTAAAATAATTCCACGGAAATGTTAACTTGCGAAGGCCGTATACAAAGTTTGGAACTGATACAATAACATTTAAAATAATTCCACGGAAATGTTAACTTGCGACTTTAAATTCCATGCGGGAAACTGCATTAAAGGCCGTATACAAAGTTTAGAGCTGATACAATAACATTTAAAACAATTCAACGGAAATGTTAACTTGCGACTTTAAATTCAATGCGGAATACTGCATTAAAGGCCGTATATAAAGTTTAGAACTGATACAATAACATTTAAAATAATTCAACGGAAATATTAACTTTCGACTTTAAATTCCATGCGGAAAACTGCATTAAAGGCCGTATACAAAGTTTAAAGCTGATACAATAACATTTAAAACAATTCAACGGAAATGTTTACTTGCGACTTTAAATTACATACGGAATTCTGCATTAAAGGCCGTATACAAAGTTTAGAACTGATACAATAACATTTAAAACAATTCAACGGAAATGTTAACTTGCGACTTTAAATTACATGCGGAATACTGCATTAAAGGCCGTATACAAAGTTCAGAACTGGTACAATAATATTTAAAACAATTTCACGGATACAAAGTTTAGAACTGATACAATAACATTTAAAACAACTCCACGGAAATGTTAACTTGCGACTTTAAATTCCATGCGGAAAACTGCATTAGAGGCCGTATACAAAGTCTATAACTTATACAATAACATTTAAAACAATTCAACGGAAATGTTAACTTGCGACTTTAAATTCCATGCGGAATACTGCATTAAAGGCCGTAGACAAAGTCTATAACTGATACAATAACATTTAAAACAATTCAACGGAAATGTTAACTCGCGACTTTAAATTCCATGCGGAATACTGCATTAAAGGCCGTATATAAAGTTTAGAACTGATACAATAATATTTAAAACAATTCCACGGAAATGTTAACGTGCGACTTTAAATTCCATGCGGGAAACTGCATTAAAGGGCGCATACAAAGTTTAGAACTGATACAATAACATTTAAAACAACTCCACGGAAATGTTAACTTGCGACTTTAAATTCCATGCGGAAAACTGCATTAGAGGCCGTATACAAAGTCTATAACTTATACAATAACATTTAAAACAATTCAACGGAAATGTTAACTTGCGACTTTAAATTCCATGCGGAAAACTGCATTAAAGGCCGTATACATAGTTTAGATACAATAACATTTAAAACAATTCAACGGAAATTTTACCTTTCGACTTAAAATTCCATGCGGAATACTACAATAAATGCCGTAGACAAAGTTTAGAACTGATACAATAACATTTAAAACAATTCAACGGAAATGTTAACTTGCGACTTTAAATTACATGCGGAATACTGCATTAAAGGCCGTATACAAAGTTTAGAACTGATACAATAACATTTAAAATAATTCCACGGAAATGCTAACTTGCGACTTTAAATTCCATGCGGAAAACTGCATTAAAGGCCGTATAAAAAGTTTAGAGCTGATACAATAACATTTAAAACAATTCAACGGAAATGTTAACTTGCGACTTTAAATGCAATGCGGAATACTGCATTAAAGGCCGTATACAAAGTTCAGAACTGATACAATAATATTTAAAACAACTCCACGGAAATGTTAACTTGCGACTTTAAATTCCATGCGGGAAACTGCATTAGAGGCCGTATACAAAGTCTATAACTTATACAATAACATTTAAAACAATTCAACGGAAATGTTAACTTGCGACTTTAAATTCCATGCGGAAAACTGCATTAAAGGCCGTATACAAAGTTTAGAGCTGATACAATAACATTTAAAACAATTCAACGGAAATTTTACCTTTCGACTTAAAATTCCATGCGGAATACTACAATAAATGCCGTAGACAAAGTTTAGAACTGATACAATAACATTTAAAACAATTCAACGGAAATGTTAACTTGCGACTTTAAATTACATGCGGAATACTGCATTAAAGGCCGTATACAAAGTTTAGAACTGATACAATAACATTTAAAATAATTCCACGGAAATGTTAACTTGCGACTTTAAATTCCATGCGGAAAACTGCATTAAAGGCCGTATAAAAAGTTTAGAGCTGATACAATAACATTTAAAACAATTCAACGGAAATGTTAACTTGCGACTTTAAATTACATGCGGAACACTGCATTAAAGGCCGTATACAAAGTTTGGAACTGATACAATAACATTTAAAATAATTCCACGGAAATGTTAACTTGCGACTTTAAATTCCATGCGGAAAACTGCATTAAAGGCCGTATAAAAAGTTTAGAGCTGATACAATAACATTTAAAACAATTCAACGGAAATGTTAACTTGCGACTTTAAATGCAATGCGGAATACTGCATTAAAGGCCGTATATAAAGTTTAGAACTGATACAATAATATTTAAAACAATTCCACGGAAATGTTAACTTGCGACTTTAAATTCCATGCGGAAAACTGCATTAAAGGCCGTATACAAAGTTTAGAGTTGATACAATAACATTTAAAACAATTCAACGGAAATGTTTACTTGCGACTTTAAATTACATGCGGAATACTGCATTAAAGGCCGTATACAAAGTTTAGAACTGATACAATAACATTTAAAATAATTCCACGGAAATGTTAACTTGCGACTTTAAATTCCATGCGGAAAACTGCATTAAAGGCCGTATACAAAGTTTAGAGCTGATACAATAACATTTAAAACAATTCAACGGAACTGTTAACTTGCGACTTTAAATTACATGCGGAATACTGCATTAAAGGCCGTATACAAAGTTCAGAACTGATACAATAATATTTAAAACAATTTCACGGAAATGTTAACTTGCGACTTTAAATTCCATGCGGAAAACTGCATTAAAGGCCGTATACAAAGTCTATAACTTATACAATAACATTTAAAACAATTCAACGGAAATGTTAACTTGCGACTTTAAATTCCATGCGGAAAACTGCATTAAAGGCCGTATACAAAGTTTAGAGCTGATACAATAACATTTAAAACAATTCAACGGAAATTTTACCTTTCGACTTAAAATTCCATGCGGAATACTACAATAAATGCCGTAGACAAAGTTTAGAACTGATACAATAACATTTAAAACAATTCAACGGAAATGTTAACTTGTGACTTTAAATTACATGCGGAATACTGCATTAAAGGCCGTATACAAAGTTTAGAACTGATACAATAACATTTAAAATAATTCCACGGAAATGTTAACTTGCGACTTTGAATTCCATGCGGAAAACTGCATTAAAGGCCGTATACAAAGTTTGAGCTGATACAATAACATTTAAAACAATTCAACGGAAATGTTAACTTGCGACTTTAAATTACATGCGGAATACTGCATTATAGGCCGTATACAAAGTTTGGAACTGATACAATAACATTTAAAATAATTCCACGGAAATGTTAACTTGCGACTTTAAATTCCATGCGGAAAACTGCATTAAAGGCCGTATACAAAGTTTAGAGCTGCTACAATAACATTTAAAACAATTCAACGGAAATGTTAACTTGCGACTTTAAATTCAATGCGGAATACTGCATTAAAGGCCGTATATAAAGTTTAGAACTGATACAATAATATTTAAAACAATTCCACGGAAATGTTAACTTGCGACTTTAAATTCCATGCGGAAAACTGCATTAAAGGCCGTATACAAAGTTTAGAGCTGATACAATAACATTTAAAACAATTCAACGGAAATGTTTACTTGCGACTTTAAATTACATGCGGAATACTGCATTAAAGGCCGTATACAAAGTTTAGAACTGATACAATAACATTTAAAATAATTCCACGGAAATGTTAACTTGCGACTTTAAATTCCATGCGGAAAACTGCATTAAAGGCCGTATACAAAGTTTAAAGCTGATACAATAACATTTAAAACAATTCAACGGAAATGTTTACTTGCGACTTTAAATTACATACGGAATTCTGCATTAAAGGCCGCATACAAAGTTTAGAACTGATACAATAACATTTCAAATAATTCCACGGAAATGTTAACTTGCGACTTTAAATTCCATGCGGAAAACTGCATTAAAGGCCGTATACAAAGTTTAGAGCTGATACAATAACATTTAAAACAATTCAACGGAAATGTTAACTTGCGACTTTAAATTACATGCGGAATACTGCATTAAAGGCCGTATACAAAGTTCAGAACTGGTACAATAATATTTAAAACAATTTCACGGATACAAAGTTTAGAACTGATACAATAACATTTAAAACAACTCCACGGAAATGTTAACTTGCGACTTTAAATTCCATGCGGAAAACTGCATTAGAGGCCGTATACAAAGTCTATAACTTATACAATAACATTTAAAACAATTCAACGGAAATGTTAACTTGCGACTTAACATTTAAAATAATTCCACGGAAATGTTAACTTGCGACTTTAAATTCCATGCGGAAAACTGCATTAAAGGCCGTATACAAAGTTTAGAGCTGATACAATAACATTTAAAACAATTCAACGGAACTGTTAACTTGCGACTTTAAATTACATGCGGAATACTGCATTAAAGGCCGTATACAAAGTTCAGAACTGATACAATAATATTTAAAACAATTTCACGGAAATGTTAACTTGCGACTTTAAATTCCATGCGGAAAACTGCATTAAAGGCCGTATACAAAGTCTATAACTTATACAATAACATTTAAAACAATTCAACGGAAATGTTAACTTGCGACTTTAAATTCCATGCGGAAAACTGCATTAAAGGCCGTATACAAAGTTTAGAGCTGATACAATAACATTTAAAACAATTCAACGGAAATTTTACCTTTCGACTTAAAATTCCATGCGGAATACTACAATAAATGCCGTAGACAAAGTTTAGAACTGATACAATAACATTTAAAACAATTCAACGGAAATGTTAACTTGTGACTTTAAATTACATGCGGAATACTGCATTAAAGGCCGTATACAAAGTTTAGAACTGATACAATAACATTTAAAATAATTCCACGGAAATGTTAACTTGCGACTTTGAATTCCATGCGGAAAACTGCATTAAAGGCCGTATACAAAGTTTGAGCTGATACAATAACATTTAAAACAATTCAACGGAAATGTTAACTTGCGACTTTAAATTACATGCGGAATACTGCATTATAGGCCGTATACAAAGTTTGGAACTGATACAATAACATTTAAAATAATTCTACGGAAATGTTAACTTGCGACTTTAAATTCCATGCGGAAAACTGCATTAAAGGCCGTATACAAAGTCTAGAGCTGCTACAATAACATTTAAAACAATTCAACGGAAATGTTAACTTGCGACTTTAAATTCAATGCGGAATACTGCATTAAAGGCCGTATATAAAGTTTAGAACTGATACAATAATATTTAAAACAATTCCACGGAAATGTTAACTTGCGACTTTAAATTCCATGCGGAAAACTGCATTAAAGGCCGTATACAAAGTTTCGAGCTGATACAATAACATTTAAAACAATTCAACGGAAATGTTTACTTGCGACTTTAAATTACATGCGGAATACTGCATTAAAGGCCGTATACAAAGTTTAGAACTGATACAATAACATTTAAAATAATTCCACGGAAATGTTAACTTGCGACTTTAAATTCCATGCGGAAAACTGCATTAAAGGCCGTATACAAAGTTTAGAGCTGATACAATAACATTTAAAACAATTCAAAGGAAATGTTAACTTGCGACTTTAAATTCCATGCGGAATACTGCATTAAAGGCCGTATACAAAGTTTAGAGCTGATACAATAACATTTAAAACAATTCAACGGAAATGTTAACTTGCGACTTTAAATTCAATGCGGAATACTGCATTAAAGGCCGTATATAAAGTTTAGAACTGATACAATAATATTTAAAACAATTCCACGGAAATGTTAACTTGCGACTTTAAATTCCATGCGGAATACTGCATTAAAGGCCGTATACAAAGTTTAGAGCTGATACAATAACATTTAAAACAATTCAACGGCAATGTTAACTTGCGACTTTAAATTACATGGGGAATACTGCATTAAAGGCCGTATACAAAGTTTAGAGCTGATACAATAACATTTAAAACAATTCAACGGAAATTTTACCTTTCGACTTAAAATTCCATGCGGAATACTACAATAAATGCCGTAGACAAAGTTTAGAACTGATACAATAACATTTAAAACAATTCAACGGAAATTTTAACTTTCGACTTTAAATTCTGCATACTGCATTAAAGGCCGCATACAAAGTTTAGAACTGATACAATAACATTTAAAACAATTCAACGGAAATGTTAACTTGCGACTTTAAATTACATGCGGAATACTGCATTAAAGGCCATATACAAAGTTTAGAACTGATACAATAACATTTAAAACAATTCAACGGAAATGTTAACTTGCGACTTTAAATTACATGCGGAATACTGCATTAAAGGCCGTATACAAAGTTTAGAACTGATACAATAACATTTAAAATAATTCCACGGAAATTTTAACTTGCGACTTTAAATTCCATGCGGAAAACTGCATTAAAGGCCGTATACAAAGTTTGAGCTGATACAATAACATTTAAAACAATTCAACGGAAATGTTAACTTGCGACTTTAAATTACATGCGGAAAACTGCATTAAAGGCCGTATACAAAGTTTGAGCTGATACAATAACATTTAAAACAATTCAACGGAAATGTTAACTTGCGACTTTAAATTACACGCGGAATACTGCATTAAAGGCCGTATACAAAGTTTGGAACTGATACAATAACATTTAAAATAATTCCACGGAAATGTTAACTTGCGACTTTAAATTCCATGCGGAAAACTGCGTTAAAGGCCGTATACAAAGTTTAGAGCTGATACAATAACATTTAAAACAATTCAACGGAAATGTTAACTTGCGACTTTAAATTACATGCGGAATACTGCATTAAAGGCCGTATACAAAGTTTAGAACTGATACAATAACATTTAAAATAATTCCACGGAAATTTTAACTTGCGACTTTAAATTCCATGCGGAAAACTGCATTAAAGGCCGTATACAAAGTTTGAGCTGATACAATAACATTTAAAACAATTCAACGGAAATGTTAACTTGCGACTTTAAATTACATGCGGAATACTGCATTAAAGGCCGTATACAAAGTTTGGAACTGATACAATAACATTTAAAATAATTCCACGGAAATGTTAACTTGCGACTTTAAATTCCATGCGGAAAACTGCGTTAAAGGCCGTATACAAAGTTTAGAGCTGATACAATAACATTTAAAACAATTCAACGGAAATGTTAACTTGCGACTTTAAATTCAATGCGGAATACTGCATTAAAGGCCGTATATAAAGTTTAGAACTGATACAATAATATTTAAAACAATTCCACGGAAATGTTAACGTGCGACTTTAAATTCCATGCGGGAAACTGCATTAAAGGGCGTATACAAAGTTTAGAGCTGATACAATAACATTTAAAACAATTCAAAGGAAATGTTAACTTGCGCCTTTAAATTACATGCGGAATACTGCATTAAAGGCCGCATACAAAGTTTAGAACTGATACAATAACATTTAAAACAACTCCACGGAAATGTTAACTTGCGACTTTAAATTCCATGCGGAAAACTGCATTAGAGGCCGTATACAAAGTCTATAACTTATACAATAACATTTAAAACAATTCAACGGAAATGTTAACTTGCGACTTTAAATTCCATGCGGAATACTGCATTAAAGGCCGTAGACAAAGTCTATAACTGATACAATAACATTTAAAACAATTCAACGGAAATATTAACTCGCGACTTTAAATTCCATGCGGAATACTGCATTAGAGGCCGTATACAAAGTCTATAACTTATACAATAACATTTAAAACAATTCAACGGAAATGCTAACTTGCGACTTTAAATTCCATGCGGAAAACTGCATTAAAGGCCGTATACAAAGTTTAGAGCTGATACAATAACATTTAAAACAATTCAACGGAAATTTTACCTTTCGACTTAAAATTCCATGCGGAATACTACAATAAATGCCGTAGACAAAGTTTAGAACTGATACAATAACATTTAAAACAATTCAACGGAAATGTTAACTTGTGACTTTAAATTACATGCGGAATACTGCATTAAAGGCCGTATACAAAGTTTAGAACTGATACAATAACATTTAAAATAATTCCACGGAAATGTTAACTTGCGACTTTGAATTCCATGCGGAAAACTGCATTAAAGGCCGTATACAAAGTTTGAGCTGATACAATAACATTTAAAACAATTCAACGGAAATGTTAACTTGCGACTTTAAATTACATGCGGAATACTGCATTATAGGCCGTATACAAAGTTTGGAACTGATACAATAACATTTAAAATAATTCTACGGAAATGTTAACTTGCGACTTTAAATTCCATGCGGAAAACTGCATTAAAGGCCGTATACAAAGTTTAGAGCTGCTACAATAACATTTAAAACAATTCAACGGAAATGTTAACTTGCGACTTTAAATTCAATGCGGAATACTGCATTAAAGGCCGTATATAAAGTTTAGAACTGATACAATAATATTTAAAACAATTCCACGGATATGTTAACTTGCGACTTTAAATTCCATGCGGAAAACTGCATTAAAGGCCGTATACAAAGTTTCGAGCTGATACAATAACATTTAAAACAATTCAACGGAAATGTTTACTTGCGACTTTAAATTACATGCGGAATACTGCATTAAAGGCCGTATACAAAGTTTAGAACTGATACAATAACATTTAAAATAATTCCACGGAAATGTTAACTTGCGACTTTAAATTCCATGCGGAAAACTGCATTAAAGGCCGTATACAAAGTTTAGAGCTGATACAATAACATTTAAAACAATTCAACAGAAATGTTAACTTGCGACTTTAAATTACATGCGGAATACTGCATTAAAGGCCGTATACAAAGTTCAGAACTGGTACAATAATATTTAAAACAATTTCACGGAAATGTTAACTTGCGACTTTAAATTCCATGCGGAAAACTGCATTAAAGGCCGTATACAAAGTTTAGAGCTGATACAATAACATTTAAAACAATTCAACGGAAATGTTAACTTGCGACTTTAAATTCAATGCGGAATACTGCATTAAAGGCCGTATATAAAGTTTAGAACTGATACAATAATATTTAAAACAATTCCACGGAAATGTTAACTTGCGACTTTAAATTCCATGCGGAATACTGCATTAAAGGCCGTATACAAAGTTTAGAGCTGATACAATAACATTTAAAACAATTCAACGGCAATGTTAACTTGCGACTTTAAATTACATGGGGAATACTGCATTAAAGGCCGTATACAAAGTTTAGAGCTGATACAATAACATTTAAAACAATTCAACGGAAATTTTACCTTTCGACTTAAAATTCCATGCGGAATACTACAATAAATGCCGTAGACAAAGTTTAGAACTGATACAATAACATTTAAAACAATTCAACGGAAATTTTAACTTTCGACTTTAAATTCTGCATACTGCATTAAAGGCCGTATACAAAGTTTAGAACTGATACAATAACATTTAAAACAATTCAACGGAAATGTTAACTTGCGACTTTAAATTACATGCGGAATACTGCATTAAAGGCCATATACAAAGTTTAGAACTGATACAATAACATTTAAAACAATTCAACGGAAATGTTAACTTGCGACTTTAAATTACATGCGGAATACTGCATTAAAGGCCGTATACAAAGTTTAGAACTGATACAATAACATTTAAAATAATTCCACGGAAATTTTAACTTGCGACTTTAAATTCCATGCGGAAAACTGCATTAAAGGCCGTATACAAAGTTTGAGCTGATACAATAACATTTAAAACAATTCAACGGAAATGTTAACTTGCGACTTTAAATTACATGCGGAAAACTGCATTAAAGGCCGTATACAAAGTTTGAGCTGATACAATAACATTTAAAACAATTCAACGGAAATGTTAACTTGCGACTTTAAATTACACGCGGAATACTGCATTAAAGGCCGTATACAAAGTTTGGAACTGATACAATAACATTTAAAATAATTCCACGGAAATGTTAACTTGCGACTTTAAATTCCATGCGGAAAACTGCGTTAAAGGCCGTATACAAAGTTTAGAGCTGATACAATAACATTTAAAACAATTCAACGGAAATGTTAACTTGCGACTTTAAATTACATGCGGAATACTGCATTAAAGGCCGTATACAAAGTTTAGAACTGATACAATAACATTTAAAATAATTCCACGGAAATTTTAACTTGCGACTTTAAATTCCATGCGGAAAACTGCATTAAAGGCCGTATACAAAGTTTGAGCTGATACAATAACATTTAAAACAATTCAACGGAAATGTTAACTTGCGACTTTAAATTACATGCGGAATACTGCATTAAAGGCCGTATACAAAGTTTGGAACTGATACAATAACATTTAAAATAATTCCACGGAAATGTTAACTTGCGACTTTAAATTCCATGCGGAAAACTGCGTTAAAGGCCGTATACAAAGTTTAGAGCTGATACAATAACATTTAAAACAATTCAACGGAAATGTTAACTTGCGACTTTAAATTCAATGCGGAATACTGCATTAAAGGCCGTATATAAAGTTTAGAACTGATACAATAATATTTAAAACAATTCCACGGAAATGTTAACGTGCGACTTTAAATTCCATGCGGGAAACTGCATTAAAGGGCGTATACAAAGTTTAGAGCTGATACAATAACATTTAAAACAATTCAAAGGAAATGTTAACTTGCGCCTTTAAATTACATGCGGAATACTGCATTAAAGGCCGCATACAAAGTTTAGAACTGATACAATAACATTTAAAACAACTCCACGGAAATGTTAACTTGCGACTTTAAATTCCATGCGGAAAACTGCATTAGAGGCCGTATACAAAGTCTATAACTTATACAATAACATTTAAAACAATTCAACGGAAATGTTAACTTGCGACTTTAAATTCCATGCGGAATACTGCATTAAAGGCCGTAGACAAAGTCTATAACTGATACAATAACATTTAAAACAATTCAACGGAAATGTTAACTCGCGACTTTAAATTCCATGCGGAATACTGCATTAGAGGCCGTATACAAAGTCTATAACTTATACAATAACATTTAAAACAATTCAACGGAAATGTTAACTTGCGACTTTAAATGCAATGCGGAATACTGCATTAAAGGCCGTATACAAAGTTCAGAACTGATACAATAATATTTAAAACAACTCCACGGAAATGTTAACTTGCGACTTTAAATTCCATGCGGGAAACTGCATTAGAGGCCGTATACAAAGTCTATAACTTATACAATAACATTTAAAACAATTCAACGGAAATGTTAACTTGCGACTTTAAATTCCATGCGGAAAACTGCATTAAAGGCCGTATACAAAGTTTAGAGCTGATACAATAACATTTAAAACAATTCAACGGAAATTTTACCTTTCGACTTAAAATTCCATGCGGAATACTACAATAAATGCCGTAGACAAAGTTTAGAACTGATACAATAACATTTAAAACAATTCAACGGAAATGTTAACTTGCGACTTTAAATTACATGCGGAACACTGCATTAAAGGCCGTATACAAAGTTTGGAACTGATACAATAACATTTAAAATAATTCCACGGAAATGTTAACTTGCGACTTTAAATTCCATGCGGAAAACTGCATTAAAGGCCGTATAAAAAGTTTAGAGCTGATACAATAACATTTAAAACAATTCAACGGAAATGTTAACTTGCGACTTTAAATTACATGCGGAACACTGCATTAAAGGCCGTATACAAAGTTTGGAACTGATACAATAACATTTAAAATAATTCCACGGAAATGTTAACTTGCGACTTTAAATTCCATGCGGAAAACTGCATTAAAGGCCGTATAAAAAGTTTAGAGCTGATACAATAACATTTAAAACAATTCAACGGAAATGTTAACTTGCGACTTTAAATGCAATGCGGAATACTGCATTAAAGGCCGTATATAAAGTTTAGAACTGATACAATAATATTTAAAACAATTCCACGGAAATGTTAACTTGCGACTTTAAATTCCATGCGGAAAACTGCATTAAGGCCGTATACAAAGTTTAGAGTTGATACAATAACATTTAAAACAATTCAACGGAAATGTTTACTTGCGACTTTAAATTACATGCGGAATACTGCATTAAAGGCCGTATACAAAGTTTAGAACTGATACAATAACATTTAAAATAATTCCACGGAAATGTTAACTTGCGACTTTAAATTCCATGCGGAAAACTGCATTAAAGGCCGTATACAAAGTTTAGAGCTGATACAATAACATTTAAAACAATTCAACGGAACTGTTAACTTGCGACTTTAAATTACATGCGGAATACTGCATTAAAGGCCGTATACAAAGTTCAGAACTGATACAATAATATTTAAAACAATTTCACGGAAATGTTAACTTGCGACTTTAAATTGCATGCGGAAAACTGCATTAAAGGCCGTATACAAAGTCTATAACTTATACAATAACATTTAAAACAATTCAACGGAAATGTTAACTTGCGACTTTAAATTCCATGCGGAAAACTGCATTAAAGGCCGTATACAAAGTTTAGAGCTGATACAATAACATTTAAAACAATTCAACGGAAATTTTACCTTTCGACTTAAAATTCCATGCGGAATACTACAATAAATGCCGTAGACAAAGTTTAGAACTGATACAATAACATTTAAAACAATTCAACGGAAATGTTAACTTGCGACTTTAAATTACATGCGGAATACTGCATTAAAGGCCGTATACAAAGTTTAGAACTGATACAATAACATTTAAAATAATTCCACGGAAATGTTAACTTGCGACTTTGAATTCCATGCGGAAAACTGCATTAAAGGCCGTATACAAAGTTTGAGCTGATACAATAACATTTAAAACAATTCAACGGAAATGTTAACTTGCGACTTTAAATTACATGCGGAATACTGCATTATAGGCCGTATACAAAGTTTGGAACTGATACAATAACATTTAAAATAATTCCACGGAAATGTTAACTTGCGACTTTAAATTCCATGCGGAAAACTGCATTAAAGGCCGTATACAAAGTTTAGAGCTGCTACAATAACATTTAAAACAATTCAACGGAAATGTTAACTTGCGACTTTAAATTCAATGCGGAATACTGCATTAAAGGTCGTATATAAAGTTTAGAACTGATACAATAATATTTAAAACAATTCCACGGAAATGTTAACTTGCGACTTTAAATTCCATGCGGAAAACTGCATTAAAGGCCGTATACAAAGTTTAGAGCTGATACAATAACATTTAAAACAATTCAACGGAAATGTTTACTTGCGACTTTAAATTACATGCGGAATACTGCATTAAAGGCCGTATACAAAGTTTAGAACTGATACAATAACATTTAAAATAATTCCACGGAAATGTTAACTTGCGACTTTAAATTCCATGCGGAAAACTGCATTAAAGGCCGTATACAAAGTTTAGAGCTGATACAATAACATTTAAA
Organism: Heteromyza rotundicornis; assembly: GCA_951394025.1. Taxonomy (NCBI): domain Eukaryota; kingdom Metazoa; phylum Arthropoda; class Insecta; order Diptera; family Heleomyzidae; genus Heteromyza; species Heteromyza rotundicornis. The sequence continues at coordinate 47,209,025 of OX596010.1, forward strand.
ACAATTCAACGGAAATGTTAACTTGCGACTTTAAATTACATGCGGAATACTGCATTAAAGGCCGTATACAAAGTTCAGAACTGATACAATAATATTTAAAACAATTTCACGGAAATGTTAATTGCAACTTTAAATTCCATGCGGAAAACTGCATTAAAGGCCGTATACAAAGTTTAGAGCTGATACAATAACATTTAAAACAATTCAACGGAAATGTTAACTTGCGACTTTAAATTACATGCGGAATACTGCATTAAAGGCCGTATACAACGTTTAGAACTGATACAATAACATTTAAAATAATTCCACGGAAATCTTAACTTGCGACTTTAAATTCCATGCGGAAAACTGCATTAAAGGCCGTATACAAAGTTTAGAGCTGATACAATAACATTTAAAACAATTCAACGGAAATGTTAACTTGCGACTTTAAATTACATGCGGAATACTGCATTAAAGGCCGTATACAAAGTTCAGAACTGATACAATAATATTTAAAACAATTTCACGGAAATGTTAACTTGCGACTTTAAATTCCATGCGGAAAACTTCATTAAAGGCCGTATACAAAGTTTAGAGCTGATACAATAACATTTAAAACAATTCAACGGAAATTTTAACTTGCGACTTTAAATTCCATGCGGAAAACTGCATTAAAGGCCGTATACAAAGTTTAGAGCTGATACAATAACATTTAAAACAATTCAACGGAAATGTTAACTTGCGACTATAAATTCAATGCGGAATACTGCATTAAAGGCCGTATATAAAGTTTAGAACTGATACAATAATATTTAAAACAATTCCACGGAAATGTTAACGTGCGACTTTAAATTCCATGCGGGAAACTGCATTAAAGGGCGTATACAAAGTTTAGAGCTGATACAATAACATTTAAAACAATTCAAAGGAAATGTTAACTTGCGCCTTTAAATTACATGCGGAATACTGCATTAAAGGCCGCATACAAAGTTTAGAACTGATACAATAACATTTAAAACAACTCCACGGAAATGTTAACTTGCGACTTTAAATTCCATGCGGAAAACTGCATTAGAGGCCGTATACAAAGTCTATAACTTATACAATAACATTTAAAACAATTCAACGGAAATGTTAACTTGCGCCTTTAAATTACATGCGGAATACTGCATTAAAGGCCGTATACAAAGTTTAGAGCTGATACAATAACATTTAAAACAATTCAACGGAAATTTTACCTTTCGACTTAAAATTCCATGCGGAATACTACAATAAATGCCGTAGACAAAGTTTAGAACTGATACACTAACATTTAAAACAATTCAACGGAAATGTTAACTTGCGACTTTAAATTACATGCGGAATACTGCATTAAAGGCCGTATACAAAGTTTAGAACTGATACAATAACATTTAAAATAATTCCACGGAAATGTTAACTTGCGACTTTAAATTCCATGCGGAAAACTGCATTAAAGGCCGTATACAAAGTTTGAGCTGATACAAAACATTTAAAACAATTCAACGGAAATGTTAACTTGCGACTTTAAATTACATGCGGAATACTGCATTAAAGGCCGTATACAAAGTTTGGAACTGATACAATAACATTTAAAATAATTCCACGGAAATGTTAACTTGCGACTTTAAATTCCATGCGGAAAACTGCATTTAAGGCCGTATACAAAGTTTAGAGCTGATACAATAACATTTAAAACAATTCAACGGAAATGTTAACTTGCGACTTTAAATTCAATGCGGAATACTGCATTAAAGGCCGTATATAAAGTTTAGAACTGATACAATAATATTTAAAACAATTCCACGGAAATGTTAACTTGCGACTTTAAATTCCATGCGGAAAACTGCATTAAAGGCCGTATACAAAGTTTAGAGCTGATACAATAACATTTAAAACAATTCAACGGAAATGTTTACTTGCGACTTTAAATTACATGCGGAATACTGCATTAAAGGCCGTATACAAAGTTTAGAACTGATACAATAACATTTAAAATAATTCCACGGAAATGTTAACTTGCGACTTTAAATTCCATGCGGAAAGCCGTATACAAAGTTTAGAACTGATACAATAACATTTAAAATAATTCCACGGAAATGTTAACTTGCGACTTTAAATTCCATGCGGAAAACTGCATTAAAGGCCGTATACAAAGTTTAAAGCTGATACAATAACATTTAAAACAATTCAACGGAAATGTTAACTTGCGACTTTAAATTACATGCGGAATACTGCATTAAAGGCCGTATACAAAGTTCAGAACTGATACAATAATATTTAAAACAATTTCACGGAAATGTTAATTGCGACTTTAAATTCCATGCGGAAAACTGCATTAAAGGCCGTATACAAAGTTTAGAGCTGATACAATAACATTTAAAACAATTCAACGGAAATGTTAACTTGCGACTTTAAATTACATGCGGAATACTGCATTAAAGGCCGTATACAACGTTTAGAACTGATACAATAACATTTAAAATAATTCCACGGAAATGTTAACTTGCGACTTTAAATTCCATGCGGAAAACTGCATTAAAGGCCGTATACAAAGTTTAGAGCTGATACAATAACATTTAAAACAATTCAACGGAAATGTTAACTTGCGACTTTAAATTCAATGCGGAATACTGCATTAAAGGCCGTATACAAAGTTTAGAACTGATACAATAACATTTAAAATAATTTCACGGAAATGTTAACTTGCGACTTTAAATTCCATGCGGAAAACTGCATTAAAGGCCGTATACAAAGTATACAAAGTATACGGCCTTTAATGCAGTATTCCGCATGTAATTTAAAGTCGCTTTAAATTCCATGCGGAAAACTGCATTAAAGGCCGTATACAAAGTTTAAAGCTGATACAATAACATTTAAAACAATTCAACGGAAATGTTTACTTGCGACTTTAAATTACATGCCGAATACTGCATTAAAGGCCGTATACAAAGTTTAAAGCTGATACAATAACATTTAAAACAATTCAACGGAAATGTTAACTTGCGACTTTAAATTACATGCGGAATACTGCATTAAAGGCCGTATACAAAGTTTAGAACTGATACAATAACATTTAAAATAATTCCACGGAAATGTTAACTTGCGACTTTAAATTCCATGCGGAAAACTGCATTAAAGGCCGTATACAAAGTTTAGAGCTGATACAATAACATTTAAAACAATTCAACGGAAATGTTAACTTGCGACTTTAAATTACATGCGGAATACTGCATTAAAGGCCGTATACAAAGTTCAGAACTGATACAATAATATTTAAAACAATTTCACGGAAATGTTAACTTGCGACTTTAAATTCCATGCAGAAAACTGCATTAAAGGCCGTATACAAAGTTTAGAGCTGATACAATAACATTTAAAACAATTCAACGGAAATGTTAACTTGCGACTTTAAATTACATGCGGAATACTGTATTAAAGGCCGTATACAAAGTGCAGAACTGATACAATAATATTTAAAACAATTTCACGGAAATGTTAACTTGCGACTTTAAATTCCATGCGGAAAACTGCATTAAAGGCCGTATACAAAGTTTAGAGCTGATACAATAACATTTAAAACAATTCAACGGAAATGTTTACTTGCGACTTTAAATTACATGCGGAATACTGCATTAAAGGCCGTATACAAAGTTTAGAACTGATACAATAGCATTTAAAATAATTCCACGGAAATGTTAACTTGCGACTTTAAATTCCATGCGGAAAACTGCTTTAAAGGCCGTATACAAAGTTTAGAGCTGATACAATAACATTTAAAACAATTCAACGGAAATGTTAACTTGCGACTTTAAATTACATGCGGAATACTGCATTAAAGGCCGTATACAAAGTTCAGAACTGATACAATAATATTTAAAACAATTTCACGGAAATGTTAACTTGCGACTTTAAATTCAATGCGGAAAACTGCATTAAAGGCCGTATACAAAGTTTAGAGCTGATACAATAACATTTAAAACAATTCAACGGAAATGTTTACTTGCGACTTTAAATTACATGCGGAATACTGCATTAAAGGCCGTATACAAAGTTTAGAGCTGATACAATAACATTTAAAACAATTCAACGGCAATGTTAACTTGCGACTTTAAATTACATGCGGAATACTGCATTAAAGGCCGTATACAAAGTTCAGAACTGATACAATAATATTGAAAACAATTTCACGGAAATGTTAACTTGCGACTTTAAATTCCATGCGGAAAACTGCATTAAAGGCCGTATACAAAGTTTAGAGCTGATACAATAACATTTAAAACAATTCAACGGAAATGTTAACTTGCGACTTTAAATTACATGCGGAATACTACATTAAAGGCCGTATACAAAGTTCAGAACTGATACAATAATATTTAAAACAATTTCACGGAAATGTTAACTTGCGACTTTAAATTCCATGCGGAAAACTGCATTAAAGGCCGTATACAAAGTTTAAAGCTGATACAATAACATTTAAAACAATTCAACGGAAATGTTTACTTGCGACTTTAAATTACATGCGGAATACTGCATTAAAGGCCGTATACAAAGTTTAGAGCTGATACAATAACATTTAAAACAATTCAACGGCAATGTTAACTTGCGACTTTAAATTACATGCGGAATACTGCATTAAAGGCCGTATACAAAGTTCAGAACTGATACAATAATATTGAAAACAATTTCACGGAAATGTTAACTTGCGACTTTAAATTCCATGCGGAAAACTGCATTAAAGGCCGTATACAAAGTTTAGAGCTGATACAATAACATTTAAAACAATTCAACGGAAATGTTAACTTGCGACTTTAAATTACATGCGGAATACTACATTAAAGGCCGTATACAAAGTTCAGAACTGATACAATAATATTTAAAACAATTTCACGGAAATGTTAACTTGCGACTTTAAATTCCATGCGGAAAACTGCATTAAAGGCCGTATACAAAGTTTAGAGCTGATACAATAACATTTAAAACAATTCAACGGAAATGTTAACTTGCGACTTTAAATTACATGCGGAATACTACATTAAAGGTCGTATACAAAGTTCAGAACTGATACAATAATATTTAAAACAATTTCACGGAAATGTTAACTTGCGACTTTAAATTCCATGCGGAAAACTGCATTAAAGGCCGTATACAAAGTTTAGAGCTGATACAATAACATTTAAAACAATTCAACGGAAATGTTAACTTGCGACTTTAAATTACATGCCGAATACTACATTAAAGGCCGTATACAAAGTTCAGAACTGATACAATAATATTTAAAACAATTTCACGGAAATGTTAACTTGCGACTTTAAATTCCATGCGGAAAACTGCATTAAAGGCCGTATACAAAGTTTAAAGCTGATACAATAACATTTAAAACAATTCAACGGAAATGTTAACTTGCGACTTTAAATTCCATGCGGAAAACTGCATTAAAGGCCGTATACAAAGTTTAAAGCTGATACAATAACATTTAAAACAATTCAACGGAAATGTTAACTTGCGACTTTAAATTCAATGCGGAATACTGCATTAAAGGCCGTATATAAAGTTTAGAACTGATACAATAACATTTAAAATAATTCAACGGAAATTTTAACTTTCGACTTTAAATTCCATGCGGAAAACTGCATTAAAGGCCGTATACAAAGTTTAAAGCTGATACAATAACATTTAAAACAATTCAACGGAAATGTTTACTTGCGACTTTAAATTACATACGGAATACTGCATTAAAGGCCTTATACAAAGTTCAGAACTGGTACAATACTATTTAAAACAATTTCACGGAAATGTTAACTTGCGACTTTAAATTCCATGCGGAAAACTGCATTAAAGGCCGTATACAAAGTTTAGAGCTGATACAATAACATTTAAAACAATTCAACGGAAATGTTAACTTGCGACTTTAAATTCAATGCGGAATACTGCATTAAAGGCCGTATATAAAGTTTAGAACTGATACAATAATATTTAAAACAATTCCACGGAAATGTTAACTTGCGACTTTAAATTCCATGCGGGAAACTGCATTAAAGGCCGTATACAAAGTTTAGAGCTGATACAATAACATTTAAAACAATTCAACGGAAATTTTACCTTTCGACTTAAAATTCCATGCGGAATACTACAATAAATGCCGTAGACAAAGTTTAGAACTGATACAATAACATTTAAAACAATTCAACTGAAATTTTAACTTTCGACTTTAAATTCTGCATACTGCATTAAAGGCCGTATACAAAGTTTAGAACTGATACAATAACATTTAAAACAATTCAACGGAAATGTTAACTTGCGACTTTAAATTACATGCGGAATACTGCATTAAAGGCCGTATACAAAGTTTAGAACTGATACAATAACATTTAAAACAATTCAACGGAAATGTTAACTTGCGACTTTAAATTACATGCGGAATACTGCATTAAAGGCCGTATACAAAGTTTAGAACTGATACAATAACATTTAAAATAATTCCACGGAAATTTTAACTTGCGACTTTAAATTCCATGCGGAAAACTGCATTAAAGGCCGTATACAAAGTTTAGAGCTGATACAATAACATTTAAAACAATTCAACGGAAATGTTAACTTGCGACTTTAAATTACATGCGGAATACTGCATTAAAGGCCGTATACAACGTTTAGAACTGATACAATAACATTTAAAATAATTCCACGGAAATGTTAACTTGCGACTTTAAATTCCATGCGGAAAACTGCATTAAAGGCCGTATACAAAGTTTAGAGCTGATACAAAAACATTTAAAACAATTCAACGGAAATGTTAACTTGCGACTTTAAATTACATGCGGAATACTGCATTAAAGGCCGTATACAAAGTTCAGAACTGATACAATAATATTTAAAACAATTTCACGGAATTGTTAACTTGCGACTTTAAATTCCATGCGGAAAACTGCATTAAAGGCCGTATACAAAGTTTAGAGCTGATACAATAACATTTAAAACAATTCAACGGAAATGTTAACTTGCGACTTTAAATTCCATGCGGAAAACTGCATTAAAGGCCGTATACAAAGTTTAGAGCTGATACAATAACATTTAAAACAATTCAACGGAAATGTTAACTTGCGACTTTAAATTCAATGCGGAATACTGCATTAAAGGCCGTATATAAAGTTTAGAACTGATACAATAATATTTAAAACAATTCCACGGAAATGTTAACGTGCGACTTCAAATTCCATGCGGGAAACTGCATTAAAGGGCGTATACAAAGTTTAGAGCTGATACAATAACATTTAAAACAATTCAAAGGAAATGTTAACTTGCGACTTTAAATTACATGCGGAATACTGCATTAAAGGCCGTATACAAAGTTTAGAACTGCTACAATAACATTTAAAACAATTCAACGGAAATGTTAACTTTCGACTTTAAATTCCATGCGGAATACTGCATTAAAGGCCGTATACAAAGTTTAGAACTGATACAATAACATTTAAAACAATTCAACGGAAATGTTAACTTGCGACTTTAAATTACATGCGGAATACTGCATTAAAGGCCGTATACAAAGTTTAGAACTGATACAATAACATTTAAAATAATTCCACGGAAATGTTAACTTGCGACTTTAAATTCCATGCGGAAAACTGCATTAAAGGCCGTATACAAAGCTTAGAGCTGATACAATAACATTTAAAACAATTCAACGGAAATGTTAACTTGCGACTTTAAATTCAATGCGGAATACTGCATTAAAGGCCGTATATAAAGTTTAGAACTGATACAATAATATTTAAAGCAATTCCACGGAAATGTTAACTTGCGACTTTAAATTCCATGCGGAAAACTGCATTAAAGGCCGTATACAAGTTTAGAGCTTATACAATGACATTTAAAACAATTCAACGGAAATGTTAACTAGCGACTTTAAATTACATGCGGAATACTGCATTAAAGGCCGTATACAAAGTTTAGAACTGATACAATAATATTTAAAACAATTTCACGGAAATGTTAACTTGCGACTTTAAATTCCATGCGGAAAACTGCATTAAAGGCCGTATACAAAGTTTAGAACTGATACAATAACATTTAACGGAAATGTTATCTTGCGACTTTAAATTCCATGCGGAAAACTGCATTAAAGGCAGTATACAAAGTTTAGAACTGATACAATAACATTTAAAATAATTCCACGGAAATGTTAACTTGCGACTTTAAATTCCATGCGGAATACTGCATTAAAGGCCGTATACAAGTTTAGAGCTTATACAATGACATTTAAAACAATTCAACGGAAATGTTAACTTGCGACTTTAAATTACATGCGGAATACTGCATTAAAGGCCGTATACAAAGTTTAGAACTGATACAGTAACATTTAAAACAATTCAACGGAAATGTTAACTTGCGACTTTAAATTACATGCGGAATACTGCATTAAAGGCCGTATACAAAGTTTAGAACTGCTACAATAACATTTAAAACAATTCAACGGAAATGTTAACTTTCGACTTTAAATTCCATGCGGAATACTGCATTAAAGGCCGTATACAAAGTTTAGAACTGATACAATAACATTTAAAACAATTCAACGGAAATGTTAACTTGCGACTTTATATTACATCCGGAATACTGCATTAAAGGCCGTATACAAAGTTTAGAACTGATACAATAACATTTAAAATAATTCCACGGAAATGTTAACTTGCGACTTTAAATTCCATGCGGATAACTGCATTAAAGGCCGTATACAAAGTTTAGAACTGATACAATAATATTTAAAACAATTCCACGGAAATGTTAACTTGCGACTTTAAATTACATGCGGAATACTGCATTAAAGGCCTTATACAAAGTTTAGAACTGATACAATAACATTTAAAACAATTCAACGGAAATGTTAACTTGCGACTTTAAATTCAATGCGGAATACTGCATTAAAGGCCGTATATAAAGTTTAGAACTGATACAATAATATTTAAAACAATTCCACGGAAATGTTAACTTGCGACTTTAAATTACATGCGGAATACTGCATTAAAGGCCTTATACAAAGTTTAGAACTGATACAATAACATTTAAAACAATTCAACGGAAATGTTAACTTGCGACTTTAAATTCAATGCGGAATACTGCATTAAAGGCCGTATATAAAGTTTAGAACTGATACAATAATATTTAAAGCAATTGCACGGAAATATTAACTTGAGACTTTAAATTCCATGCGGAATACTGCATTAAAGGCCGTATACAAAGTTTAGAACTGATACAATAACATTTAAAACAATTCAACGGAAATGTTAACTTGCGACTTTATATTACATCCGGAATACTGCATTAAAGGCCGTATACAAAGTTTAGAACTGATACAATAACATTTAAAATAATTCCACGGAAATGTTAACTTGCGACTTTAAATTCCATGCGGATAACTGCATTAAAGGCCGTATACAAAGTTTAGAACTGATACAATAATATTTAAAACAATTCCACGGAAATGTTAACTTGCGACTTTAAATTACATGCGGAATACTGCATTAAAGGCCTTATACAAAGTTTAGAGCTGATACAATAACATTTAAAACAATTCAACGGAAATGTTAACTAGCGACTTTAAATTACATGCGGAATACTGCATTAAATTCAAAGGAAATGTTAACTTGCGACTTTAAATTCCATGCGGAATACTGCATTAAAGGCCGTATATAATGTTTAGAACTGATACAATAACATTTAAAACAATTCCACGGAAATGTTAACTTGCGACTTTAAATTTCATGCGGAAAACTGCATTAAAGGCCGTATACAAAGTTTAGAACTGATACAATAACATTTAAAACAATTTAACGGAAATGTTAACTTGCGACTTTAAATTCCATGCGGAAAACTGCATTAAAGGCCGTATACAAAGTTTAGAACTGATACAATAACATATTAAACAGATCAACGGAAATGTTAAGTTGCGACTTTAAATTCCATGCGGAATACTGCATTAAAGGAAGTATAAAAAGTTTAGAACTGGTACAATAACATTTAAAACAATTCAACGGAAATGTTAGCTATCGACTTAAAATTCCATGCGGAAAACTGCATTAAAGGCAGTATACAAAGTTTAGAACTGATACAATAACATTTAAAATAATTCCACGGAAATGTTAACTTGCGACTTTAAATTCCATGCGGAATACTGCATTAAAGGCCGTATACAAGTTTAGAGCTTATACAATGACATTTAAAACAATTCAACGGAAATGTTAACTTGCGACTTTAAATTACATGCGGAATACTGCATTAAAGGCCGTATACAAAGTTTAGAACTGATACAGTAACATTTAAAACAATTCAACGGAAATGTTAACTTGCGACTTTAAATTACATGCGGAATACTGCATTAAAGGCCGTATACAAAGTTTAGAACTGCTACAATAACATTTAAAACAATTCAACGGAAATGTTAACTTTCGACTTTAAATTCCATGCGGAATACTGCATTAAAGGCCGTATACAAAGTTTAGAACTGATACAATAACATTTAAAACAATTCAACGGAAATGTTAACTTGCGACTTTATATTACATCCGGAATACTGCATTAAAGGCCGTATACAAAGTTTAGAACTGATACAATAACATTTAAAATAATTCCACGGAAATGTTAACTTGCGACTTTAAATTCCATGCGGATAACTGCATTAAAGGCCGTATACAAAGTTTAGAACTGATACAATAATATTTAAAACAATTCCACGGAAATGTTAACTTGCGACTTTAAATTACATGCGGAATACTGCATTAAAGGCCTTATACAAAGTTTAGAACTGATACAATAACATTTAAAACAATTCAACGGAAATGTTAACTTGCGACTTTAAATTCAATGCGGAATACTGCATTAAAGGCCGTATATAAAGTTTAGAACTGATACAATAATATTTAAAACAATTCCACGGAAATGTTAACTTGCGACTTTAAATTACATGCGGAATACTGCATTAAAGGCCTTATACAAAGTTTAGAACTGATACAATAACATTTAAAACAATTCAACGGAAATGTTAACTTGCGACTTTAAATTCAATGCGGAATACTGCATTAAAGGCCGTATATAAAGTTTAGAACTGATACAATAATATTTAAAGCAATTGCACGGAAATATTAACTTGAGACTTTAAATTCCATGCGGAAAACTGCATTAAAGGCCGTATACAAAGTTTAGAGCTGATACAATAACATTTAAAACAATTCAACGGAAATGTTAACTTGCGACTTTAAATTACATGCGGAATACTGCATTAAAGGCCGTATACAAAGTTTAGAACTGATACAATAACATTTAAAATAATTCCACGGAAATGTTAACTTGCGACTTTAAATTCCATGCGGAAAACTGCATTAAAGGCCGTATACAAAGTTTAGAACTGATACAATAACATTTAAAATAATTCCACGGAAATGTTAACTTGCGACTTTAAATTCCATGCGGAAAACTGCATCAAAGGCCGTATACAAAGTTTAGAGCTGATACAATAACATTTAAAACAATTCAACGGAAATGTTAACTAGCGACTTTAAATTATATGCGGAATACTGCATTAAATTCAAAGGAAATGTTAACTTGCGATTTTAAATTCCATGCGGAAAACTGCATTAAAGGCCGTATACAAAGTTTAGAACTGATACAATAACATTTAAAACAATTCATCGGAAATGTTAACTTGCGACTTTAAATTCCATGCGGAATACTGCATTAAAGGCCGTATATAATGTTTAGAACTGATACAATAACATTTAAAACAATTTAACGGAAATGTTAACTTGCGACTTTAAATTCCATGCGGAAAACTGCATTAAAGGCCGTATACAAAGTTTAGAACTGATACAATAACATATTAAACAGATCAACGGAAATGTTAAGTTGCGACTTTAAATTCCATGCGGAATACTGCATTAAAGGAAGTATAAAAAGTTTAGAACTGGTACAATAACATTTAAAACAATTCAACGGAAATGTTAGCTATCGACTTAAAATTCGATGCGGAAAATTGCATTAAAGGCCGTATACAAAGTTTAGAACTGATACAATAACATTTAAAACAATTCAACGGAAATGTTAACTTGCCACTTTAAATTCCATGCGGAATACTGCATTAAAGGCCGTATTCAAAGTCTATAACTGATACAATAACATTTAAAACAATTCAACGGAAATTCTAACTTTCGACTTTAAATTCCATGGGGAATACTGTATTAAAGGCAGTATAAAAAGTTTAGAACTGTTACAATAACATTTAAAACAATTCAACGGAAATGTTAGCTATCGACTTAAAATTCCATGCGGAATACTACAATAAATGCCGTAGACAAAGTTTATAACTGATACAATAACATTTAAAACAATTCAACGGAAATGTTAACTTGCGACTTTAAATTATATGCGGAATACTGCATTATAGGCCGTATATAACGTTTAGAACTGATACAATAACATTTAAAACAATTCCACGGAAATGTTAACTTGCGACTTTAAATTCCATGCGGAATACTGCATTAAAGGCAGTATAAAAAGTTTAGAACTGGTACAATAACATTTAAAATAATTCAACGGAAATGTTAGCTATCGACTTAAAATTCCATGCGGAATACTACAATAAATGCCGTAGACAAAGTTTAGAACTGATACAATAACATTTAAAACAATTCAACGGAAATGTTAACTTGCGACTTTAAATTCGATGCGGGAAATTGCATTAAAGGCCGTATACAAAGTTTAGAACAGATACAATAACATTTAAAACAATTCAACGGAAATGTTAACTTGCGACTTTAAATTCCATGCGGAATACTGCATTAAAGGCCGTATACAAAGTTTAGAACATTAAAAACAATTCAACGGAAATGTTAACTTGCGACTTTAAATTCCATGCGGAATAATGCATTAAAGGCCGTAGACAATGTCTATAACTGATACAATAACATTTAAAACAATTCAACGGAAATGTTAACTTGCGACTTTAAATTCCATGCGGAATACTGCATTAAAGGCCGTATACAAAGTTTAGAACTGATACAATAACATTTAAAACAATTCAACGGAAATGTTAACTTGCGACTTTAAATTCCATGCGAAATACTGCATTAAAGGCCGTATACAAAATCTATAACTGATACAATAACATTTAAAACAATTCAACGGAAATGTTAACTTGCGACTTTTAATTCCATGCGGAATACTGCATTAAAGGCAGTATAAAAAGTTTAGAACTGGTACAATAACATTTAAAACAATTCAACGGAAATGTTAGCTATCGACTTAAAATTCCATGCGGAATACTACAATAAATGCCGTAGACAAAGTTTAGAACTGATACAATAACATTTAAAACAATTCAACGGAAATGTTAACTTGCGACTTTAAATTCGATGCGGGAAATTGCATTAAAGGCCGTATACAATGTTTAGAACTGATACAATAACATTTAAAACAATTCAACGGAAATGTTAACTTGCGACTTTAAATTCCATGCGGAATACTGCATTAAAGGCCGTATACAAAGTTTAGAACATTTAAAACAATTCAACGGAAATGTTAACTTGCGACTTTAAATTCCATGCGGAATAATGCATTAAAGGCCGTAGACAAAGTCTATAACTGATACAATAACATTTAAAACAATTCAACGGAAATGTTAACTTGCGACTTTAAATTCCATGCGGAATAATGCATTAAAGGCCGTAGACAAAGTCTATAACTGATACAATAACATTTAAAACAATTCAACGGAAATGTTAACTTGCGACTTTAAATTCCATGCGGAATACTGCATTAAAGGCCGTATACAAAGTTTAGAACTGATACAATAACATTTAAAACAATTCAACGGAAATGTTAACTTGCGACTTTAAATTCCATGCGGAATACTGCATTAAAGGCCGTATACAAAATCTATAACTGATACAATAACATTTAAAACAATTCAACGGAAATGTTAACTTGCGACTTTTAATTCCATGCGGAATACTGCATTAAAGGCAGTATAAAAAGTTTAGAACTGGTACAATAACATTTAAAACAATTCAACGGAAATGTTAGCTATCGACTTAAAATTCCATGCGGAATACTACAATAAATGCCGTAGACAAAGTTTAGAACTGATACAATAACATTTAAAACAATTCAACGGAAATTTAAACTTTCGACTTTAAATTCCATGCGGAATACTGCATTAAAGGCCGTAGACAAAGTTTATAACTGATACAATAACATTTAAAACAATTCAATGGAAATGTTAACTTGCGACTTTAAATTACATGCGGAATACTGCATTAAAGGCCGTATGCAAAGTTTAAAGCTGATACAATAGCATTTAAAACAATTCCACGGAAATGTTAACTTGCGACTTTAAATTACATCCGGAATACTGCATTAAAGGCCGTATACAAAGTTTAGAACTGATACAATAACATTTAAAATAATTCCACGGAAATGTTAACTTGCGACTTTAAATTCCATGCGGAATACTGCATTAAAGGCCGTAGACAATGTTTAGAACTGATACTATAACATTTAAAACAATTCAACGGAAATGTTAACTTGCGACTTTTAATTCCATGCGGAATACTGCATTAAAGGCAGTATAAAAAGTTTAGAACTGGTACAACAACATTTAAAATAATTCAACGGAAATGTTAGCTATCGACTTAAAATTCCATGCGGAATACTACAATAAATGCCGTAGACAAAGTGTAGAACTGATACAATAACATTTAAAACAATTCAACGGAAATGTTAACTTGCGACTTTAAATTCGATGCGGGAAATTGCATTAAAGGCCGTATACAAAGTTTAGAACTGATACAATAACATTTAAAACAATTCAACGGAAATGTTAACTTGCGACTTTAAATTCCATGCGGAATACTGCATTAAAGGCCGTATACAAAGTTTAGAACATTTAAAACAATTCAACGGAAATGTTAACTTGCGACTTTAAATTCCATGCGGAATAATGCATTAAAGGCCGTAGACAAAGTCTATAACTGATACAATAACATTTAAAACAATTCAACGGAAATGTTAACTTGCGACTTTAAATTCCATGCGGAATAATGCATTAAAGGCCGTAGACAAAGTCTATAACTGATACAATAACATTTAAAACAATTCAACGGAAATGTTAACTTGCGACTTTAAATTCCATGCGGAATACTGCATTAAAGGCCGTATACAAAATCTGTAACTGATACAATAACATTTAAAACAATTCAACGGAAATGTTAACTTGCGACTTTTAATTCCATGCGGAATACTGCATTAAAGGCAGTATAAAAAGTTTAGAACTGGTACAATAACATTTAAAACAATTCAACGGAAATGTTAGCTATCGACTTAAAATTCCATTTGGAATACTACAATAAATGCCGTAGACAAAGTTTAGAACTGATACAATAACATTTAAAACAATTCAACGGAAATGTTAGCTATCGACTAAAAATTCCATGCGGAATACTACAATAAATGCCGTAGACAAAGTTTAGAACTGATACAATAACATTTAAAACAATTCAACGGAAATTTAAACTTTCGACTTTAAATTCCATGCGGAATACTGCATTAAAGGCCGTAGACAAAGTGTATAACTGATACAATAACATTTAAAACAATTCAATGGAAATGTTAACTTGCGACTTTAAATTACATGCGGAATACTGCATTAAAGGCCGTATGCAAAGTTTAAAGCTGATACAATAACATTTAAAACAATTCCACGGAAATGTTAACTTGCGACTTTAAATTACATCCGGAATACTGCATTAAAGGCCGTATACAAAGTTTAGAACTGATACAATAACATTTAAAATAATTCCACGGAAATGTTAACTTGCTACTTTAAATTCCATGCGGATAACTGCATTAAAGGCCGTATACAAAGCTTAGAGCTTAGAGATACAATAACATTTAAAACAATTCAACGGGAATGTTAACTTGCGACTTTAAATTCAATGCGGAATACTGCATTAAAGGCCGTATATAAAGTTTAGAACTGATACAATAATATTTAAAACAATTCCACGGAAATGTTAACTTGCGACTTTAAATTACATGCGGAATACTGCATTAAAGGCCTTATACAAAGTTTAGAACTGATACAATAACATTTAAAACAATTCAACGGAAATGTTAACTTGCGACTTTAAATTCAATGCGGAATACTGCATTAAAGGCCGTATATAAAGTTTAGAACTGATACAATAATATTTAAAACAATTGCACGGAAATATTAACTTGAGACTTTAAATTCCATGCGGAAAACTGCATTAAAGGCCGTATACAAAGTTTAGAGCTGATACAATAACATTTAAAACAATTCAACGGAAATGTTAACTTGCGACTTTAAATTCCATGCGGAAAACTGCATTAAAGGCCGTATACAAAGTTTAGAGCTGATACAATAACATTTAAAACAATTCAACGGTAATGTTAACTTGCGACTTTAAATTACACGCGGAATACTACATTAAAGGCCGTATACAAAGTTCAGAACTGATACAATAATATTTAAAACAATTTCACGGAAATGTTAACTTGCGACTTTAAATTCCATGCGGAAAACTGCATTAAAGGCCGTATACAAAGTTTAGAGCTGATACAATAACATTTAAAACAATTCAACGGAAATGTTAACTTGCGACTTTAAATTACATGCGGAATACTGCATTAAATTCAAAGGAAATGTTAACTTGCGATTTTAGATTCCATGCGGAAAACTGCATTAAAGGCCGTATACAAAGTTTAGAACTGATACAATAACATTTAAAACAATTCATCGGAAATGTTAACTTGCGACTTTAAATTCCATGCGGAATACTGCATTAAAGGCCGTATATAATATTTAGAACTGATACAATAACATTTAAAACAATTCCACGGAAATGTTAACTTGCGACTTTAAATTTCATGCGGAAAACTGCATTAAAGGCCGTATACAAAGTTTAGAACTGATACAATAACATTTAAAACAATTTAACGGAAATGTTAACTTGCGACTTTAAATTCCATGCGGAAAACTGCATTAAAGGCCGTATACAAAGTTTAGAACTGATACAATAACATATTAAACAGATCAACGGAAATGTTAAGTTGCGACTTTAAATTCCATGCGGAATACTGCATTAAAGGAAGTATAAAAAGTTTAGAACTGGTACAATAACATTTAAAACAATTCAACGGAAATGTTAGCTATCGACTTAAAATTCCATGCGGAATACTACAATAAATGCCGTAGACAAAGTTTAGAACTGATACAATAACAGTTAAAACAATTCAACGGAAATTTAAACTTTCGACTTTAAATTCCATGGGGAATACTGCATTAAAGGCCGTAGACAATGTTTAGAACTGATACAATAACATTTAAAACAATTCAACGGAAATGTTAACTTGCGACTTTAAATTCCATGCGGAATACTGCATTAAAGGCAGTATAAAAAGTTTAGAACTGGTACAATAACATTTAAAATAATTCAACGGAAATGTTAGCTATCGACTTAAATTTCCATGCGGAATACTACAATAAATGCCGTAGACAAAGTTTAGAACTGATACAATAACATTTAAAACAATTCAACGGAAATGTTAACTTGCGACTTTAAATTCGATGCGGGAAATTGCATTAAAGGCCGTATACAAAGTTTAGAACTTATACAATAACATTTAAAACAATTCAACGGAAATGTTAACTTGCGACTTTAAATTCCATGCGGAATACTGCATTAAAGGCCGTATACAAAGTTTAGAACATTGAAAACAATTCAACGGAAATGTTAACTTGCGACTTTAAATTCCATGCGGAATAATGCATTAAAGGCCGTAGACAAAGTCTATAACTGATACAATAACATTTAAAACAATTCAACGGAAATGTTAACTTGCGACTTTAAATTCCATGCGGAATACTGCATTAAAGGCCGTATACAAAATCTATAACTGATACAATAACATTTAAAACAATTCAACGGAAATGTTAACTTGCGACTTTTAATTCCATGCGGAATACTGCATTAAAGGCAGTATAAAAAGTTTAGAACTGGTACAATAACATTTAAAACAATTCAACGGAAATGTTAGCTATCGACTTAAAATTCCATGCGGAATACTACAATAAATGCCGTAGACAAAGTTTAGAACTGATACAATAACATTTAAAACAATTCAACGGAAATTTAAACTTGCGACTTTAAATTCCATGCGGAATAATGCATTAAAGGCCGTAGACAAAGTCTATAACTGATACAATAACATTTAAAACAATTCAACGGAAATGTTAACTTGCGACTTTAAATTCCATGCGGAATACTGCATTAAAGGCCGTATGCAAAGTTTAAAGCTGATACAATAACATTTAAAACAATTCAACGGTAATGTTAACTTGCGACTTTAAATTACACGCGGAATACTACATTAAAGGCCGTATACAAAGTTCAGAACTGATACAATAATATTTAAAACAATTTCACGGAAATGTTAACTTGCGACTTTAAATTCCATGCGGAAAACTGCATTAAAGGCCGTATACAAAGTTTAGAGCTGATACAATAACATTTAAAACAATTCAACGGAAATGTTAACTTGCGACTTTAAATTACATGCGGAATACTGCATTAAATTCAAAGGAAATGTTAACTTGCGATTTTAGATTCCATGCGGAAAACTGCATTAAAGGCCGTATACAAAGTTTAGAACTGATACAATAACATTTAAAACAATTCATCGGAAATGTTAACTTGCGACTTTAAATTCCATGCGGAATACTGCATTAAAGGCCGTATATAATATTTAGAACTGATACAATAACATTTAAAACAATTCCACGGAAATGTTAACTTGCGACTTTAAATTTCATGCGGAAAACTGCATTAAAGGCCGTATACAAAGTTTAGAACTGATACAATAACATTTAAAACAATTTAACGGAAATGTTAACTTGCGACTTTAAATTCCATGCGGAAAACTGCATTAAAGGCCGTATACAAAGTTTAGAACTGATACAATAACATATTAAACAGATCAACGGAAATGTTAAGTTGCGACTTTAAATTCCATGCGGAATACTGCATTAAAGGAAGTATAAAAAGTTTAGAACTGGTACAATAACATTTAAAACAATTCAACGGAAATGTTAGCTATCGACTTAAAATTCCATGCGGAATACTACAATAAATGCCGTAGACAAAGTTTAGAACTGATACAATAACAGTTAAAACAATTCAACGGAAATTTAAACTTTCGACTTTAAATTCCATGGGGAATACTGCATTAAAGGCCGTAGACAATGTTTAGAACTGATACAATAACATTTAAAACAATTCAACGGAAATGTTAACTTGCGACTTTAAATTCCATGCGGAATACTGCATTAAAGGCAGTATAAAAAGTTTAGAACTGGTACAATAACATTTAAAATAATTCAACGGAAATGTTAGCTATCGACTTAAATTTCCATGCGGAATACTACAATAAATGCCGTAGACAAAGTTTAGAACTGATACAATAACATTTAAAACAATTCAACGGAAATGTTAACTTGCGACTTTAAATTCGATGCGGGAAATTGCATTAAAGGCCGTATACAAAGTTTAGAACTTATACAATAACATTTAAAACAATTCAACGGAAATGTTAACTTGCGACTTTAAATTCCATGCGGAATACTGCATTAAAGGCCGTATACAAAGTTTAGAACATTGAAAACAATTCAACGGAAATGTTAACTTGCGACTTTAAATTCCATGCGGAATAATGCATTAAAGGCCGTAGACAAAGTCTATAACTGATACAATAACATTTAAAACAATTCAACGGAAATGTTAACTTGCGACTTTAAATTCCATGCGGAATACTGCATTAAAGGCCGTATACAAAATCTATAACTGATACAATAACATTTAAAACAATTCAACGGAAATGTTAACTTGCGACTTTTAATTCCATGCGGAATACTGCATTAAAGGCAGTATAAAAAGTTTAGAACTGGTACAATAACATTTAAAACAATTCAACGGAAATGTTAGCTATCGACTTAAAATTCCATGCGGAATACTACAATAAATGCCGTAGACAAAGTTTAGAACTGATACAATAACATTTAAAACAATTCAACGGAAATTTAAACTTTCGACTTTAAATTCCATGCGGAATACTGCATTAAAGGCCGTAGACAAAGTTTATAACTGATACAATAACATTTAAAACAATTCAATGGAAATGTTAACTTGCGACTTTAAATTACATGCGGAATACTGCATTAAAGGCCGTATGCAAAGTTTAAAGCTGATACAATAACATTTAAAACAATTCCAGGCAGTATAAAAAGTTTAGAACTGGTACAATAACATTTAAAACAATTCAACGGAAATGTTAGCTATCGACTTAAAATTCCATGCGGAATACTACAATAAATGCCGTAGACAAAGTTTAGAACTGATACAATAACATTTAAAACAATTCAACGGAAATTTAAACTTTCGACTTTAAATTCCATGCGGAATACTGCATTAAAGGCCGTAGACAAAGTTTATAACTGATACAATAACATTTAAAACAATTCAACGGAAATGTTAACTTGCGACTTTTAATTCCATGCGGAATACTGCATTAAAGGCAGTATAAAAAGTTTAGAACTGGTACAATAACATTTAAAATAATTCAACGGAAATGTTAGCTATCGACTTAAAATTCCATGCGGAATACTACAATAAATGCCGTAGACAAAGTGTAAAACTGATACAATAACATTTAAAACAATTCAACGGAAATGTTAACTTGCGACTTTAAATTCGATGCGGGAAATTGCATTAAAGGCCGTATACAAAGTTTAGAACTGATACAATAACATTTAAAACAATTCAACGGAAATGTTAACTTGCGACTTTAAATTCCATGCGGAATACTGCATTAAAGGCCGTATACAAAGTTTAGAACATTTAAAACAATTCAACGGAAATGTTAACTTGCGACTTTAAATTCCATGCGGAATAATGCATTAAAGGCCGTAGACAAAGTCTATAACTGATACAATAACATTTAAAACAATTCAACGGAAATGTTAACTTGCGACTTTAAATTCCATGCGGAATAATGCATTAAAGGCCGTAGACAAAGTCTATAACTGATACAATAACATTTAAAACAATTCAACGGAAATGTTAACTTGCGACTTTAAATTCCATGTGGAATACTGCATTAAAGGCCGTATACAAAGTTTAGAACTGATACAATAACATTTAAAACAATTCAACGGAAATGTTAACTTGCGACTTTAAATTCCATGCGGAATACTGCATTAAAGGCCGTATACAAAATCTGTAACTGATACAATAACATTTAAAACAATTCAACGGAAATGTTAACTTGCGACTTTTAATTCCATGCGGAATACTGCATTAAAGGCAGTATAAAAAGTTTAGAACTGGTACAATAACATTTAAAACAATTCAACGGAAATGTTAGCTATCGACTTAAAATTCCATGCGGAATACTACAATAAATGCCGTAGACAAAGTTTAGAATTGATACAATAACATTTAAAACAATTCAACGGAAATGTTAGCTATCGACTTAAAATTCCATGCGGAATACTACAATAAATGCCGTAGACAAAGTTTAGAACTGATACAATAACATTTAAAACAATTCAACGGAAATTTAAACTTTCGACTTTAAATTCCATGCGGAATACTGCATTAAAGGCCGTAGACAAAGTTTATAACTGATACAATAACATTTAAAACAATTCAATGGAAATGTTAACTTGCGACTTTAAATTACATGCGGAATACTGCATTAATGGCCGTATGCAAAGTTTAAAGCTGATACAATAACATTTAAAACAATTCCACGGAAATGTTAACTTGCGACTTTAAATTACATCCGGAATACTGCATTAAAGGCCGTATACAAAGTTTAGAACTGATACAATAACATTTAAAATAATTCCACGGAAATGTTAACTTGCGACTTTAAATTCCATGCGGATAACTGCATTAAAGGCCGTATACAAAGCTTAGAGCTGATACAATAACATTTAAAACAATTCAACGGAAATGTTAACTTGCGACTTTAAATTCAATGCGGAATACTGCATTAAAGGCCATATATAAAGTTTAGAACTGATACAATAATATTTAAAACAATTCCACGGAAATGTTAACTTGCGACTTTAAATTACATGCGGAATACTGCATTAAAGGCCTTATACAAAGTTTAGAACTGATACAATAACATTTAAAACAATTCAACGGAAATGTTTACTTGCGACTTTAAATTCAATGCGGAATACTGCATTATAGGCCGTATATAACGTTTAGAACTGATACAAAAACATTTAAAACAATTCCACGGAAATGTTAACTTGCGACTTTAAATTCCATGCGGAAAACTGCATTAAAGGCCGTATACAAAGTTTAGAACTGATACAATAACATTTAAAACAATTCATCGGAAATGTTAACTTGCGACTTTAAATTCCATGCGGAATACTGCATTAAAGGCCGTATATAATATTTAGAACTGATACAATAACATTTAAAACAATTCCACGGAAATGTTAACTTGCGACTTTAAATTTCATGCGGAAAACTGCATTAAAGGCCGTATACAAAGTTTAGAACTGATACAATAACATTTAAAACAATTTAACGGAAATGTTAACTTGCGACTTTAAATTCCATGCGGAAAACTGCATTAAAGGCCGTATTCAAAGTTTAGAACTGATACAATAACATATTAAACAGATCAACGGAAATGTTAAGTTGCGACTTTAAATTCCATGCGGAATACTGCATTAAAGGAAGTATAAAAAGTTTAGAACTGGTACAATAACATTTAAAACAATGCAACGGAAATGTTAGCTATCGACTTAAAATGCGATGCGGAAAATTGCATTAAAGGCCGTATACAAAGTTTAGAACTGATACAATAACATTTAAACAATTCAACGGAAATGTTAACTTGCCACTTTAAATTCCATGCGGAATACTGCATTAAAGGCCGTATTCAAAGTCTATAACTGATACAATAACATTTAAAACAATTCAACGGAAATTCTAACTTTCGACTTTAAATTCCATGGGGAATACTGTATTAAAGGCAGTATAAAAAGTTAAGAACTGTTACAATAACATTTAAAACAATTCAACGGAAATGTTAGCTATCGACTTAAAATTCCATGCGGAATACTACAATAAATGCCGTAGACAAAGTTTATAACTGATACAATATCATTTAAAACAATTCAATGGAAATGTTAACTTGCGACTTTAAATTACATGCGGAATACTGCATTAATGGCCGTATGCAAAGTTTAAAGCTGATACAATAACATTTAAAACAATTCCACGGAAATGTTAACTTGCGACTTTAAATTACATCCGGAATACTGCATTAAAGGCCGTATACAAAGTTTAGAACTGATACAATAACATTTAAAATAATTCCACGGAAATGTTAACTTGCGACTTTAAATTCCATGCGGATAACTGCATTAAAGGCCGTATACAAAGCTTAGAGCTGATACAATAACATTTAAAACAATTCAACGGAAATGTTAACTTGCGACTTTAAATTCAATGCGGAATACTGCATTAAAGGCCGTATATAAAGTTTAGAACTGATACAATAATATTTAAAACAATTCCACGGAAATGTTAACTTGCGACTTTAAATTACATGCGGAATACTGCATTAAAGGCCTTATACAAAGTTTAGAACTGATACAATAACATTTAAAACAATTCAACGGAAATGTTTACTTGCGACTTTAAATTCAATGCGGAATACTGCATTAAAGGCCGTATATAAAGTTTAGAACTGATACAATAATATTTAAAACAATTGCACGGAAATATTAACTTGAGACTTTAAATTCCATGCGGAAAACTGCATTAAAGGCCGTATACAAAGTTTAGAGCTGATACAATAACATTTAAAACAATTCAACGGAAATGTTAACTTGCGACTTTAAATTACATGCGGAATACTGCATTAAAGGCCGTATACAAAGTTTAGAACTGATACAATAACATTTAAAATAATTCCACGGAAATGTTAACTTGCGACTTTAAATTCCATGCGGAAAACTGCATTAAAGGCCGTATGCAAAGTTTAGAACTGATACAATAACATTTAAAATAATTCCACGGAAATGTTAACTTGCGACTTTAAATTCCATGCGGAAAACTGCATTAAAGGCCGTATACAAAGTTTAGAGCTGATACAATAACATTTAAAACAATTCAACGGAAATGTTAACTTGCGACTTTAAATTACATGCGGAATACTGCATTAAATTCAAAGGAAATGTTAACTTGCGATTTTAAATTCCATGCGGAAAACTGCATTAAAGGCCGTATACAAAGTTTAGAACTGATACAATAACATTTAAAACAATTCATCGGAAATGTTAACTTGCGACTTTAAATTCCATGCGGAATACTGCATTAAAGGCCGTATATAATATTTAGAACTGATACAATAACATTTAAAACAATTCCACGGAAATGTTAACTTGCGACTTTAAATTTCATGCGGAAAACTGCATTAAAGGCCGTATACAAAGTTTAGAACTGATACAATAACATTTAAAACAATTTAACGGAAATGTTAACTTGCGACTTTAAATTCCATGCGGAAAACTGCATTAAAGGCCGTATACAAAGTTTAGAACTGACACAATAACATATTAAACAGATCAACGGAAATGTTAAGTTGCGACTTTAAATTCCATGCGGAATACTGCATTAAAGGAAGTATAAAAAGTTTAGAACTGGTACAATAACATTTAAAACAATGCAACGGAAATGTTAGCTATCGACTTAAAATGCGATGCGGAAAATTGCATTAAAGGCCGTATACAAAGTTTAGAACTGATACAATAACATTTAAACAATTCAACGGAAATGTTAACTTGCCACTTTAAATTCCATGCGGAATTCTGCATTAAAGGCCGTATACAAAGTCTATAACTGATACAATAACATTTAAAACAATTCAACGGAAATTCTAACTTTCGACTTTAAATTCCATGGGGAATACTGTATTAAAGGCAGTATAAAAAGTTAAGAACTGTTACAATAACATTTAAAACAATTCAACGGAAATGTTAGCTATCGACTTAAAATTCCATGCGGAATACTACAATAAATGCCGTAGACAAAGTTTATAACTGATACAATAACATTTAAAACAATTCAACGGAAATGTTAACTTGCGACTTTAAATTATATGCGGAATACTGCATTATAGGCCGTATATAACGTTTAGAACTGATACAAAAACATTTAAAACAATTCCACGGAAATGTTAACTTGCGACTTTAAATTCCATGCGGAATACTGCATTAAACGCCGTATACAAAGTTTAGAACTGATACAATAACATTTAAAACAATTCAACGGAAATGTTAACTTGCGACTTTAAATTCCATGCGGAATACTGCATTAAAGGCCGTATACAAAATCTATAACTGATACAATAACATTTAAAACAATTCAACGGAAATGTTAACTTGCGACTTTTAATTCCATGCGGAATACTGCATTAAAGGCAGTATAAAAAGTTTAGAACTGGTACAATAACATTTAAAACAATTCAACGGAAATGTTAGCTATCGACTTAAAATTCCATGCGGAATACTACAATAAATGCCGTAGACAAAGTTTAGAACTGATACAATAACAGTTAAAACAATTCAACGGAAATTTAAACTTTCGACTTTAAATTCCATGGGGAATACTGCATTAAAGGCCGTAGACAATATTTAGAACTGATACAATAACATTTAAAACAATTCAACGGAAATGTTAACTTGCGACTTTTAATTCCATGCGGAATACTGCATTAAAGGCAGTATAAAAAGTTTAGAACTGGTACAATAACATTTAAAATAATTCAACGGAAATGTTAGCTATCGACTTAAAATTCCATGCGGAATACTACAATAAATGCCGTAGACAAAGTTTAGAACTGATACAATAACATTTAAAACAATTCAACGGAAATGTTAACTTGCGACTTTAAATTCCATGCGGAATACTGCATTAAAGGCCGTATACAAAGTTTAGAACTGATACAATAACATTTAAAACAATTCAACGGAAATGTTAACTTGCGACTTTTAATTCCATGCGGAATACTGCATTAAAGGCAGTATAAAAAGTTTAGAACTGGTACAATAACATTTAAAACAATTCAACGGAAATGTTAACTTGCGACTTTAAATTCCATGCGGAATAATGCATTAGGCCGTAGACAAAGTCTATAACTGATACAATAACATTTAAAACAATTCAACGGAAATGTTAACTTGCGACTTTAAATTCCATGCGGAATAATGCATTAGGCCGTAGACAAAGTCTATAACTGATACAATAACATTTAAAACAATTCAACGGAAATGTTAACTTGCGACTTTAAATTCCATGCGGAATACAGCATTAAAGGCCGTATACAAAGTTTAGAACTGATACAATAACATTTAAAACAATTCAACGGAAATGTTAACTTGCGACTTTAAATTCCATGCGGAATACTGCATTAAAGGCCGTATACAAAGTTTAGAACATTTAAAACAATTCAACGGAAATGTTAACTTGCGACTTTAAATTCCATGCGGAATAATGCATTAAAGGCCGTAGACAAAGTCTATAACTGATACAATAACATTTAAAACAATTCAACGGAAATGTTAACTTGCGACTTTAAATTCCATGCGGAATAATGCATTAGGCCGTAGACAAAGTCTATAACTGATACAATAACATTTAAAACAATTCAACGGAAATGTTAACTTGCGACTTTAAATTCCATGCGGAATACAGCATTAAAGGCCGTATACAAAGTTTAGAACTGATACAATAACATTTAAAACAATTCAACGGAAATGTTAACTTGCGACTTTAAATTCCATGCGGAATACTGCATTAAAGGCCGTATACAAAGTTTAGAACTGATACAATAACATTTAAAACAATTCAACGGAAATGTTAACTTGCGACTTTTAATTCCATGCGGAATACTGCATTAAAGGCAGTATAAACAGTTTAGAACTGGTACAATAACATTTAAAACAATTCAACGGAAATGTTAGCTATCGACTTAAAATTCCATGCGGAATACTACAATAAATGCCGTAGACAAAGTTTAGAACTGATACAATAACATTTAAAACAATTCAACGGAAATTTAAACTTTCGACTTTAAATTCCATGCGGAATACTGCATTAAAGGCCGTAGACAAAGTTTATAACTGATACAATAACATTTAAAACAATTCAATGGAAATGTTAACTTGCGACTTTAAATTACATGCGGAATACTGCATTAAAGGCCGTATACAAAGCTTAGAGCTGATACAATAACATTTAAAACAATTCAACGGAAATGTTAACTTGCGACTTTAAATTCAATGCGGAATACTGCATTAAAGGCCGTATATAAAGTTTAGAACTGATACAATAATATTTAAAACAATTCCACGGAAATGTTAACTTGCGACTTTAAATTACATGCGGCATTAAAGGCCCTATACAAAGTTTAGAACTGATACAATAACATTTAAAACAATTCAACGGAAATGTTTACTTGCGACTTTAAATTCAATGCGGAATACTGCATTAAAGGCAGTATAAAAAGTTTAGAACTGGTACAATAACATTTAAAATAATTCAACGGAAATGTTAGCTATCGACTTAAAATTCCATGCGGAATACTACAATAAATGCCGTATACAAAGTTTAGAACTGATACAATAACATTTAAAACAATTCAACGGAAATGTTAACTTGCGACTTTAAATTCCATGCGGAATACTGCATTAAAGGCCGTATACAAAGTTTAGAACATTTAAAACAATTCAACGGAAATGTTAACTTGCGACTTTAAATTCCATGCGGAATAATGCATTAAAGGCCGTAGACAAAGTCTATAACTGTCTATAACTGATACAATAACATTTAAAACAATTCAACGGAAATGTTAACTTGCGACTTTAAATTCCATGCGGAATAATGCATTAGGCCGTAGACAAAGTCTATAACTGATACAATAACATTTAAAACAATTCAACGGAAATGTTAACTTGCGACTTTAAATTCCATGCGGAATACAGCATTAAAGGCCGTATACAAAGTTTAGAACTGATACAATAACATTTAAAACAATTCAACGGAAATGTTAACTTGCGACTTTAAATTCCATGCGGAATACTGCATTAAAGGCCGTATACAAAGTTTAGAACATTTAAAACAATTCAACGGAAATGTTAACTTGCGACTTTAAATTCCATGCGGAATAATGCATTAAAGGCCGTAGACAAAGTCTATAACTGATACAATAACATTTAAAACAATTCAACGGAAATGTTAACTTGCGACTTTAAATTCCATGCGGAATAATGCATTAGGCCGTAGACAAAGTCTATAACTGATACAATAACATTTAAAACAATTCAACGGAAATGTTAACTTGCGACTTTAAATTCCATGCGGAATACAGCATTAAAGGCCGTATACAAAGTTTAGAACTGATACAATAACATTTAAAACAATTCAACGGAAATGTTAACTTGCGACTTTAAATTCCATGCGGAATACTGCATTAAAGGCCGTATACAAAGTTTAGAACTGATACAATAACATTTAAAACAATTCAACGGAAATGTTAACTTGCGACTTTTAATTCCATGCGGAATACTGCATTAAAGGCAGTATAAACAGTTTAGAACTGGTACAATAACATTTAAAACAATTCAACGGAAATGTTAGCTATCGACTTAAAATTCCATGCGGAATACTACAATAAATGCCGTAGACAAAGTTTAGAACTGATACAATAACATTTAAAACAATTCAACGGAAATTTAAACTTTCGACTTTAAATTCCATGCGGAATACTGCATTAAAGGCCGTAGACAAAGTTTATAACTGATACAATAACATTTAAAACAATTCAATGGAAATGTTAACTTGCGACTTTAAATTACATGCGGAATACTGCATTAAAGGCCGTATACAAAGCTTAGAGCTGATACAATAACATTTAAAACAATTCAACGGAAATGTCAACTTGCGACTTTAAATTCAATGCGGAATACTGCATTAAAGGCCGTATATAAAGTTTAGAACTGATACAATAATATTTAAAACAATTCCACGGAAATGTTAACTTGCGACTTTAAATTACATGCGGAATACTGCATTAAAGGCCTTATACAAAGTTTAGAACTGATACAATAACATTTAAAACAATTCAACGGAAATGTTTACTTGCGACTTTAAATTCAATGCGGAATACTGCATTAAAGGCCGTATATAAAGTTTAGAACTGATACAATAATACTGCATTAAAGGCAGTATAAAAAGTTTAGAACTGGTACAATAACATTTAAAATAATTCAACGGAAATGTTAGCTATCGACTTAAAATTCCATGCGGAATACTACAATAAATGCCGTATACAAAGTTTAGAACTGATACAATAACATTTAAAACAATTCAACGGAAATGTTAACTTGCGACTTTAAATTCCATGCGGAATACTGCATTAAAGGCCGTATACAAAGTTTAGAACATTTAAAACAATTCAACGGAAATGTTAACTTGCGACTTTAAATTCCATGCGGAATAATGCATTAAAGGCCGTAGACAAAGTCTATAACTGATACAATAACATTTAAAACAATTCAACGGAAATGTTAACTTGCGACTTTAAATTCCATGCGGAATAATGCATTAGGCCGTAGACAAAGTCTATAACTGATACAATAACATTTAAAACAATTCAACGGAAATGTTAACTTGCGACTTTAAATTCCATGCGGAATACTGCATTAAAGGCCGTATACAAAGTTTAGAACTGATACAATAACATTTAAAACAATTCAACGGAAATGTTAACTTGCGACTTTAAATTCCATGCGGAATACTGCATTAAAGGCCGTATACAAAGTTTAGAACTGATACAATAACATTTAAAACAATTCAACGGAAATGTTAACTTGCGACTTTTAATTCCATGCGGAATACTGCATTAAAGGCAGTATAAAAAGTTTAGAACTGGTACAATAACATTTAAAACAATTCAACGGAAATGTTAGCTATCGACTTAAAATTCCATGCGGAATACTACAATAAATGCCGTAGACAAAGTTTAGAACTGATACAATAACATTTAAAACAATTCAACGGAAATTTAAACTTTCGACTTTAAATTCCATGCGGAATACTGCATTAAAGGCCGTAGACAAAGTTTATAACTGATACAATAACATTTAAAACAATTCAATGGAAATGTTAACTTGCGACTTTAAATTACATGCGGAATACTGCATTAAAGGCCGTATGCAAAGTTTAAAGCTGATACAATAACATTTAAAACAATTCAACGGAAATGTTAACTTGCGACTTTTAATTCCATGCGGAATACTGCATTAAAGGCAGTATAAAAAGTTTAGAACTGGTACAATAACATTTAAAACAATTCAACGGAAATGTTAGCTATCGACTTAAAATTCCATGCGGAATACTACAATAAATGCCGTAGACAAAGTTTAGAACTGATACAATAACAGTTAAAACAATTCAACGGAAATTTTAACTTTCGACTTTAAATTCCATGGGGAATACTGCATTAAAGGCCGTAGACAATGTTTAGAACTGATACAATAACATTTAAAACAATTCAACGGAAATGTTAACTTGCGACTTTTAATTCCATGCGGAATACTGCATTAAAGGCAGTATAAAAAGTTTAGAACTGGTACAATAACATTTAAAATAATTCAACGGAAATGTTAGCTATCGACTTAAAATTCCATGCGGAATACTACAATAAATGCCGTAGACAAAGTTTAGAACTGATACAATAACATTTAAAACAATTCAACGGAAATGTTAACTTGCGACTTTAAATTCGATTCGGGAAATTGCATTAAAGGCCGTATACAATGTTTAGAACTGATACAATAACATTTAAAACAATTCAACGGAAATGTTAACTTGCGACTTTAAATTCCATGCGGAATACTGCATTAAAGGCCGTATACAAAGTTTAGAACTGATACAATAATATTTAAAACAATTGCACGGAAATATTAACTTGAGACTTTAAATTCCATGCGGAAAACTGCATTAAAGGCCGTATACAAAGTTTAGAGCTGATACAATAACATTTAAAACAATTCAACGGAAATGTTAACTTGCGACTTTAAATTACATGCGGAATACTGCATTAAATTCAAAGGAAATGTTAACTTGCGATTTTAAATTCCATGCGGAAAACTGCATTAAAGGCCGTATACAAAGTTTAGAACTGATACAATAACATTTAAAACAATTCATCGGAAATGTTAACTTGCGACTTTAAATTCCATGCGGAATACTGCATTAAAGGCCGTAGACAAAGTCTATAACTGATACAATAACATTTAAAACAATTCAACGGAAATGTTAACTTGCGACTTTAAATTCCATGCGGAATACTGCATTAAAGGCCGTATACAAAGTTTAGAACTGATACAATAACATTTAAAACAATTCAACGGAAATTTAAACTTTCGACTTTAAATTCCATGCGGAATACTGCATTAAAGGCCGTATACAAAGTTTAGAACTGATACAATAACATTTAAAACAATTCAACGGAAATGTTAACTTGCGACTTTTAATTCCATGCGGAATACTGCATTAAAGGCAGTATAAAAAGTTTAGAACTGGTACAATAACATTTAAAACAATTCAACGGAAATGTTAGCTATCGACTTAAAATTCCATGCGGAATACTACAATAAATGCCGTAGACAAAGTTTAGAACTGATACAATAACATTTAAAACAATTCAACGGAAATTTAAACTTTCGACTTTAAATTCCATGCGGAATACTGCATTAAAGGCCGTAGACAAAGTTTATAACTGATACAATAACATTTAAAACAATTCAACGGAAATGTTAGCTATAGACTTAAAATTCCATGCGGAATACTACAATAAATGCCGTAGACAAAGTTTAGAACTGATACAATAACATTTAAAACAATTCAACGGAAATTTAAACTTTCGACTTTAAATTCCATGCGGAATACTGCATTAAAGGCCGTATACAAAGTTTAGAACTGATACAATAACATTTAAAACAATTCAACGGAAATGTTAACTTGCGACTTTTAATTCCATGCGGAATACTGCTTTAAAGGCAGTATAAAAAGTTTAGAACTGGTACAATAACATTTAAAACAATTCAACGGAAATGTTAGCTATCGACTTAAAATTCCATGCGGAATACTACAATAAATGCCGTAGACAAAGTTTAGAACTGATACAATAACATTTAAAACAATTCAACGGAAATTTAAACTTTCGACTTTAAATTCCATGCGGAATACTGCATTAAAGGCCGTAGACAAAGTTTATAACTGATACAATAACATTTAAAACAATTCAACGGAAATGTTAACTTTCGACTTTAAATTACATGCGGAATACTGCATTAAAGGCCGTATACAAAGTTTAGAACTGATACAATAACATTTAAAACAATTCAAGGGAAATGTTAGCTTTCGACTTAAAATCACATGCGGAATACTACAATAAATGCCGTAGACAAAGTTTAGAACTGATACAATAACATTTAAAACAATTTAACGGAAATGTTAACTTTCGACTTTAAATTACATGCGGGATACAAAGTTTAGAACTGATACAATAACATTTAAAACAATTCAACGGAAATGTTATCTTGCGACTTTAAATTCGATGCGGAAAATTGCATTAAAGGCCGTATACAAAGTTTAGAACTGATACAATAACATTTAAAACAATTCAACGGAAATGTTAACTTCCGACTTTAAATTCCATGCGGAATAATGCATTAAAGGTCGTAGACAAAGTTTATAACTGATACAATAACATTTAAAACAATTCAATGGAAATGTTAACTTGCGACTTTAAATTACATGCGGAATACTGCATTAAAGGCCGTATGCAAAGTTTAAAACTGATACAATAACATTTAAAACAATTCAACGGAAATGTTATCTTGCGACTTTAAATTCGATGCGGAAAATTGCATTAAAGGCCGTATACAAAGTTTAGAACTGATACAATAACATTTAAAACAATTCAACGGAAATGTTAACTTGCGACTTTAAATTCCATGCGGAATACTGCATTAAAGGCTGTATACAAAGTTTATAACATTTAAAACAGTTCAAAGGAAATGTTAACTTGCGACTTTAAATTCCATGCGGAATAATGCATTAAAGGCCGTAGACAAAGTCTATAACTGATACAATAACTTTTAAAACAATTCAACGGAAATGTTAACTTGCGACTTCAAATTCCATGCGGAATACTGCATTAAAGGCCGTATACAAAGTTTAGAACTGATACAATAACATTTAAAACAAATCAACGGAAATGTTAACTTGCGACTTTAAATTCCATGCGGAATACTGCATTAAAGGCCGTATACAATGTTTAGAACTGATACAATAACATTTAAAACAATTCAACGGAAATGTTAACTTGCGACTTTTAATTCCATGCGGAATACTGCATTAAAGGCAGTATAAAAAGTTTAGAACTGGTACAATAACATTTAAAACAATTCAACGGAAATGTTAGCTATCGACTTAAAATTCCAGGCGGAATACTACAATAAATGCCGTAGACAAAGTTTAGAACTGATATAATAACATTTAAAACAATTCAACGGAAATGTTAACTTGCGACTTTAAATTCGATGCGGGAAACTGCATTAAAGGCCGTATACAAAGTTTAGAACTGATACAATAACATTTAAAACAATTCAACGGAAATGTTAACTTGCGACTTTAAATTCCATGCGGAATACTGCATTAAAGGCCGTATACAAAGTTTAGAACATTTAAAACAATTCAACGGAAATGTTAACTTGCGACTTTAAATTCCATGCGGAATAATGCATTAAAGGCCGTAGACAAAGTCTATAACTGATACAATAACATTTAAAACAATTCAACGGAAATGTTAACTTGCGACTTTAAATTCCATGCGGAATAATGCATTAAAGGCCGTAGACAAAGTCTATAACTGATACAATAACATTTAAAACAATTCAACGAAAATGTTAACTTGCGACTTTAAATTCGATGCGGAAAATTGCATTAAAGGCCGTATACAAAGCTTAGAACTGATACATACAATAACAATTCAACGGAAATGTTAACTGGCGACTTTAAATTCCATGCGGAATACTGCATTAAAGGCCGTATACAAAGTTTAGAACATTTAAAACAATTCAACGGAAATGTTAACTTGCGACTTTAAATTCCATGCGGAATAATGCATTAAAGGCCGTAGACAAAGTCTATAACTGATACAATAACATTTAAAACAATTCAACGGAAATGTTAACTTGCGACTTTAAATTCCATGCGGAATAATGCATTAAAGGCCGTAGACAAAGTCTATAACTGATACAATAACATTTAAAACAATTCAACGAAAATGTTAACTTGCGACTTTAAATTCGATGCGGAAAATTGCATTAAAGGCCGTATACAAAGCTTAGAACTGATACATACAATAACAATTCAACGGAAATGTTAACTGGCGACTTTAAATTCCATGCGGAATACTGCATTAAAGGCCGTATACAAAGTTTGTAATGGTTGATTTCACCTCAAAAATTATTGTCTCAAAAAGTTAGAATATGAAACACTTTGGTATAAATAAAACGCATTGGTATAATTTGTTAGTATTGGTTGAATATTAGTCCTCATGTATTGTTGCACTTTGATAGTGTTAGCGGCAAAGTGCAATGCGTTTTGAAAATGATCTTTTTGGATCTCTCGGTTTGATGTTGGGTGAATTGAAATGAGGAGAAAAGCCAACAATCCCTTGTATTTTGTCATTGTAAAACTAGCTCGAAAACAGCTTGTTACACGAGGTTCAAACCATTGTCCATTTTGAGAGGTCATAGCGTAGAATTTTGGTGGACATTCTGCCATTTCAATCGAGCAGCTAGCGAAGACAAACGTTTTGTCAACCAGTCCTCTAATAAATCAAGTATAAAACTTGAAAGAGTTCATTGAGAAATAATTCTTGAGTAATCAAGACTCAACCTAAATTACAATCAGCGTTTTCTACAACAGGTAACTACATTTGGAATCCCTTTCCTAATAAAACAAAATTTTACAGAAATCATTTCTAAATCCTCAAGATATAGAGATTCCCCTTGCGATTGTTGTTCCTTTAGGAACACAGGAAGGCGATAGCCGACAGAAGGCCTAAATTCTGTATTCGTCCAAAGGTCGTCCTCAAGGGCATTCACAAAATTAGCTTTTCCAAGATGTGCTGAATGCTAGGCAAAAGTTTGGTTAGAAGGCGAATCAAATAAAAGGTCGTGTAATAGAAGGACGCTCTGATCGGGTTAGTTTCAAGCTTTGGCGTTGCTACCGATCTCTCATCCTCACTCACATCTTCTTCGTCAGTCAACATTCATTCTTACGCGTGGGATAAGCTATTTTCTACCTGCAGCGAGAAGTAACATACATATCATTCCTCCAGCGAGTGGGTTAATAATCATTTAACATAGAATTTGCGCTCGAATAAGTGATTAAATTCCCCCCCCCCCCCCATAAAAAAGAAGCCTTTGTGCTAAAATGCAATTAGATTGCATTTAAACAAATTATAGTGAAACTAAGTGAATAAAATATAATATAAAGTCCAAAAGCAAAGCAAAAGCAAAACAAAAAAAAATCTATATTGAAGCAATTCTGTGTGTGTGAAGTGTATGTAAAACTATAAGAAATTTTAAAGTAAAGAACATAATTATTGCCTAAATGAATAATGAAGAAATTGATTTCATAAAAAAAAAAGAAAAAAAAGAAACATATTTCAGAAATTACGAAATAGAAAACTAAAATAAAAGAAAGTCATGAAAATGTGGTGATGAAGTAAAAGTGAAACAGAATAATGTAACCCTAACCTGTTACACAAATCAAAATTCCCCTCATATAAATAAAACCCCCTCCCATATCACCCGACGACTGGCCAGCGGACGGAGTAACCAAA
This sequence comes from Heteromyza rotundicornis, assembly GCA_951394025.1. NCBI lineage: Eukaryota > Metazoa > Arthropoda > Insecta > Diptera > Heleomyzidae > Heteromyza > Heteromyza rotundicornis. The sequence goes on from OX596010.1 coordinate 47,245,109, forward strand.
TGTAAGTCTCTTTAATTATTCTATATTCTTTTTTTTATTTTTACGCCATTTAATTTTATGATTTATGTTGATTAAAGTTAAAATTTAAAGTGAAACTGATAAAAGTTGAAATTAAAATATTTTCCTAAAAGATTAATTTCTTCATATATATATTACATCATAATTAAGATCATGAAAACTAATTGTGTTAAATTAAAGTAAATTGTACGTAATTCTATTACTAACGTTAATGATTTCCGTACATGTTTATTAAAAATATGGATATTTTGAAATTATAAAGTTTACATTTTCTATAACTAAGACTAATGTTAAATAAAAGTGCACACACAATCTCACACATAGATTTGCGTTAATGACAATTGAAGTATTGGTCAACTAACGTAATTAGCTCACTAGTGCTTTAAATTGCGTTACTCTGTTATCTTAACAGAATCTTTCGGTCGCGCTCTGGATTAATATCGATTAATTATGTTTCTCCGTTTTGGTAACATGATCATGTAGTTTGCTTTTGCTTATGCTATCAAAAATATTAGGATTCTGTTAAAGAATGAAATGATGCTGTTAATTATACATCATGCTGTTAAAAGACAGTGATGTAGTCATGCTGTTAAAATATTTAACATTTTGTTAATTTGAACTTCTATTGAGAATTAATTACAGTTATGCGAAAGGTTTAGCCACTCTTTTCCCTTGCTAAGTAACATTTAATTGCTAACTTTATTCTCTATGCTTTATTGATATTCTTCTGTTAATTGATGTTACTTTAACACCATTATTATGATTCGTTTATGTTATGGAAAATGAATCTGATATAAGAAAATAAATATTGGTAATCGAATATGAAACTTTAAACATTTTTTAATTTGACCTTGTAGCCGTTCCCGATGTTATAGGGTATTCTCGTATAATGTCATTGGGGTTCGAGAATACATGGTAGGGTGGGTATAATGGATCGTGACAGCTGATCCAAGGTTATTATTATTCGGACGTTGTTGTTGTTATTATAGAGTCAGCTTACATTTTATACGGGGTATAATTTCATAGAGATTTTTGTTATTCCTTTTAGAGTTCTTTTGCAGAGCACGTAGATTTTTGTTAACGATGTTTGGTAGTGGAGTAGCAAAAACTCACCCCCCATGCCGGCGAGCTAGACCCATACCAGTACGTGCGAAAGGCTACCACCCACTATTGAGTTTAAAACATCCTGTCGTTACAAGTTTATAACATTTAAAACAATTCAACGGAAATGTTAACTTCCGACTTTAAATTCCATGCGGAATAATGCATTAAAGGTCGTATACAAAGTTTAGAACTGATACAATAACATTTAAAACAATTTAACGTAAATGTTAACTTGCGGAAAACTGCATTAAAGGCCGTATACAAAGTTTATACTGATACAATAACATTTAAAACAATTCAACGGAAATGTTAACTTGCGACTTTAAATTCCATGCGGAAAACTGCATTAAAGGCCGTATACAAAGTTTAGAACTGATACAATAACATTTAAAACAATTTAACGTAAATATTAACTTGCGACTTTAAATTCCATGCGGAAAACTACATTAAAGGACGTATACCATGCGGAATACTGCATTAAAGGCCGTATACAAAGTTTAGAACTGATACAATAACATTTAAAACAATTCAACGGAAATGTTAACTTGCGACTTTTAATTCCATGCGGAATACTGCATTAAAGGCAGTATAAAAAGTTTAGAACTGGTACAATAACATTTAAAACAATTCAACGGAAATGTTAGCTATCGACTTAAAATTCCATGCGGAATACTACAATAAATGCCGTAGACAAAGTTTAGAACTGATACAATAACATTTAAAACAATTCAACGGAAATTTAAACTTTCGACTTTAAATTCCATGGGGAATACTGCATTAAAGGCCGTAGACAAAGTTTATAACTGATACAATAACATTTAAAACAATTCAACGGAAATGTTAACTTGCGACTTTATATTCCATGCGGAATACTGCAGTAAAGGACTTAAAATTCCAGGCGGAATACTACAATAAATGCCGTAGACAAAGTTTAGAACTGATACAATAACATTTAAAACAATTCAACGGAAATGTTAACTTGCGACTTTAAATTCGATGCGGAAAATTGCATTAAAGGCCGTATACAAAGTTTAGAACTGATACAATAACATTTAAAACAATTCAACGGAAATGTTAACTTTCGACTTTAAATTCCATGCGGAATACTGCATTAAAGGCCGTATACAAAGTTTAGAACATTTAAAACAATTCAACGGAAATGTTAACTTGCGACTTTAAATTCCATGCGGAATAATGCATTAAAGGCCGTAGACAAAGTCTATAACTGATACAATAACACTTAAAACAATTCAACGGAAATGTTAACTTGCGACTTTAAATTCGATGCGGAAAATTGCATTAAAGGCCGTATACAAAGTTTAGAACTGATACATACAATAACAATTCAACGGAAATGTTAACTTGCGAATTTAAATTCCATGCGGAATACTGCATTAAAGGCCGTATACAAAGTTTATAACATTTAAAACACTTCAACGGAAATGTTAACTTGCGACTTTAAAATCCATGCGGAATAATGCATTAAAGGCCGTATACAAAGTTTAGAACTGATACAATAACATTTAAAACAATTTAACGTAAATGTTAACTTGCGACTTTAAATTCCATGCGGAAAACTGCATTAAAGGCAGTATAAAAAGTTTAGAACTGGTACAATAACATTTAAAACAATTTAACGTAAATATTAACTTGCGACTTTAAATTCCATGCGGAAAACTACATTAAAGGACGTATACCATGCGGAATACTGCATTAAAGGCCGTATACAAAGTTTAGAACTGATACAATAACATTTAAAACAATTCAACGGAAATGTTTACTTGCGACTTTTAATTCCATGCGGAATACTGCATTAAAGGCAGTATAAAAAGTTTAGAACTGGTACAATAACATTTAAAACAATTCAACGGAAATGTTAGCTATCGACTTAAAATTCCATGCGGAATACTACAATAAATGCCGTAGACAAAGTTTAGAACTGATACAATAACATTTAAAACAATTCAACGGAAATTTAAACTTTCGACTTTAAATTCCATGGGGAATACTGCATTAAAGGCCGTAGACAAAGTTTATAACTGATACAATAACATTTAAAACAATTCAATGGAAATGTTAACTTGCGACTTTAAATTACATGCGGAATACTGCATTAAAGGCCGTATGCAAAGTTTAAAACTGATACAATAACATTTAAAACAATTCCACGGAAATGTTAACTTGCGACTTTAAATTACATGCGGAAAACTGCATTAAAGGCAATATACAAAAGTTTAGAACTGATACAATAACATTTCAAACAATTCAACGGAAATGTTAACTTGCGACTTTAAATTCCATGTGGAATACTGCATTAAAGGCCGTATATAAAGTTTAGAACTGATACAATAACATTTAAAACAATTCTACGGAAATGTTAACTTGCGACTTTAAATTACATGCGGAATACTGCATTAAAGGCCGTATAAGAAGTTTAGAACTGATACAATAACATTTAAAACAATTCAACGGAAATGTTAACTTGCGACTTTAAATTCGATGCGGAAAATTGCATTAAAGGCCGTATACAAAGTTTAGAACTGATACAATAACATTTAAAACAATTCAACGGAAATGTTAACTTGCGACTTTAAATTCCATGTGGAATACTGCAGTAAAGTACTTAAAATTCCAGGCGGAGTACTACAATAAATGCCGTAGACAAAGTTTAGAACTGATACAATAACATTTAAAACAATTCAACGGAAATGTTAACTTGCGACTTTAAATTCGATGCGGAAAATTGCACTAAAGGCCGTATACAAAGTTTAGAACTGATACAATAACATTTAAAACAATTCAACGGAAATGTTAACTTTCGACTTTAAATTCCATGCGGAATACTGCATTAAAGGCCGTATACAAAGTTTAGAACATTTAAAACAATTCAACGGAAATGTTAACTTGCGACTTTAAATTCCATGCGGAATAATGCATTAAAGGCCGTAGACAAAGTCTATAACTGATACAATAACACTTAAAACAATTCAACGGAAATGTTAACTTGCGACTTTAAATTCCATGCGGAATAATGCATTAAAGGCCGTAGACAAAGTCTATAACTGATACAATAACATTTAAAACAATTCAACGAAAATGTTAACTTGCGACTTTAAATTCGATGCGGAAAATTGCATTAAAGGCCGTATACAAAGTTTAGAACTGATACATACAATAACAATTCAACGGAAATGTTAACTTGCGACTTTAAATTCCATGCGGAATACTGCATTAAAGGCCGTATACAAAGTTTATAACATTTAAAACAATTCAACGAAAATGTTAACTTGCGACTTTAAATTCCATGCGGAATAATGCATTAAAGGCCGTATACAAAGTTTAGAACATTTAAAACAATTCAACGGAAATGTTAACTTGCGACTTTAAATTCCATGCGGAATAATGCATTAAAGGCCGTAGACAAAGTCTATAACTGATACAATAACACTTAAAACAATTCAACGGAAATGTTAACTTGCGACTTTAAATTCGATGCGGAAAATTGCATTAAAGGCCGTATACAAAGTTTAGAACTGATACATACAATAACAATTCAACGGAAATGTTAACTTGCGAATTTAAATTCCATGCGGAATACTGCATTAAAGGCCGTATACAAAGTTTATAACATTTAAAACACTTCAACGGAAATGTTAACTTGCGACTTTAAAATCCATGCGGAATAATGCATTAAAGGCCGTATACAAAGTTTAGAACTGATACAATAACATTTAAAACAATTTAACGTAAATGTTAACTTGCGACTTTAAATTCCATGCGGAAAACTGCATTAAAGGCAGTATAAAAAGTTTAGAACTGGTACAATAACATTTAAAACAATTCAACGGAAATGTTCACTTGCGACTTTAAATTCCATGCGGAAGACTGCATTAAAGGCCGTATACAAAGTTTAGAACTGATACAATAACATTTAAAACAATTTAACGTAAATATTAACTTGCGACTTTAAATTCCATGCGGAAAACTACATTAAAGGACGTATACCATGCGGAATACTGCATTAAAGGCCGTATACAAAGTTTAGAACTGATACAATAACATTTAAAACAATTCAACGGAAATGTTTACTTGCGACTTTTAATTCCATGCGGAATACTGCATTAAAGGCAGTATAAAAAGTTTAGAACTGGTACAATAACATTTAAAACAATTCAACGGAAATGTTAGCTATCGACTTAAAATTCCATGCGGAATACTACAATAAATGCCGTAGACAAAGTTTAGAACTGATACAATAACATTTAAAACAATTCAACGGAAATTTAAACTTTCGACTTTAAATTCCATGGGGAATACTGCATTAAAGGCCGTAGACAAAGTTTATAACTGATACAATAACATTTAAAACAATTCAATGGAAATGTTAACTTGCGACTTTAAATTACATGCGGAATACTGCATTAAAGGCCGTAGCAAAGTTTAAAACTGATACAATAACATTTAAAACAATTCCACGGAAATGTTAACTTGCGACTTTAAATTACATGCGGAAAACTGCATTAAAGGCAATATACAAAAGTTTAGAACTGATACAATAACATTTCAAACAATTCAACGGAAATGTTAACTTGCGACTTTAAATTCCATGTGGAATACTGCATTAAAGGCCGTATATAAAGTTTAGAACTGATACAATAACATTTAAAACAATTCTACGGAAATGTTAACTTGCGACTTTAAATTACATGCGGAATACTGCATTAAAGGCCGTATAAGAAGTTTAGAACTGATACAATAACATTTAAAACAATTCAACGGAAATGTTAACTTGCGACTTTAAATTCGATGCGGAAAATTGCATTAAAGGCCGTATACAAAGTTTAGAACTGATACAATAACATTTAAAACAATTCAACGGAAATGTTAACTTGCGACTTTAAATTCCATGTGGAATACTGCAGTAAAGTACTTAAAATTCCAGGCGGAATACTACAATAAATGCCGTAGACAAAGTTTAGAACTGATACAATAACATTTAAAACAATTCAACGGAAATGTTAACTTGCGACTTTAAATTCGATGCGGAAAATTGCATTAAAGGCCGTATACAAAGTTTAGAACTGATACAATAACATTTAAAACAATTCAACGGAAATGTTAACTTGCGACTTTAAATTCCATGCGGAATACTGCATTAAAGGCCGTATACAAAGTTTAGAACATTTAAAACAATTCAACGGAAATGTTAACTTGCGACTTTAAATTCCATGCGGAATAATGCATTAAAGGCCGTAGACAAAGTCTATAACTGATACAATAACACTTAAAACAATTCAACGGAAATGTTAACTTGCGACTTTAAATTCCATGCGGAATAATGCATTAAAGGCCGTAGACAAAGTCTATAACTGATACAATAACATTTAAAACAATTCAACGAAAATGTTAACTTGCGACTTTAAATTCGATGCGGAAAATTGCATTAAAGGCCGTATACAAAGTTTAGAACTGATACATACAAAAACAATTCAACGGAAATGTTAACTTGCGACTTTAAATTCCATGCGGAATACTGCATTAAAGGCCGTATACAAAGTTTATAACATTTAAAACAATTCAACGGAAATGTTAACTTGCGACTTTAAATTCCATGCGGAATAATGCATTAAAGGCCGTATACAAAGTTTAGAACTGATACAATAACATTTAAAACAATTTAACGTAAATGTTAACTTGCGACTTTAAATTCCATGCGGAAAACTGCATTAAGGCCGTATACAAAGTTTATACTGATACAATAACATTTAAAACAATTCAACGGAAATGTTAACTTGCGACTTTAAATTCCATGCGGAAAACTGCATTAAAGGCCGTATACAAAGTTTAGAACTGATACAATAACATTTAAAACAATTTAACGTAAATATTAACTTGCGACTTTAAATTCCATGCGGAAAACTACATTAAAGGCCTCATACCATGCGGAATACTGCATTAAAGGCCGTATACAAAGTTTAGAACTGATACAATAACATTTAAAACAATTCAACGGAAATGTTAGCTATCGACTTAAAATTCCATGCGGAATACTACAATAAATGCCGTAGACAAAGTTTAGAACTGATACAATAACATTTAAAACAATTCAACGGAAATTTAAACTTTCGACTTTAAATTCCATGGGGAATACTGCATTAAAGGTCGTAGACAAAGTTTATAACCGATACAATAACATTTCAAACAATTCAATGGAAATGTTAACTTGCGACTTTAAATTACATGCGGAATACTGCATTAAAGGCCGTATGCAAAGTTTAAAACTGATACAATAACATTTAAAACAATTCCACGGAAATGTTAACTTGCGACTTTTAATTCCATGCGGAATACTGCATTAAAGGCAGTATAAAAAGTTTAGAACTGGTACAATAACATTTAAAACAATTCAACGGAAATGTTAGCTATCGACTTAAAATTCCATGCGGAATACTACAATAAATTCCGTAGACAAAGTTTAGAACTGATACAATAACATTTAAAACAATTCAACGGAAATTTAAACTTTCGACTTTAAATTCCATGGGGAATACTGCATTAAAGGCCGTAGACAAAGTTTATAACTGATACAATAACATTTCAAACAATTCAATGGAAATGTTAACTTGAGACTTTAAATTACATGCGGAATACTGCATTAAAGGCCGTATGCAAAGTTTAAAACTGATACAGTAACATTTAAAACAATTCCACGGAAATGTTAACTTGCGACTTTAAATTACATGCGGAAAACTGCATTAAAGGCAATATACAAAAGTTTAGAACTGATACAATAACATTTCAAACAATTCAACGGAAATGTTAACTTGCGACTTTAAATTCCATGTGGAATACTGCATTAAAGGCCGTATATAACGTTTAGAACTGATACAATAACATTTAAAACAATTCTACGGAAATGTTAACTTGCGACTTTAAATTGCATGCGGAATACTGCATTAAAGGATGTATGCAAAGTTTATAACAATTAAAACAGTTCAACGGAAATGTTAACTTGCGACTTTAAATTCCATGCGGAATAATGCATTAAACGCCGTAGACAAAGTCTATAACTGATACAATAACTTTTAAAACAATTCAACGGAAATGATAACTTGCGACTTCAAATTCCATGCGGAATACTGCATTAAAGGCCGTATACAAAGTTTAGAACTGATACAATAACATTTAAAACAAATCAACGGAAATGTTAACTTGCGACTTTAAATTCCATGCGGAATACTGCATTAAAGGCCGTATACAATGTTTAGAACTGATACAATAACATTTAAAACAATTCAACGGAAATATTAACTTGCGACTTTAAATTCCATGCGGAATACTGCATTAAAGGCCGTATACAAAGTTTAGAACATTTAAAACTATTCAACGGAAATGTTAACTTGCGACTTTAAATTCCATGCGGAATAATGCATTAAAGGCCGTAGACAAAGCTTAGAACATTTAAAACAATTCAACGGAAATGTTAACTTGCGACTTTAAATTCGATGCGGAAAATTGCATTAAAGGCCGTATACAAAGTTTAGAACTGATACAATAACATTTAAAACAATTCAACGGAAATGTTAACTTGCGGCTTTAAATTCCATGCGGAATACTGCATTAAAGGCCGTATACAAAGTTTAGAACATTTAAAACAATTCAACGGAAATGTTAACTTGCGACTTTAAATTCCATGCGGAATAATGCATTAAAGGCCGTAGACAAAGTCTATAACTGATACAATAACATTTAAAACAATTCAACGGAAATGTTAACTTGCGACTTTAAATTCCATGCGGAATAATGCATTAAAGGCCGTAGACAAAGTCTATAACTGATACAATAACATTTAAAACATTTCAACGAAAATGTTAACTTGCGACTTTAAATTCCATGTGGAATACTGCATTAAAGGCCGTATATAACGTTTAGAACTGATACAATAACATTTAAAACAATTCAACGGAAATGTTAACTTGCGACTTTAAATTCCATGCGGAATACTGCATTAAAGGCCGTATGCAAAGTTTATAACAATTAAAACAGTTCAACGGAAATGTTAACTTGCGACTTTAAATTCCATGCGGAATAATGCATTAAAGGCCGTAGACAAAGTCTATAACTGATACAATAACTTTTAAAACAATTCAACGGAAATGTTAACTTGCGACTTCAAATTCCATGCGGAATACTGCATTAAAGGCCGTATACAAAGTTTAGAACTGATACAATAACATTTAAAACAAATCAACGGAAATGTTAACTTGCGACTTTAAATTCCATGCGGAATACTGCATTAAAGGCCGTATACAATGTTTAGAACTGATACAATAACATTTAAAACAATTCAACGGAAATGTTAACTTGCGACTTTAAATTCCATGCGGAATACTGCATTAAAGGCCGTATACAAAGTTTAGAACATTTAAAACAATTCAACGGAAATGTTAACTTGCGACTTTAAATTCCATGCGGAATAATGCATTAAAGGCCGTAGACAAAGTTTAGAACATTTAAAACAATTCAACGGAAATGTTAACTTGCGACTTTTAATTCCATGCGGAATACTGCATTAAAGGCAGTATAAAAAGTTTAGAACTGGTACAATAACATTTAAAACAATTCATCGGAAATGTTAGCAATCGACTTAAAATTCCAGGCGGAATACTACAATAAATGCCGTAGACAAAGTCTAGAACTGATACAATAACATTTAAAACAATTCAACGGAAATGTTAATTTGCGACTTTAAATTCGATGCGGAAAATTGCATTAAAGGCCGTATACAAAGTTTAGAACTGATACAATAACATTTAAAACAATTCAACGGAAATGTTAACTTGCGACTTTAAATTCCATGCGGAATACTGCATTAAAGGCCGTATACAAAGTTTAGAACATTTAAAACAATTCAACGGAAATGTTAACTTGCGACTTTAAATTCCATGCGGAATAATGCATTAAAGGCCGTAGACAAAGTCTATAACTGATACAATAACATTTAAAACAATTCAACGGAAATGTTAACTTGCGACTTTAAATTCCATGCGGAATAATGCATTAAAGGCCGTAGACAAAGTCTATAACTGATACAATAACATTTAAAACAATTCAACGAAAACGTTAACTTGCGACTTTAAATTCGATGCGGAAAATTGTATTAAAGGCCGTATACAAAGTTTAGAACTGACACATACAATAACAATTCAACGGAAATGTTAACTTGCGACTTTAAATTCCATGCGGAATACTGCATTAAAGGCCGTATACAAAGTTTATAACATTTAAAACAATTCAACGGAAATGTTAACTTCCGACTTTAAATTCCATGCGGAATAATGCATTAAAGGCCGTATACAAAGTTTAGAACTGATACAATAACATTTAAAACAATTTAACGTAAATGTTAACTTGCGACTTTAAATTCCATGCGGAAAACTGCATTAAAGGCCGTATACAAAGTTTATACTGATACAATAACATTTAAAACAATTCAACGGAAATGTTAACTTGCGACTTTAAATTCCATGCGGAAAACTGCATTAAAGGCCGTATACAAGGTTTAGAACTGATACAATAACATTTAAAACAATTTAACGTAAATATTAACTTGCGACTTTAAATTCCATGCGGAAAACTACATTAAAGGCCGCATACCATGCGGAATACTGCATTAAAGGCCGTATACAAAGTTTAGAACTGATACAATAACATTTATAACAATTCAACGGAAATGTTAACTTGCGACTTTTAATTCCATGCGGAATACTGCATTAAAGGCCGTATAAAAAGTTTAGAATTGGTACAATAACATTTAAAACAATTCAACGGAAATGTTAGCTATCGACTTAAAATTCCATGCGGAATACTACAATAAATGCCGTAGACAAAGTTTAGAACTGATACAATAACATTTAAAACAATTCAACGGAAATTTAAACTTTCGACTTTAAATTCCATGGGGAATACTGCATTAAAGGCCGTAGACAAAGTTTATAACTGATACAATAACATTTAAAACAATTCAATGGAAATGTTAACTTGCGACTTTAAATTACATGCGGAATACTGCATTAAAGGCCGTATGCAAAGTTTAAAACTGATACAATAACATTTAAAACAATTCCACGGAAATGTTAACTTGCGACTTTAAATTACATGCGGAAAACTGCATTAAAGGCAATATACAAAAGTTTAGAACTGATACAATAACATTTCAAACAATTCAACGGAAATGTTAACTTGCGACTTTAAATTCCATGTGGAATACTGCATTAAAGGCCGTATATAACGTTTAGAACTGATACAATAACATTTAAAAAAATTCCACGGAAATGTTAACTTGCGACTTTAAATTACATGCGGGAAAACTGCATTAAAGGCCGTATACAATGTTTAGAACTGATACAATAACATTTAACACAATTCAACGGAAATGTTAACTTGCGACTTTAAATTCGATGCGGAAAATTGCATTAAAGGCCGTATACAAAGTTTAGAACTGATACAATAACATTTAAAACAATTCAACGGAAATGTTAACTTGCGACTTTAAATTCCATGCGGAATACTGCATTAAAGGCCGTATACAAAGTTTAGAACATTTAAAACAATTCAACGGAAATGTTAACTTGCGACTTTAAATTCCATGCGGAATAATGCATTAAAGGCCGTAGACAAAGTCTATAACTGATACAATAACATTTAAAAAATTCAACGGAAATGTTAACTTGCGACTTTAAATTCCATGCGGAATAATGCATTAAAGGCCGTAGACAAAGTCTATAACTGATACAATAACATTTAAAACAATTCAACGAAAACGTTAACTTGCGACTTTAAATTCGATGCGGAAAATTGTATTAAAGGCCGTATACAAAGTTTAGAACTGACACATACAATAACAATTCAACGGAAATGTTAACTTGCGACTTTAAATTCCATGCGGAATACTGCATTAAAGGCCGTATACAAAGTTTATAACATTTAAAACAATTCAACGGAAATGTTAACTTGCGACTTTAAATTCCATGCGGAATAATGCATTAAAGGCCGTAGACAAAGTCTATAACTGATACAATAACATTTAAAACAATTCAACGGAAATGTTAACTTGCGACTTTAAATTCCATGCGGAATAATGCATTAAAGGCCGTAGACAAAGTCTATAACTGATACAATAACATTTAAAACATTTCAACGAAAATGTTAACTTGCGACTTTAAATTCCATGTGGAATACTGCATTAAAGGCCGTATATAACGTTTAGAACTGATACAATAACATTTAAAACAATTCAACGGAAATGTTAACTTGCGACTTTAAATTCCATGCGGAATACTGCATTAAAGGCCGTATGCAAAGTTTATAACAATTAAAACAGTTCAACGGAAATGTTAACTTGCGACTTTAAATTCCATGCGGAATAATGCATTAAAGGCCGTAGACAAAGTCTATAACTGATACAATAACTTTTAAAACAATTCAACGGAAATGTTAACTTGCGACTTCAAATTCCATGCGGAATACTGCATTAAAGGCCGTATACAAAGTTTAGAACTGATACAATAACATTTAAAACAAATCAACGGAAATGTTAACTTGCGACTTTAAATTCCATGCGGAATACTGCATTAAAGGCCGTATACAATGTTTAGAACTGATACAATAACATTTAAAACAATTCAACGGAAATGTTAACTTGCGACTTTAAATTCCATGCGGAATACTGCATTAAAGGCCGTATACAAAGTTTAGAACATTTAAAACAATTCAACGGAAATGTTAACTTGCGACTTTAAATTCCATGCGGAATAATGCATTAAAGGCCGTAGACAAAGTTTAGAACATTTAAAACAATTCAACGGAAATGTTAACTTGCGACTTTTAATTCCATGCGGAATACTGCATTAAAGGCAGTATAAAAAGTTTAGAACTGGTACAATAACATTTAAAACAATTCATCGGAAATGTTAGCAATCGACTTAAAATTCCAGGCGGAATACTACAATAAATGCCGTAGACAAAGTCTAGAACTGATACAATAACATTTAAAACAATTCAACGGAAATGTTAATTTGCGACTTTAAATTCGATGCGGAAAATTGCATTAAAGGCCGTATACAAAGTTTAGAACTGATACAATAACATTTAAAACAATTCAACGGAAATGTTAACTTGCGACTTTAAATTCCATGCGGAATACTGCATTAAAGGCCGTATACAAAGTTTAGAACATTTAAAACAATTCAACGGAAATGTTAACTTGCGACTTTAAATTCCATGCGGAATAATGCATTAAAGGCCGTAGACAAAGTCTATAACTGATACAATAACATTTAAAACAATTCAACGGAAATGTTAACTTGCGACTTTAAATTCCATGCGGAATAATGCATTAAAGGCCGTAGACAAAGTCTATAACTGATACAATAACATTTAAAACAATTCAACGAAAACGTTAACTTGCGACTTTAAATTCGATGCGGAAAATTGTATTAAAGGCCGTATACAAAGTTTAGAACTGACACATACAATAACAATTCAACGGAAATGTTAACTTGCGACTTTAAATTCCATGCGGAATACTGCATTAAAGGCCGTATACAAAGTTTATAACATTTAAAACAATTCAACGGAAATGTTAACTTCCGACTTTAAATTCCATGCGGAATAATGCATTAAAGGCCGTATACAAAGTTTAGAACTGATACAATAACATTTAAAACAATTTAACGTAAATGTTAACTTGCGACTTTAAATTCCATGCGGAAAACTGCATTAAAGGCCGTATACAAAGTTTATACTGATACAATAACATTTAAAACAATTCAACGGAAATGTTAACTTGCGACTTTAAATTCCATGCGGAAAACTGCATTAAAGGCCGTATACAAGGTTTAGAACTGATACAATAACATTTAAAACAATTTAACGTAAATATTAACTTGCGACTTTAAATTCCATGCGGAAAACTACATTAAAGGCCGCATACCATGCGGAATACTGCATTAAAGGCCGTATACAAAGTTTAGAACTGATACAATAACATTTATAACAATTCAACGGAAATGTTAACTTGCGACTTTTAATTCCATGCGGAATACTGCATTAAAGGCCGTATAAAAAGTTTAGAATTGGTACAATAACATTTAAAACAATTCAACGGAAATGTTAGCTATCGACTTAAAATTCCATGCGGAATACTACAATAAATGCCGTAGACAAAGTTTAGAACTGATACAATAACATTTAAAACAATTCAACGGAAATTTAAACTTTCGACTTTAAATTCCATGGGGAATACTGCATTAAAGGCCGTAGACAAAGTTTATAACTGATACAATAACATTTAAAACAATTCAATGGAAATGTTAACTTGCGACTTTAAATTACATGCGGAATACTGCATTAAAGGCCGTATGCAAAGTTTAAAACTGATACAATAACATTTAAAACAATTCCACGGAAATGTTAACTTGCGACTTTAAATTACATGCGGAAAACTGCATTAAAGGCAATATACAAAAGTTTAGAACTGATACAATAACATTTCAAACAATTCAACGGAAATGTTAACTTGCGACTTTAAATTCCATGTGGAATACTGCATTAAAGGCCGTATATAACGTTTAGAACTGATACAATAACATTTAAAAAAATTCCACGGAAATGTTAACTTGCGACTTTAAATTACATGCGGGAAAACTGCATTAAAGGCCGTATACAATGTTTAGAACTGATACAATAACATTTAACACAATTCAACGGAAATGTTAACTTGCGACTTTAAATTCGATGCGGAAAATTGCATTAAAGGCCGTATACAAAGTTTAGAACTGATACAATAACATTTAAAACAATTCAACGGAAATGTTAACTTGCGACTTTAAATTCCATGCGGAATACTGCATTAAAGGCCGTATACAAAGTTTAGAACATTTAAAACAATTCAACGGAAATGTTAACTTGCGACTTTAAATTCCATGCGGAATAATGCATTAAAGGCCGTAGACAAAGTCTATAACTGATACAATAACATTTAAAAAATTCAACGGAAATGTTAACTTGCGACTTTAAATTCCATGCGGAATAATGCATTAAAGGCCGTAGACAAAGTCTATAACTGATACAATAACATTTAAATTCAACGAAATTGTTAACTTGCGACTTTAAATTCGATGCGGAAAATTGCATTAAAGGCCGTATACAAAGTTTAGAACAGATACATACAATAACAATTCAACGGAAATGTTAACTTGCGACTTTAAATTCCATGCGGAATAATGCATTAAAGGCCGTAGACAAAGTCTATAACTGATACAATAACATTTAAAACAATTCAACGAAAACGTTAACTTGCGACTTTAAATTCGATGCGGAAAATTGTATTAAAGGCCGTATACAAAGTTTAGAACTGACACATACAATAACAATTCAACGGAAATGTTAACTTGCGACTTTAAATTCCATGCGGAATACTGCATTAAAGGCCGTATACAAAGTTTATAACATTTAAAACAATTCAACGGAAATGTTAACTTCCGACTTTAAATTCCATGCGGAATAATGCATTAAAGGCCGTATACAAAGTTTAGAACTGATACAATAACATTTAAAACAATTTAACGTAAATGTTAACTTGCGACTTTAAATTCCATGCGGAAAACTGCATTAAAGGCCGTATACAAAGTTTATACTGATACAATAACATTTAAAACAATTCAACGGAAATGTTAACTTGCGACTTTAAATTCCATGCGGAAAACTGCATTAAAGGCCGTATACAAGGTTTAGAACTGATACAATAACATTTAAAACAATTTAACGTAAATATTAACTTGCGACTTTAAATTCCATGCGGAAAACTACATTAAAGGCCGCATACCATGCGGAATACTGCATTAAAGGCCGTATACAAAGTTTAGAACTGATACAATAACATTTATAACAATTCAACGGAAATGTTAACTTGCGACTTTTAATTCCATGCGGAATACTGCATTAAAGGCAGTATAAAAAGTTTAGAATTGGTACAATAACATTTAAAACAATTCAACGGAAATGTTAGCTATCGACTTAAAATTCCATGCGGAATACTACTAAATGCCGTAGACAAAGTTTAGAACTGATACAATAACATTTAAAACAATTCAACGGAAATTTAAACTTTCGACTTTAAATTCCATGGGGAATACTGCATTAAAGGCCGTAGACAAAGTTTATAACTGATACAATAACATTTAAAACAATTCAATGGAAATGTTAACTTGCGACTTTAAATTACATGCGGAATACTGCATTAAAGGCCGTATGCAAAGTTTAAAACTGATACAATAACATTTAAAACAATTCCACGGAAATGTTAACTTGCGACTTTAAATTACATGCGGAAAACTGCATTAAAGGCAATATACAAAAGTTTAGAACTGATACAATAACATTTCAAACAATTCAACGGAAATGTTAACTTGCGACTTTAAATTCCATGTGGAATACTGCATTAAAGGCCGTATATAACGTTTAGAACTGATACAATAACATTTAAAAAAATTCCACGGAAATGTTAACTTGCGACTTTAAATTACATGCGGGAAAACTGCATTAAAGGCCGTATACAATGTTTAGAACTGATACAATAACATTTAACACAATTCAACGGAAATGTTAACTTGCGACTTTAAATTCGATGCGGAAAATTGCATTAAAGGCCGTATACAAAGTTTAGAACTGATACAATAACATTTAAAACAATTCAACGGAAATGTTAACTTGCGACTTTAAATTCCATGCGGAATACTGCATTAAAGGCCGTATACAAAGTTTAGAACATTTAAAACAATTCAACGGAAATGTTAACTTGCGACTTTAAATTCCATGCGGAATAATGCATTAAAGGCCGTAGACAAAGTCTATAACTGATACAATAACATTTAAAACAATTCAACGGAAATGTTAACTTGCGACTTTAAATTCCATGCGGAATAATGCATTAAAGGCCGTAGACAAAGTCTATAACTGATACAATAACATTTAAATTCAACGAAATTGTTAACTTGCGACTTTAAATTCGATGCGGAAAATTGCATTAAAGGCCGTATACAAAGTTTAGAACAGATACATACAATAACAATTCAACGGAAATGTTAACTTGCGACTTTAAATTCCATGCGGAATACTGCATTAAAGGCCGTATACAAAGTTTATAGCATTTAAAACAATTCAACGGAAATGTTAACTTGCGACTTTAAATTCCATGCGGAATAATGCATTAAAGGCCGTATACAAAGTTTAGAACTGATACAATAACATTTAAAACAATTTAACGTAAATGTTAACTTGCGACTTTAAATTCCATGCGGAAAACTGCATTAAAGGCCGTATATAAAGTTTATACTGATACAATAACATTTAAAACAATTCAACGGAAATGTAAACTTGCGACTTTAAATTCCATGCGGAAAACTGCATTAAAGGCCGTATACAAAGTTTAGAACTGATACAATAACATTTAAAACAATTTAACGTAAATATTAACTTGCGACTTTAAATTCCATGCGGAAAACTACATTAAAGGCCGTATACCATGCGGAATACTGCATTAAAGGCCGTATACAAAGTTTAGAACTGATACAATAACATTTAAAACAATTCAACGGAAATGTTAACTTGCGACTTTTAATTCCATGCGGAATACTGCATTAAAGGCAGTATAAAAAGTTTAGAACTGGTACAATAACATTTAAAACAATTCAACGGAAATGTTAGCTATCGACTTAAAATTCCATGCGGAATACTACAATAAATGCCGTAGACAAAGTTTAGAACTGACACAATAACATTTAAAACAATTCAACGGAAATTTAAACTTTCGACTTTAAATTCCATGGGGAATACTGCATTAAAGGCCGTAGACAAAGTTTATAACTGATACAATAACATTTCAAACAATTCAATGGAAATGTTAACTTGCGACTTTAAATTACATGCGGAATACTGCATTAAAGGCCGTATGTAAAGTTTAAAACTGATACAATAACATTTAAAACAATTCCACGGAAATGTTAACTTGCGACTTTAAATTACATGCGGAAAACTGCATTAAAGGCAATATACAAAAGTCTATAACTGATACAATAACTTTTAAAACGATTCAACGGAAATGTTAACTTGCGACATCAAATTCCATGCGGAATACTGCATTAAAGGCCGTATACAAAGTTTAGAACTGATACAATTACATTTAAAACAAATCAACGGAAATGTTAACTTGTGACTTTAAATTCCATGCGGAATACTGCATTAAAGGCCGTATCCAATGTTTAGAACTGATACAATAACATTTAAAACAATTCAACTGAAATGTTAACTTGCGACTTTTAATTCCATGCGGAAAACTGCATTAAAGGCAGTATAAAAAGTTTAGAACTGGTACTATAACATTTAAAACAATTCAACGGAAATGTTAGCTATCGACTTAAAATTCCAGGCGGAATACTACAATAAATGCCGTAGACAAAGTTTAGAACTGATACAATAACATTTAAAACAATTCAACGGAAATGTTAACTTCGACTTTAAATTCCATGCGGAATACTGCATTAAAGGCCGTATACAAAGTTTAGAACATTTAAAACAATTCAACGGAAATGTTAACTTGCGACTTTAAATTCCATGCGGAATAATGCATTAAAGGCCGTAGACAAAGTCTATAACTGATACAATAACATTTAAAACAATTATACTGCATTAAAGGTCGTATACAAAGTTTAGAACTGATACAATTACATTTAAAACAAATCAACGGAAATGTTAACTTGTGACTTTAAATTCCATGCGGAATACTGCATTAAAGGCCGTATCCAATGTTTAGAACTGATACAATAACATTTAAAACAATTCATCGGAAATGTTAACTTGCGACTTTTAATTCCATGCGGAAAACTGCGTTAAAGGCAATATAAAAAGTTTAGAACTGGTACAATAACATTTAAAACAATTCAACGGAAATGTTAGCTATCGACTTAAAATTCCAGGCGGAATACTACAATAAATGCCGTAGACAAAGTTTAGAACTGATACAATAACATGTAAAACAATTCAACGGAAATGTTAACTTGCGACTTTAAATTCGATGCGGAAAATTGCATTAAAGGCCGTATACAAAGTTTAGAACTGATACAATAACATTTAAAACAATTCAACGGAAATGTTAACTTGCGACTTTAAATTCCATGCGGAATACTGCATTAAAGGCCGTATACAAAGTTTAGAACATTTAAAACAATTCAACGGAAATGTTAACTTGCGACTTTAAATTCCATGCGGAATAATGCATTAAAGGCCGTAGACAAAGTCTATAACTAATACAATAACATTTAAAACAATTCACCGGAAATGTTAACTTGCGACTTTATATTCCATGCGGAATAATGCATTAAAGGCCGTAGACAAAGTCTATAACTGATACAATAAAATTGCATTAAAGGCCGTATACAAAGTTTAGAACTGATACAATAACATTTAAAACAATTCAACGGAAATGTTAACTTGCGACTTCAAATTCCATGCGGAATACTGCATTAAAGGCCGTATACAAAGTTTAGAACTGATACAATAACATTTAAAACAAATCAACGGAAATGTTAACTTTGTAACGAGGTAATTTTGGAGCCGGGGTGAAGCCGTCGGCGTCCAAGGTTCGTTGCAAAAATTTGTATGTTTTGGGACCGCGCGATGGCCAAAATTCCGTCAAATTGATTGTAAACAGGATTTAACTTGGAAATTCACTTTATTTAATTTAAATTTTAATTCCTTGGAAATTCACTTAATTTAATTAAATTTTTTAATTAATTTCTTAATTAATGTACAACTAATTATTTATATTAATTAATTATATTTTCTTGAGTTTATTATCTATTATAATTCTTCTGCTCCCTTCACGTTCAAAATCGCCTGCCTACCCAGAGTACTGGCCGCGGTGCGCCTCTTGGTGGTCCGTTTCACCAGTCAGAGTAGAATCAAACGAGAGGGGGGGGTTGCAACCATGCGTCCGTGCGCAGGAGAAGAGCTGACAGAAGTTTTACCGGGGAAAGGGATTATGAGGGGAGAGGGTCGATAAATGGGACTGATCGTTGGTATGGCGTGCGCTGCCAAGAGAAAACTAAGCTAGGTCTACTATGCGGGAGCTATACATCCCGAGCGATAAATGCGCTGGTGAGAGGGGAAAATCCTATACTATGTCCTCTACGGAGAGCTATGTGCCACGAGCAATAAATGCGCTGACAAGAGAAATTAAACTGGGTCTACTATGCGGGAGCTATACCTCACGAGCGATAAATGCGCTGGTGAGAGGGGAAGATCCTATGCGATGTCCTCTACGGAGAGCTATGTGCCACGAGCAATAAGTGCGCTGACAAGAGAAAACCTAAACTAGGTCTACTATGCGGGAGCTATGCATCACGAGCGATAAATGCGCTGGTGAGAGGGGAACAATCCTATGCTATGAGAGAACTAAACTAGGTCTACTATGCGGGAGCTATGCATCACGAGCGATAAGTGCGCTGGTGAGAGAGGGACAATTCTACGCTATGAGAGAAACTAAACTAGGCCTACTATGCGGGAGCTATGCATCACGAGCGATAACTGCGCTGGTGAGAGGGGGGACAATCCCATGCTATGAGAGAACTAGACTAGGTCTACTATGCGGGAGCTATGCATCACGAGCGATAAATGCGCTGGTGAGAGGGGACAATCCTATGCTATGAGGGAACTAAACTAGGTCTACTATGCGGGAGCTATGCATCACGAGCGATAACTGCGCTGGTGAGAGGGGGGACAATCCTATGCTATGAGAGAACTAAACTAGGTCTACTGTGCGGGAGCTATGCATCACGAGCGATAACTGCGCTGGTGAGAGGGGGACAATCCTATGCTATGAGAGAACTAAACTAGGTCTACTATGCGGGAGCTATGCATCACGAGCGACAAACGCGCTGGTGAGAGGGGACAATCCTATGCTATGAGAGAACTAAACTAGGTCTACTATACGGGAGCTATGCATCACGAGCGACAAACGCGCTGGTGAGAGGGGACAATCCTATGCTATGAGAGAACTAAACTAGGTCTACTATACGGGAGCTATGCATCACGAGCGATAAATGCGCTGGTGAGAGGGGACAATTCTACGCTATTTCTACTCAGGTTTGCCTACTAAATATCGGAAACACTCACCCAATGTCGCTATCGAATTATCACCGAATCTCGGTGTGCCGTTTCCTTGGTCTAGTCGAGGTGCGACTATTCGGTTTGACCGCTGGCGAAGAACTGACTTTTCCTCATTTCAGAATTTCTAACTAACCTCAGCGCAGACTCCTGCGCCGTTCGAAACTTGTACTTTCACCACTCACCACACTTAGTGTGACCGGTGTTGCCAGTACTCGGGAAATCTAAACCTACCGTATAGGTGCCACACGGACATTTTACTTAATACTATCGTTTTGAGATCGTAAGTTAAATTTATTCTGTTGGCCAGGAATTCAAGAGCCAAAATAAATGGATAATTCAGGATAATAATAAAAAAAAAGTATAATCACAAAAATTCAAATGTAAAAGGAAAAGTATCACTTCTAAAGATAAAGAGAGAAAAAAACAAAAATAGCTGGTGCTGCCGTCGGATGTGGGTGGAAAACGATGGCCAGACTTTACTCCTCACATTTCCCCTCTACTTCCGGGGGGGTCCTGTCCGAGTGATCGTGTACCGCTTAGTTGGTCCGACGCGTATACGGAAGTATTGGCCACCGAAAGAGCAGATGAATGCCAGCCGCCGCCCCGGTATGTGACGGCCGATGCTGTCATTCACTTGCGCCGCTAGATAGGTTCTGGTGGTGTGGTGATACAGACCCCCGGGTGGTAGGATCAGAGTGGCAGCGGTGACGATTGGTCTATCAACGCGCTCTCCTCGCTGACGCCGGGCGTTGTCGGAGAGATGTTCTGATGCCGATGCCGCCATCTGGCGCTGGGGCCCCGATCGTCGCAGTGCGTGTGGTAAAGGCCGAGGAAAAATCGCCGCCCCAGGGGAAGTAGCCGCAGCTTGGCTCTGATGTGTGCGGGGAACTCTGGGTGGACTTGGCGTTCGTGGCGTTGTCCGGCGGGTCCACAGATGTCTGGGAGACGTGGTGGTTATAGGCGGTGTCCACGGCCGTTCGCAGTCGAGCCGTGGATTCGAGCGTAGTTGCCTAGAAGTTGAAGATTGGTTGTCCTCGTCGTCGTCGCTGACCACGATCGGGCTATCGGACGCCCAGACGGGGATAGTCATGCGGTTTCGTGGTGGTGACTCTAGGTCCTTGTCGCTGGCCGTGATGGCTATTCCGAATCGGCCCAAAACGACCAATGGCTGGGCAGCGAGCGGCGGAGTCCCGGTGGCTGGTACTTCGATCCTTGTATCGGTGGGGCTGTTGGTTGTATGGGTGCTACTGGCACCCGATGTGGCAGTGTCGGCTGGTAGAGCCCCAGGCGGAGTGACCCCGGTCGTCAGGTCGGCGGTTGCCTCGGCGTTCGTGGCGTGTGGCCAGACAATCCTTTTCGGGCCCTGCCCTGCCCCAGCGTAATATACCCGAGGCACGGTGTTGGGCTTGGGGCTGCACGGGATGTCCTCAAATACTCGTGGCGACCTCGGCGGCTCTTGGATGATCAATGACAGTTTGATGGTACATTCTATGGCCCGTACCCCAGGTGCGGGCGTTGTTTCCTCGAACTTGATGTTGTACGATCTGTATTGTTGCCGCCTGCCCGATGGCGATGGCGTTGCGCATGGCGGTGGCGTCATCGAGGGTGGCGGAGGTGTCGCTGGTATGGTGGACGTCTGCGACGCGCCTGAACCAGGGCTGGGGCTCTGGACGCCGCGCAGTGGCGTACTCGGTAGCGAGTCTATCGGTGGTGCGGTGGAGCTGTCATCGTCGGATAACACAATGATCGTTCCCGCACGTAACGGTGACCTGGCGGTGCGTTGCGGCGTCGCTGTCGGTGAGCTGGCGTCGTTTCCCTTGAGCGTATCTTCTTCGAGCGGGGTCCCCTCCATGTGGTCTTCGGCGCCCTGTGTCGCCGGGGCGCCTGTCAAGGAGGCCGCCTGTGGCGGCTCTTCCTCGTCATCGCCTTCCGACGTGCTCGAGCTATCGGAGTCGCTTGAGTCGGAGCTGGTGGTTTCAGACTCATTCGTGGTTGAGGCGCTAGATATCGCCGTGGTCATGGAGACGTCGCTGCCAGCGCCGGATGCCACGGAAATGTCCATTCCGGTGGGCGTGTGATCGGTCGCCTCCGTAGAGCCCATGTAAATTGGCGCCCGCTCAGTGGATACTAGCGTCTCCTCGCTGTTGTCGTTGGATGGTGTGGGTGCTCGATCACCACTTCGGGCCGTGCTGTTGTTGGAATCCCCGGGCCATACCGCGCGGCGTGCGTGGCAGTATTCTGCTGCCGGGGCGGTGGATGCGCGTGGTTGCTGACTACGCCCGGCTCGTCCACCGCGTTGGTGGGTGAACCCTCTCGCCCGTTGTTGGTTGATGCCACCGTGGGTCTTAGCTGTCCAGCTGGTGGATGCGGCCTCAAAAAGAGGTTCCGGAGCCGGACTTGGCGAGTGGTCAACCACCCTAAGGCGCTGTCCGTATCGTCCTCGCGGCCCATATGGCACCTCCTCGGCGCCTTCATCTAGCCGGGCTGTACGTCGGTCGCGGTTAGCCTCCGCGGCGAAACGCAGCCGGTAACGCCGTTTAGCGGCGTCGAAGCGCTTGTCCTCATCACCGTTCATGTCGGTCGGTGCTGTTCTTTTTCGTTCGCGTTGATCTGTGGGAGAGGAAAACAAACAGTTATTATTATTGTTTAGATGGTGGTGCCCTAACTCATGCTCAGGGTCAGAGCCATGGAAGGGTTTAAGTTCGCTCAGATGCGCGGTGCGAACCCTGGTCTCCCCCTCCCGTTTCAAACGAGCGATGACGGGTGAAGGGAAACTGATTATGGTGTATGGCCCCGCGTATTTTGGGGCGAGCTTGGCTGCGAAACTGTCGAGGGCTTTGGACAGCGGATGCTGCCTCACCATCACCAGCTGCCCTATTTTCGGCTTCCATGGTCTTCGCCGCAGGTTGTAGTGTCGCGCCTGGTCCTGGGCTGCTTTGGCTAGGTTGTGCCGGACAATGTCGAAAATTTCCTGTAGTTGCGCAGCTCGTTCTGTGGGTGTTATGGGCACGTTTCCCGTACCTGTTGTAACCCTGTCGTAGAGTGCGTTCGGCAATCGTGGTTCCCTCCCTTGCGTGAGGAAGGCGGGGCTGTACCCTGTGCTCTCGGAAGCGCAGGTGTTAATGGCTAATGACCGTTCGGGGAGGTGCTCGTCCCACGTCTTTTGGTTTTTCCCCGCAAACTGTGCTATCATCGTCTTCACCGTCCTGTTGCTTCTCTCTGTAGGGTTTTCTTGGGGGGTGTATGGCGCCGTGAATCGTTGGTGCACCCCGATCTCTTCCAAGTACGATTTCATGAGTCTGCTGCTAAATTGCGTGCCATTATCGGAGAGAAAAATCTTGGGCACACCATAGCGGGCGAGTATCCGTTCCCTGAATGCCTTGCGTAGTCCCTCGGCAGTAGCGCTGCGCAGGGGCACCAGCTCGGTCCATTTAGAAAATCGGTCGACGAACACAAGTAATGTGGTATTCCCGTGTTTCGAGCGGGGCAGCGGCCCGACGAAATCGGCGCACACTGTTGCTCACGGCTCCTCTGGAACGGAAATAAGCATTTCTCCTGCTGGGGCCTGCTGACTCACTTTGTATTGCTGACATAGTTCACATTGGCGCACATACCTGCTGATGTCGCGGAACATTCCTGGCCAGTAGTACCTGTTGGTGATGCGTGCGATGGTTTTCCGAATCCCCAGATGGCCAGCACTCGGGCTGTCGTGGTTTTCTTCCATCACACGTTTACGGAGAGGCGTAGGGACACAGAGTTTCCACGGGGCGCAATCTTCGCCGCCCGCGTGCCTTACTAAGTGCCGATATAGTTGGTCGTCAATGAATGCGTAGTCTGAATATTTTTCTGGCTGTTGTTGTACCTCGGCCCGTCGTTTCCGTAACCACGGGCAATCTGTCTGATCGGTGGTAAATGTTGCTTGCTGGCACGCCTCTAGTGGTTGCCTCGAGAGTGCGTCGGCCACTACATTTAGCTTACCCTTTCGATATTGCACGGAAAATTTGTACTGCTGCAACTCCAGTGCCCACCGCGCGATTCGGCCGGAGGGGCTTTCGATGGAGTTGAGCCATTTGAGCGATAAGTGGTCCGTGATAACGATGAATTGGTAGCCCTCCAGGTAGGGCCGCATCTTGCAAATGCCCCATACAATGGCTAGACACTCCTTTTCTGTGGGCGAGTAATTCTTCTCCGCCTGGTTCAAGTGGCGACTAGCATAGGCGATAACACGCTCTGTGCCATCGATCGTCTGCGTCAACACTGCACCGAGGCCGAAATCGCTGGCGTCGGTTTGCAGCGTAAATGTCTGGGTGAAGTCAGGGCAGGCTAACACCGGGGCTTCTGTCAGTTTCTTCTTCAACGTCTCAAACGCCTGTTGTTGTTCGTCGGCCCACTTCCAGTGCTTACCCTTCTTCAGCATGGCTGTCAGGGGTTGAACGATTGCAGCGAAGTCGGGCACGAACCGTCGATACCACGACGCGACACCCAGGAAACTCCTAACGCCTCGAATATTTTCAGGTGGCGCCTGCTCGCGTATGGCGGCCACTTTGTCAGGGTCCGTATGGATGCCTTCGCCGCTTACAATATGTCCTAAATATTTCACCTGTGTTTGGAAAAACTCACACTTTTCCGGGTTGATGCGCAGATTTGCGGCCCTCAGCCGCCGGAAAACCTCTTGTAAGTTGTGTAAATGCTCCTCCAGGGTAGCACCGGTGACTATGATGTCGTCTAGATACGCGAAAGCAATGGGCTCCAGTTCTGGCCCTATTATCTGATCAAGGGCGCGTTGAAACGTAGCGGGTGCCGAGTGCAGTCCAAACGGCATGACGCGCCATTGGTAGAGTCCACGACCTGGCACGGTGAATGCAGTAAATTGTTTACTACCCTTGGCCATCGGAATCTGCCAGTATCCATCCTTCAAATCGAGGCTGCTGATAAATTTGGCGTTCCGCAATCGATCAAGGATGTGGTGGATGCGCGGCAGGGGGTACGCGTCCGGAACAGAGCGGCTGTTTAACTGCCGATAGTCGATACAGAGTCGCCAGGCCCCCGTCTTTTTCCGCACCAGCACGATGGGCGCGCTGTACGGGCTGTGTGACGGTTCTATACATTCCTTTTCCAGAAGTTTGTTTATCTCGTCGTCGATGATGGCCTGCATAGCTGGGTTGCGTGGAAAGTATCGTTGCTTGATGGGGCGATCATCCGCCATGACGATGCGATGTTCAGTGATGCTCGTGGGTCCTTTTAAGTCGGTGAAGAGGGACAACTCTGCCCGCAGAAATTTATCGATTTTCTCCTGCTGACTTGTTGTTGTCTCCGCGGCCAGCAAAGACTGCGTCGTGGTCGTGGCAGGTTTCAATTGTAAAGTTGCACCAGCGCAGGTGAAACTCGCTTCTGTAAAAATAAGAAAATCTAGCCCCAGAACGACGTCCTCGTATGCGTCGGGCATGACGATAAATTTGAGCAAAACATTGCTATTGCCCAGCTTGACTCGCGCTTCGACGACCTGATCTAAACTACGACTGGACCCATCTGCCAGTTTAACCTCCCCATTAAAAGTTTCTGTTCTACTCTTTTGTCGAATTTTGTGAGCAAACGCCCCGCTGATAAAACTTCGCGTCGCCCCCGTGTCGACGATAGCCTGCACCTGCTGTCCCCCCACGATTGCGTGGGCGAGGATGTGCCTGGCGTCGTGTTCAAATATTACTGGTGTTGAGGGTGGAGCGCCGGAGCCGCCACCCCCCCTCGATCGGGGTGGCCTCCGCTGGCGTTTCCCGGCTGACGGCAACACTCGATGGTCTTGCGGCCGCGTCGACCGCACTGCCAACAAAAATCTACCTGGCGGTTGGTACAATTTCGTATAAAATGTCCGCTCTGCCCACATCGGCGACAACCCCGAGGGTCAATGCGATCGTCCTGAGCTGAGACCGAGGCGTCGGTTATGGCTTGCAGTGGCTGGGTAAATAAACGATGTTGGTTGCCACCCCCAGATGGTGGCAACGATACGCCACCCCTTTGTGGCGAAGCAGCTCTGCCTGACTCCCGCTCCTGGATACATTCCAAGTCTTGGGCCAGAGAAAAAAGCTCGGCGAGAGTGTCGAAATCTTTGCGCCGAATGTACCAATGGTACTCGGGGCGGGCGTTTCGAAATACGCGCTCGAGGCGTTCCTCTTCATTGTACGTCCCTTGACGCATCAAGTAGAGGAGGGACAACGCGTAGTCGCTGAAGGATTCGTGGCCCTGTTGTAAGCGGCCTCGAATAGTGTCGTCAATACGCTCGTAGTAGCGAGCCGGCAAGAAAAAGGTGAGGAAATCTTTCTTAAATAATGCCCAAGTTTCCCACTGCCGGTTACAGGTCCGGAACCAGACGAGCGCTTTGCCCCTTAGCTCTTCGGGCAAGAATCGTGGCAATAGGTCCACTTTTAGCCCGTCCATAGCGCACAGCTCTTCCGCCCGCTCGATAAACGCGAGTGGGTCGGGCCCCCCATCATAGTAACAAAACCATTTACGTACCTTGTCCATGACCCCGCGCCTGTGGCGGGTGGTCTTACCTGGTTGCTGGTGAAATGGTGTGAGGGTTGGGTCGTGCTGTCTGTAGTTGCTGTTGATTGGTGGCCAGCCTCTGGTATCTCAGCCGGTGTAACACCCATTGTGGCAGTGGGCACCGCTGGTCCGCTGATGTTGTTCTCAGGGCCCGCTGTCGGCCCGGGATTGTTTGGCGATGGCAACGGCGAAGCGGGCTGTATGATGATTGTCGGCAGGGCCCCGCCAGTTGCGGCTTTGTCGTCGATTTCGGCGTCACTTTCACTAGTTGGCGCAAATTTGCGCTCTTTATTCACACTATCATCTGACCCCGAACCGAGGGTGTCACTACCCGCACTATCGATGATTTTCTCGGTCGCGACTGCCAACACGCGTTTGTGCTTTTCTTGTAGCAGAAGGAATCGCTGCACCCTTTCGGGGGTGTGATCGGATTGCCCGATGAACGCGGCGAATCTCTGACGGAGCACACTCACCGTACCGGAGGGATCAAGTTCAAATTCGTTCGCGTAAGCTACCAGGTCGGCCTGGTTGAGGCTATACACCCAACTGGTATACACCTTGCCTTCCATGGCCGCGTTAATGCACAATAACTAGCCTCGTGGCGGGGATATAGTAAGGTGGCCTTTCTATTTTCACTTTTCCCAAATTATTCTTTTTTTTTTTTTTTATTTCTGATAATCTTGTTATCACTTTGTTTCGTGGCTAACGGTCACTCTTCGATTTTCGTTTTTGATTGTAATCACTGAATTCTCATGGTTATTTCTATATCGCAAAAAAAAAAATTAATTAATAGATTTTCTCATTTCATTTAGTTATCATGAAATTTTCCGATGAATAATTTTTTTCCAAAATTTATTTCTTTAGCACTAAAATTTCAAATATTTCATTTAGTTATCATGAAATTTTCCGATGAATAATTTTTCCCAAAATTTATTTCTTTAGCACTAAAATTTAAAATAATCAAATCCTGGGATATTTTTTTTTTTTTTTTTTTTCTCTTCAAACATTTTTGTCGCTAGTCGCGTCACTTGGCCCGTTAGTTGTCGGAGCCTGCTTGTCGCCACGCGGTACTTCTCGGTTTACCGTTTTCGTTGTTCAACGGGTTTATTTCGCGCGTCACTTGGTTCGATTTCAAAGCACTTGATTCGCGGTACAGTCCCGTATTTCCCGTTTCGCGTTAACGGACTTGCACTATGCACCGGCGCTTTTGCTTTTCCACGCGGTTTTCGCTCACCGTTTCCAACATGGAATTAACTGTTAAATTTTTCTTGTCTTTTCGCACTGTGTTCGTAGAATTTAATTTGAATTAATTTGTTTTCCGATTTATGCCTTTTTTTTAAAATTAAATCCTGTTTTTTTTTTTTTTTTTTTTTTGTTTTAACCGAAATTTTGTTTCCGTTTTAAGGACTTATGCGCCAGGGTCCCTGCTCGGGCGCCATTGTAACGAGGTAATTTTGGAGCCGGGGTGAAGCCGTCGGCGTCCAAGGTTCGTTGCAAAAATTTGTATGTTTTGGGACCGCGCGATGGCCAAAATTCCGTCAAATTGATTGTAAACAGGATTTAACTTGGAAATTCACTTTATTTAATTTAAATTTTAATTCCTTGGAAATTCACTTAATTTAATTAAATTTTTTAATTCATTTCTTAATTAATGTACAACTAATTATTTATATTAATTAATTATATTTTCTTGAGTTTATTATCTATTATAATTCTTCTGCTCCCTTCACGTTCAAAATCGCCTGCCTACCCAGAGTACTGGCCGCGGTGCGCCTCTTGGTGGTCCGTTTCACCAGTCAGAGTAGAATCAAACGAGAGGGGGGGGTTGCAACCATGCGTCCGTGCGCAGGAGAAGAGCTGACAGAAGTTTTACCGGGGAAAGGGATTATGAGGGGAGAGGGTCGATAAATGGGACTGATCGTTGGTATGGCGTGCGCTGCCAAGAGAAAACTAAGCTAGGTCTACTATGCGGGAGCTATACATCCCGAGCGATAAGTGCGCTGGTGAGAGAGGGACAATTCTACGCTATGAGAGAAACTAAACTAGGTCTACTATGCGGGAGCTATGCATCACGAGCGATAACTGCGCTGGTGAGAGGGGGGACAATCCTATGCTATGAGAGAACTAGACTAGGTCTACTATGCGGGAGCTATGCATCACGAGCGATAAATGCGCTGGTGAGAGGGGACAATCCTATGCTATGAGGGAACTAAACTAGGTCTACTATGCGGGAGCTATGCATCACGAGCGACAAACGCGCTGGTGAGAGGGGACAATCCTATGCTATGAGAGAACTAAACTAGGTCTACTATACGGGAGCAATGCATCACGAGCGATAAATGCGCTGGTGAGAGGGGACAATTCTACGCTATTTCTACTCAGGTTTGCCTACTAAATATCGGAAACACTCACCCAATGTCGCTATCGAATCCTTGGTCTAGTCGAGGTGCGACTATTCGGTTTGACCGCTGGCGAAGAACTGACTTTTCCTCATTTCAGAATTTCTAACTAACCTCAGCGCAGACTCCTGCGCCGTTCGAAACTTGTACTTTCACCACTCACCACACTTAGTGTGACCGGTGTTGCCAGTACTCGGGAAATCTAAACCTACCGTATAGGTGCCACACGGACATTTTACTTAATACTATCGTTTTGAGATCGTAAGTTAAATTTATTCTGTTGGCCAGGAATTCAAGAGCCAAAATAAATGGATAATTCAGGATAATAATAAAAAAAAAATATAATCACAAAAATTCAAATGTAAAAGGAAAAGTATCACTTCTAAAGATAAAGAGAGAAAAAAACAAAAATAGCTGGTGCTGCCGTCGGATGTGGGTGGAAAACGATGGCCAGACTTTACTCCTCACAACTTGCGACTTTAAATTCCATGCGGAATACTGCATTAAAGGCCGTATACAATGTTTAGAACTGATACAATAACATTTAAAACAATTCAACGGAAATGTCAACTTGCGACTTTTAATTCCGTGCGCAATACTGCATTAAAGGCAGTATAAAAAGTTTAGAACTGGTACAATAACATTTAAAACAATTCAACGGAAATGTTAACTTGCGACTTTAAATTCGATGCGGAAAATTGCATTAAAGGCCGTATACAAAGTTTAGAACTGATACAATAACATTTAAAACAATTCAACTGAAATGTTAACTTGCGACTTTAAATTCCATGTGGAATACTGCATTAAAGGCCGTATACAAAGTTTAGAACATTTAAAACAATTCAACGGAAATGTTAACTTGCGACTTTAAATTCCATGCGGAATAATGCATTAAAGGCCGTAGACAAAGTCTATAACTGATACAATAACATTTAAAACAATTCAACGGAAATGTTAACTTGCGACTTTAAATTCCATGCGGAATAATGCATTAAAGGCCGTTGACAAAGTCTATAACTGATACAATAATATGTAAAACAATTCAACGGAAATGTTAACTTGCGACTTTAAATTCGATGCGGAAAATTGCATTAAAGGCAGTATACAAAGTTTAGAACTGATACATACAATAACAATTCAACGGAAATGTTAACTTGCGACTTTAAATTCCATGCGGAATACTGCATTAAAGGCCGTATACAAAGTTTATAACATTTAAAACAATTCAACGGAAATGTTAACTTGCGACTTTTAATTCCATGCGGAATAATGCATTAATTCCGTATACAAAGTTTAGAACTGATACAATAACATTTAAAACAATTTAACGTAAATGTTAACTTGCGACTTTAAATTCCATGCGGAAAACTGCATTAAAGGCCGTATACAAAGTTTATACTGATACAATAACATTTAAAACAATTCAACGGAAATGTTAACTTGCGACTTTAAATTCCATGCGGGAAACTGCATTAAAGGCCGTATACAAAGTTTAGAACTGATACAATAACATTTAAAACAATTTAACGTAAATATTAACTTTCGACTTAAAATTCCATGCGAAATACTACAATAAATGCCGTAGACAAAGTTTAGAACTGATACAATAACATTTAAAACCATTCAACGGAAATTTAAACTTTCGACTTTAAATTCCATGCGGAATACTGCATTAAAGGCAGTAGACAAAGTTTATAACTGATACAATAACATTTAAAACAATTCAAAGGAAATGTTAACTTGCGACTTTAAATTACATGCGGAATACTGCATTAAAGGCCGTATACAAAGTTTAGAACTGATACAATAACATTTAAAACAATTCCACGGAAATGTTAACTTGCGACTTTAAATTACATGCGGAAAACTGCATTAAAGGCAGTATACAAAAGTTTAGAACTGATACAATAACATTTCAAACAATTCAACGGAAATGTTAACTTGCGACTTTAAATTCCATGCGGAATACTGCAGTAAAGGCCGTATATAACGTTTAGAACTGATACAATAACATTTAAAACAATTCTACGGAAATGTTAACTTGTGACTTTAAATTCCATGCGGAATACTGCATTAAAGGCCGTATACAAAGTTTAGAACTGATACAATAACATTTAAAACAATTCAACGGAAATGTTAACTTGCGACTTTTAATTCCATGCGGAATACTGCATTAAAGGCAGTATAAAAAGTTTATAACATTTAAAACAATTCAACGGAAATGTTAGCTTGCGACTTTAAATTCCATGCGGAATAATGCATTAAAGGCCGTAGACAACGTCTATAACTGATACAATAACATTTAAAACAATTCAACGGAAATGTTAACTTGCGCATTTTAAATTCCATGCGGAATACTGCATTAAAGGCCGTATACAAAGTTTAGAACTGATACAATAACATTTAAAACAATTCAACGGAAATGTTAACTTGCGACTTTTAATTCCATGCGGAATACTGCATTAAAGGCAGTATAAAAAGTTTAGAACTGCTACAGTAACATTTAAAACAATTCAACGGAAATGTAAGCTATCGACTTAAAATTCCATGCGGAATACTACAATAAATGCCGTTGACAAAGTTTAGAACTGATATAATAACATTTAAAAGATTTCAACGGAAATTTTAACTTTCGACTTTAAATTCCATGGGGAATACTGTATTAAAGGCCGTAGACAAAGTTTATAACTGATACAATAACATTTAAAACAATTCAACGGAAATGTTAACTTTCGACTTTAAATTATATGCGGAATACTGCGTTAAAGGCCGTATACAAAGTTTAGAACTGATACAATAACATTTAAAACCATTCAACGGAAATGTTAACTTGCGACTTTTAATTCCATGCGGAATACTGCATTTAAGGCAGTATAAAAAGTTTAGAACTGTTACAATAACATTTAAAACAATTCAACGGAAATGTTAACTCGCGACTTTAAATTCCATGCGGGAAACTGAATTAAAGGCCGTAGACAAAGTTTAACTTGCGACTTTAAATTCCCTGCGGAAAACTGCATTAAAGGCTGTAGACAAAGTTTAGAACTGATACAATATCATTTAATATAATTCTACGGAAATGTTAACTTGCGACTTTAAATTCCATGCGGAAAACTGCATTAAAGACAGTATAAAAAGTTTAGAACTGTTACAATAACATTTAAAACAATTCAACGGAAATGTTAGCTATCGACTTAAAATTCCATGCGGAATACTACAATAAATGCCGTAGACAAAGTTTATAACTGATACAATAACATTTAAAACAATTCAACGGAAATGTTAACTTGCGACTTTAAATTATATGCGGAATACTGCATTATAGGCCGTATAAAAAGTTTAGAACTGTTACAATAACATTTAAAACAATTCAACGGAAATGTTAGCTATCGACTTAAAATCCCATGCGGAATACTACAATAAATGCCGTAGACAAAGTTTATAACTGATACAATAACATTTAAAACAATTCAACGGAAATGTTAACTTGCGACTTTAAATTATATGCGGAATACTGCATTATAGGCCGTATACAAAGTTTAGAACTGATACAATAGCATTTAAAACAATTCCACGGAAATGTTAACTTGCGACTTTAAATTCCATGCGGAAAACTGCATTAAAGGCCGTATACAAAGTTTAGAACTGATGCAATAACATTTAAAACAATTCAAAGGGAATGTTAACTTGCGACTTTAAATTCCATGCGGAAAACTGCATTAAAGGCCGTATACAAAGTTTAGAACTGATACAATAACATTTAAAACAATTCAACGGGAATGTTAACTTGCGACTTTAAATTCCATGCGGAAAACTGCATTAAAGGCCGTATACAAAGTTTAGAACTGATACAATAACATTTAAAACAATTCAACGGAAATGTTAACTCGCGACTTTAAATTCCATGCGGAAAACTGCATTAAAGGCCGTAGACAAAGTTTAGAACTGATACAATATCATTTAAAACAATTCCACGGAAATGTTAACTTGCGACTTTAAATTCCATGCGGAAAACTGCATTAAAGGCTGTAGGCAACGTTTAGAACTGATACCATATCATTTAAAATAATTCCACAGAAATGTTAACTTGCGACTTTAAATTCCATGCGGAAAACTGCATTAAAGGCCGTATACAAAGTTTAGAACTGATACAATAAAATTTAAAACAATTCAACGGAAATGTTAACTTGCGACTTTAAATTCCATGCGGAATAATGCATTAAAGGCCGTAGACAAAGTCTATAACTGATACAATAACATTTAAAACAATTCAACGGAAATTCTAACTTTCGACTTTAAATTCCATGTGGAATACTGTGTTAAAGGCAGTATAAGAAGTTTAGAACTGTTACAATAACATTTAAAACAATTCAACGGAAATGGAATACTGCATTAAAGGCCGTATACAAAGTTTAGAACTGATACAATAACATTTAAAACAATTCAACGGAAATGTTAACTTGCGACTTTTAATTCCATGCGGAATACTGCATTAAAGGCAGTATAAAAAGTTTATAACATTTAAAACAATTCAACGGAAATGTTAGCTTGCGACTTTAAATTCCATGCGGAATAATGCATTAAAGGTCGTAGACAACGTCTATAACTGATACAATAACATTTAAAACAATTCAACGGAAATGTTAACTTGCGAATTTAAATTCCATGCGGAATACTGCATTAAAGGCCGTATACAAAGTTTAGAACTGATACAATAACATTTAAAACAATTCAACGGAAATGTTAACTTGCGACTTTTAATTCCATGCGGAATACTGCATTAAAGGCAGTATAAAAAGTTTAGAACTGCTACAATAACATTTAAAACAATTCAACGGAAATGTAAGCTATCGACTTAAAATCCCATGCGGAATACTACAATAAATGCCGTAGACAAAGTTTATAACTGATACAATAACATTTAGCTTGCGACTTTAAATTCCATGCGGAATAATGCATTAAAGGCCGTAGACAACGTCTATAACTGATACAATAACATTTAAAACAATTCAACGGAAATGTTAACTTGCGAATTTAAATTCCATGCGGAATACTGCATTAAAGGCCGTATACAAAGTTTAGAACTGATACAATAACATTTAAAACAATTCAACGGAAATGTTAACTTGCGACTTTTAATTCCATGCGGAATACTGCATTAAAGGCAGTATAAAAAGTTTAGAACTGTTACAATAACATTTAAAACAATTCAACGGAAATGTTAGCTATCGACTTAAAATCCCATGCGGAATACTACAATAAATGCCGTAGACAAAGTTTATAACTGATACAATAACATTTAGCTTGCGACTTTAAATTCCATGCGGAATAATGCATTAAAGGCCGTAGACAACGTCTATAACTGATACAATAACATTTAAAACAATTCAACGGAAATGTTAACTCGCGACTTTAAATTCCATGCGGAAAACTGCATTAAAGGCCGTAGACAAAGTTTAGAACTGATACAATATCATTTAAAACAATTCCACGGAAATGTTAACTTGCGACTTTAAATTCCATGCGGAAAACTGCATTAAAGGCTGTAGGCAACGTTTAGAACTGATACCATATCATTTAAAATAATTCCACAGAAATGTTAACTTGCGACTTTAAATTCCATGCGGAAAACTGCATTAAAGGCCGTATACAAAGTTTAGAACTGATACAATAAAATTTAAAACAATTCAACGGAAATGTTAACTTGCGACTTTAAATTCCATGCGGAATAATGCATTAAAGGCCGTAGACAAAGTCTATAACTGATACAATAACATTTAAAACAATTCAACGGAAATTCTAACTTTCGACTTTAAATTCCATGTGGAATACTGTGTTAAAGGCAGTATAAGAAGTTTAGAACTGTTACAATAACATTTAAAACAATTCAACGGAAATGGAATACTGCATTAAAGGCCGTATACAAAGTTTAGAACTGATACAATAACATTTAAAACAATTCAACGGAAATGTTAACTTGCGACTTTTAATTCCATGCGGAATACTGCATTAAAGGCAGTATAAAAAGTTTATAACATTTAAAACAATTCAACGGAAATGTTAGCTTGCGACTTTAAATTCCATGCGGAATAATGCATTAAAGGTCGTAGACAACGTCTATAACTGATACAATAACATTTAAAACAATTCAACGGAAATGTTAACTTGCGAATTTAAATTCCATGCGGAATACTGCATTAAAGGCCGTATACAAAGTTTAGAACTGATACAATAACATTTAAAACAATTCAACGGAAATGTTAACTTGCGACTTTTAATTCCATGCGGAATACTGCATTAAAGGCAGTATAAAAAGTTTAGAACTGCTACAATAACATTTAAAACAATTCAACGGAAATGTAAGCTATCGACTTAAAATCCCATGCGGAATACTACAATAAATGCCGTAGACAAAGTTTATAACTGATACAATAACATTTAGCTTGCGACTTTAAATTCCATGCGGAATAATGCATTAAAGGCCGTAGACAACGTCTATAACTGATACAATAACATTTAAAACAATTCAACGGAAATGTTAACTTGCGAATTTAAATTCCATGCGGAATACTGCATTAAAGGCCGTATACAAAGTTTAGAACTGATACAATAACATTTAAAACAATTCAACGGAAATGTTAACTTGCGACTTTTAATTCCATGCGGAATACTGCATTAAAGGCAGTATAAAAAGTTTAGAACTGTTACAATAACATTTAAAACAATTCAACGGAAATGTTAGCTATCGACTTAAAATCCCATGCGGAATACTACAATAAATGCCGTAGACAAAGTTTATAACTGATACAATAACATTTAGCTTGCGACTTTAAATTCCATGCGGAATAATGCATTAAAGGCCGTAGACAACGTCTATAACTGATACAATAACATTTAAAACAATTCAACGGAAATGTTAACTTGCGAATTTAAATTCCATGCGGAATACTGCATTAAAGGCCGTATACAAAGTTTAGAACTGATACAATAACATTTAAAACAATTCAACGGAAATGTTAACTTGCGACTTTTAATTCCATGCGGAATACTGCATTAAAGGCAGTATAAAAAGTTTAGAACTGCTACAATAACATTTAAAACAATTCAACGGAAATGTAAGCTATCGACTTAAAATTCCATGCGGAATACTACAATAAATGCCGTAGACAAAGTTTAGAACTGATATAATAACATTTAAAAGAATTCAACGGAAATTTTAACTTTCGACTTTAAATTCCATGGGGAATACTGTATTAAAGGCCGTAGACAAAGTTTATAACTGATACAATAACATTTAAAACAATTCAACGGAAATGTTAACTTTCGACTTTAAATTATATGCGGAATACTGCATTAAAGGCCGTATACAAAGTTTAGAACTGATACAATAACATTTAAAACCATTCAACGGAAATGTTAACTTGCGACTTTTAATTCCATGCGGAATACTGCATTTAAGGCAGTATAAAAAGTTTAAAATTTACAATAACATTTAAAACAATTCAACGGAAATGTTAACTCGCGACTTTAAATTCCATGCGGGAAACTGAATTAAAGGCCGTAGACAAAGTTTAGAACTGATACAATATCATTTAAAACATTTACACGGAAATGTTAACTTGCGACTTTAAATTCCCTGCGGAAAACTGCATTAAAGGCTGTAGACAAAGTTTAGAACTGATACAATATCATTTAAAATAATTCTACGGAAATGTTAACTTGCGACTTTAAATTCCATGCGGAAACTGCATTAAAGACAGTATAAAAAGTTTAGAACTGTTACAATAACATTTAAAACAATTCAACGGAAATGTTAGCTATCGACTTAAAATTCCATGCGGAATACTACAATAAATGCCGTAGACAAAGTTTATAACTGATACAATAACATTTAAAACAATTCAACGGAAATGTTAACTTGCGACTTTAAATTATATGCGGAATACTGCATTATAGGCCGTATAAAAAGTTTAGAACTGTTACAATAACATTTAAAACAATTCAACGGAAATGTTAGCTATCGACTTAATATCCCATGCGGAATACTACAATAAATGCCGTAGACAAAGTTTATAACTGATACAATAACATTTAAAACAATTCAACGGAAATGATAACTTGCGATTTTAAATTATATGCGGAATACTGCATTATAGGCCGTATACAAAGTTTAGAACTGATACAATAGCATTTAAAACAATTCCACGGAAATGTTAACTTGCGACTTTAAATTCCATGCGGAAAACTGCATTAAAGACAGTATAAAAAGTTTAGAACTGTTACAATAACATTTAAAACAATTCAACGGGAATGTTAGCTATCGACTTAAAATTCCATGCGGAATACTACAATAAATGCCGTAGACAAAGTTTATAACTGATACAATAACATTTAAAACAATTCAACGGAAATGTTAACTTGCGACTTTAAATTATATGCGGAATACTGCATTATAGGCCGTATAAAAAGTTTAGAACTGTTACAATAACATTTAAAACAATTCAACGGAAATGTTAGCTATCGACTTAAAATTCCATGCGGAATACTACAATAAATGCCGTAGACAAAGTTTATAACTGATACAATAACATTTAAAACAATTCAACGGAAATGTTAACTTGCGACTTTAAATTATATGCGGAATACTGCATTATAGGCCGTATAAAAAGTTTAGAACTGTTACAATAACATTTAAAACAATTCAACGGAAATGTTAGCTATCGACTTAATATCCCATGCGGAATACTACAATAAATGCCGTATACAAAGTTTAGAACTGATACAATAACATTTAAAACAATTCAACGGGAATGTTAACTTGCGACTTTAAATTCCATGCGGAAAACTGCATTAAAGGCCGTATACAAAGTTTAGAACTGATACAATAACATTTAAAACAATTCAACGGAAATGTTAACTCGCGACTTTAAATTCCATGCGGAAAACTACATTAAAGGCCGTAGACAAAGTTTAGAACTGATACAATATCATTTAAAACAATTCCACGGAAATGTTAACTTGCGACTTTAAATTACATGCGGAAAACTGCATTAAAGGCTGTAGGCAACGTTTAGAACTGATACCATATCATTTAAAATAATTCCACAGAAATGTTAACTTGCGACTTTAAATTCCATGCGGAAAACTGCATTAAAGGCCGTATACAAAGTTTAGAACTGATACAATAAAATTTAAAACAATTCAACGGAAATGTTAACTTGCGACTTTAAATTCCATGCAGAATACTGCATTAAATTCCGTATACAAAGTTAATAACATTTAAAACAATTCAACGGAAATATTAACTTGCGACTTTAAATTCCATGCGGAATAATGCATTAAAGGCCGTAGACAAAGTCTATAACTGTTACAATAACATTTAAAACAATTCAACGGAAATGGAATACTGCATTAAAGGCCGTATACAAAGTTTAGAACTGATACAATAACATTTAAAACAATTCAACGGAAATGTTAACTTGCGACTTTTAATTCCATGCGGAATACTGCATTAAAGGCAGTACAAAAAGTTTATAACATTTAAAACAATTCAACGGAAATGTTAGCTTGCGACTTTAAATTCCATGCGGAATAATGCATTAAAGGCCGTAGACAACGTCTATAACTGATACAATAACATTTAAAACAATTCAACGGAAATGTTAACTTGCGAATTTAAATTCCATGCGGAATACTGCATTAAAGGCCGTATACAAAGTTTAGTACTGATACAATAACGTTTAAAACAATTCAACGGAAATGTTAACTTGCGACTTTTAATTCCATGCGGAATACTGCATTAAAGGCAGTATAAAAAGTTTAGAACTGCTACAATAACATTTAAAACAATTCAACGGAAATGTAAGCTATCGACTTAAAATTCCATGCGGAATACTACAATAAATGCCGTAGACAAAGTTTAGAACTGATATAATAACATTTAAAAGAATTCAACGGAAATTTTAACTTTCGACTTTAAATTCCATGGGGAATACTGTATTAAAGGCCGTAGACAAAGTTTATAACTGATACAATAACATTTAAAACAATTCAACGGAAATGTTAACTTTCGACTTTAAATTATATGCGGAATACTGCATTAAAGGCCGTATACAAAGTTTAGAACTGATACAATAACATTTAAAACCATTCAACGGAAATGTTAACTTGCGACTTTTAATTCCATGCGGAATACTGCATTTAAGGCAGTATAAAAAGTTTAGAACTGTTACACTAACATTTAAAACAATTCAACGGAAATGTTAACTCGCGACTTTAAATTCCATGCGGGAAACTGAATTAAAGGCCGTAGACAAAGTTTAGAACTGATACAATATCATTTTAAACATTTACACGGAAATGTTAACTTGCGACCTTAAATTCCCTGCGGAAAACTGCATTAAAGGCTGTAGACAAAGTTTAGAACTGATACAATATCATTTAAAATAATTCTACGGAAATGTTAACTTGCGACTTTAAATTCCATGCGGAAAACTGCATTAAAGACAGTATAAAAAGTTTAGAACTGTTACAATAACATTTAAAACAATTCAACGGAAATGTTAGCTATCGACTTAAAATTCCATGCGGAATACTACAATAAATGCCGTAGACAAAGTTTATAACTGATACAATAACATTTAAAACAATTCAACGGAAATGTTAACTTGCGACTTTAAATTATATGCGGAATACTGCATTATAGGCCGTATAAAAAGTTTAGAACTGTTACAATAACATTTAACACAATTCAACGGAAATGTTAGCTATCGACTTAAAATCCCACGCGGAATACTACAATAAATGCCGTAGACAAAGTTTATAACTGATACAATAACATTTAAAACAATTCAACGGAAATGTTAACTTGCGACTTTAGATTATATGCGGAATACTGCATTATAGGCCGTATACAAAGTTTAGAACTGATACAATAGCATTTAAAACAATTCCACGGAAATGTTAACTTGCGACTTTAAATTCCATGCGGAAAACTGCATTAAAGGCCGTATACAAAGTTTAGAACTGATACAATAACATTTAAAACAATTCAAAGGGAATGTTAACTTGCGACTTTAAATTCCATGCGGAAAACTGCATTAAAGGCCGTATACAAAGTTTAGAACTGATACAATAACATTTAAAACAATTCAACGGGAATGTTAACTTGCGACTTTAAATTCCATGCGGAAAACTGCATTAAAGGCCGTATACAAAGTTTAGAACTGATACAATAACATTTAAAACAATTCAACGGAAATGTCAATTCGCGATTTTAAATTCCATGCGGAAAACTGCATTAAAGGCCGTAGACAAAGTTTAGAACTGATACAATATCATTTAAAACAATTCCACGGAAATGTTAACTTGCGACTTTAAATTCCATGCGGAAAACTGCATTAAAGGCTGTAGGCAACGTTTAGAACTGATACCATATCATTTAAAATAATTCCACAGAAATGTTAACTTGCGACTTTAAATTCCATGCGGAAAACTGCATTAAAGGCCGTATACAAAGTTTAGAACTGATACAATAAAATTTAAAACAATTCAACGGAAATGCTAACTTGCGACTTTAAATTCCATGCAGAATACTGCATTAAATTCCGTATACAAAGTTTATAACATTTAAAACAATTCAACGGAAATGTTAACTTGCGACTTTAAATTCCATGCGGAATAATGCATTAAAGGCCGTAGACAAAGTCTATAACTGATACAATAACATTTAAAACAATTCAACGGAAATTCTAACTTTCGACTTTAAATTCCATGGGGAATACTGTATTAAAGGCAGTATAAAAAGTTTAGATTTGTTACAATAACATTTAAAACAATTCAACGGAAATGTTAGCTATCGACTTAAAATTCCATGCGGAATACTACAATAAATGCCGTAGACAAAGTTTATAACTGATACAATAACATTTAAAACAATTCAACGGAAATGTTAACTTGCGACTTTAAATTATATGCGGAATACTGCATTAAAGACAGTATAAAAAGTTTAGAACTGTTACAATAACATTTAAAACAATTCAACGGAAATGTTAGCTATCGACTTAAAATTCCATGCGGAATACTACAATAAATGCCGTAGACAAAGTTTATAACTGATACAACAACATTTAAAACAATTCAACGGAAATGTTAACTTGCGACTTTAAATTATATGCGGAATACTGCATTATAGGCCGTATAAAAAGTTTAGAACTGTTACAATAACATTTAAAACAATTCAACGGAAATGTTAGCTATCGACTTAAAATCCCATGCGGAATACTACACTAAATGCCGTAGACAAAGTTTATAACTGATACAATAACATTTAAAACAATTCAACGGAAATGTTAACTTGCGACTTTAAATTATATGCGGAATACTGCATTAAAGGCCGTATACAAAGTTTAGAACTGATACAATAACATTTAAAACAATTCAACGGGAATGTTAACTTGCGACTTTTAATTCCATGCGGGAAACTGCATTAAAGGCCGTATACAAAGTTTAGAACTGATACAATAACATTTAAAACAATTCAACGGAAATGTTAACTCGCGACTTTAAATTCCATGCGGAAAACTGCATTAAAGGCCGTATACAAAGTTTAGAACTGATACAATAACATTTAAAACAATTCAACGGGAATGTTAACTTGCGACTTTTAATTCCATGCGGAAAACTGCATTAAAGGCCGTATACAAAGTTTAGAACTGATACAATAACATTTAAAACAAATCAAAGGGAATGTTAACTTGCGACTTTAAATTCCATGCGGAAAACTGCATTAAAGGCCGTATACAAAGTTTAGAACTGATACAATAACATTTAAAACAATTCAACGGAAATGTTAACTCGCGACTTTAAATTCCATGCGGAAAACTGCATTAACCCATTCACGACGAGTGTTACCATATGGTAACGCTGATAGCGCTCCACGGTATATTCAAATAAAAAAATATTTGAACAAATATCACTAATCTGTTTTTTGATTTAAATAAAGCATGCTTAGATCTTTCTTTTGATATATAATTCTAAGCAATCGCTCGTCAGTAGCGATCGTGGCGGATAATTGAAAAGTAGTGTTTTTGAAAAGTGGGCAAAAACAGCGAAAAGTCACGACCTTTCCAGTAAGAATATTTTTCATTGCCATAGAAAGTTATATATTTTAAATATTTTTTTTTTGGCATTTGGGTAAAATATCAAAGTATTAGAAAACGTATAAAATAAAATTATTTATAACTTCTGTGTTACCTTTTTATCATTTTGAATTTTGCTGTTACCATATGGGCACGCTCGTCACAACCCTAGCAAATTAAATTTTCTTACTGAAATTGTTTGTATGAGCTTTTTTTATGTAAAATTAAATATATTTTATTTGTATATTGATTTGAAAGTGTGTTTGTGTTCTTAATATAATTTAAAAAAATTTTTTTTTTAATATTCAGATTTTAAATAATTTTTGTATGTGTTTATATACATATTTGCTTACATATTCGAGTATTTTTTGTAAAATGAAGTACATTTTTTCTATATATTGGTTTGAAATATATTTTTTTTTAGCTTTTTTCATATAAAGTTAAAAATATTTTATTTATAAATTCTACTTGGTGTACTTATGAAAAATTAGCAGCACCTCTTAAGTTGATTTAGGCATATCCGTATGTCTGTCCGTTATTTTGATTGGTATGGGATATTGAAGGAGCTAAATGAAAGCTAGGCGGTCCAAACATTGAATTTATCCTTTGGAGGTCCTAGAAGGAGTTGGTGTTGCAAAAGGGCGAAATCGATCAACTGCCACGACTACCTTCCATACAAGTGAGAGTCGAGTTTTGTAACAAATGTTACACAATTTCACGGGAATTGTGGTAGGAAAATTCTCCGTAAGATATATTGTCCGCTTTGCGTCGATGGTGAGTGCCGCAAAAGCTATATGAGCAATACCCCGATCATGACATGACATCGTGACGCATACAAAATCCACGTCTAAGATGGCTAGGTCATGCCGAGCTGATGAATGTAAAAAAGTACTACTAAATGGAGCACATGTGAGTACCGTCGGTGGAATGAGCGGAAGATG
Organism: Heteromyza rotundicornis; assembly: GCA_951394025.1. NCBI lineage: Eukaryota > Metazoa > Arthropoda > Insecta > Diptera > Heleomyzidae > Heteromyza > Heteromyza rotundicornis. The sequence continues at coordinate 47,289,476 of OX596010.1, forward strand.
GCCACCAGGTCTCATTCAATGATCACTACCAGGACACTTATCAAGAAAATCCTAGTTGAAAACTGAGCTACTTTTCAAACTTTTTTCCTGGGGGCTATACAATTTTTTTTTTTGATGCAAAAATGTGCGTTTTTTAAAAACAAACTACTTTGCTGAAGAAACTTTTGTGATAAAAAATTCTCCTGAATTTATTGAATTTTTTTTAACAAAATATTTTTTTTAAAAAACTTTTAGATTTAAAAAAATTGGTCGATAAAAATTTTTTTTACAAAATAAATCTTAAAATATTGCTAAACTTTCAAGAATTTAAAATTAAAGTAGTTATAAACAATAATATCTTAAATTAGGTAATTTTGTTAGGGTTGTGACGAGCGTTACCATATGGTAACGGCCAGGGCTGGGCAAACGGTAAGCGGTCCAAAAAAAACAAAGTTAGAAATTCGTTTCTTAGGCCATTTCTAGGTATTCCTGAAAAAATCTTGAAAAAATTCCGAAAATTTCGCTCTCGTCATTAATGGGTTAAAGGCCGTATACAAAGTTTAGAACTGATACAATAACATTTAAAACAATTCAACGGGAATGTTAACTTGCGACTTTTAATTCCATGCGGCAAACTGCATTAAAGGCCGTATACAAAGTTTAGAACTGATACAATAACATTTAAAACAAATCAAAGGGAATGTTAACTTGCGACTTTAAATTCCATGCGGAAAACTGCATTAAAGGCCGTATACAAAGTTTAGAACTGATACAATAACATTTAAAACAATTCAACGGAAATGTTAACTCGCGACTTTAAATTCCATGCGGAAAACTGCATTAAAGGCCGTATACAAAGTTTAGAACTGATACAATAACATTTAAAACAATTCAACGGGAATGTTAACTTGCGACTTTTAATTCCATGCGGAAAACTGCATTAAAGGCCGTATACAAAGTTTAGAACTGATACAATAACATTTAAAACAAATCAAAGGGAATGTTAACTTGCGACTTTAAATTCCATGCGGAAAACTGCATTAAAGGCCGTATACAAAGTTTAGAACTGATACAATAACATTTAAAACAATTCAACGGGAATGTTAACTTGCGACTTTTAATTCCATGCGGAAAACTGCATTAAAGGCCGTAGACAAAGTTTAGAACTGATACAATATCATTTAAAACAATTCCACGGAAATGTTAACTTGCGACTTTAAATTCCATGCGGAAAACTGCATTAAAGGCTGTAGGCAACGTTTAGAACTGATACAATATCATTTAAACTAATTCCACAGAAATGTTAACTTGCGACTTTAAATTCCATGCGGTGTAACGTTGCTTATGCTGAGGTAAGGACTCGTCGGATGTCCAGGGCTTCGTACACAGAAAAATTTATAAGTTGCAGAGATTTTCTTCAAATTTGAACAGAAATTTTTATTTAATAACAAATAAAGTAAAAGTTACAGATTTAAGATTTAGGAGCGAACAGCGGCGTGTGGTCGTCGTTGGTTGGCGTTGTAGCTTCTCGTTGACCCGGATGACTGGAGATTATGGTGGACTATCAGGTGTTGGTTGGATAATCTGGAAGTTGGTGATCGGTAGCCGCGTCGTTGAATAGGCGATCGAATGCTGATGAAACGATGCGTAGACGTGGCAATGGCGATCGGTGTTGGGCTTATGAATCGGTGTGTAAAGGTGGGCGGTAGGCCCAATGCGCAGTCGTTGTGCGCGAAAGGCGAGTGTGATGCGAGCGTTGTACGAGCGTGATGCGTGCGTGAGTTCAAAGGGGAACTTGCGTATGTATTACGTGGGCAAGGCTAGTACGAGCGCAGGCAGAGCAAGGTGTGAATCGTGGGTGTAGCTGAGCGTGAACAAATGAATATATAGGCACTGAGCGTCTAGCGTGACGTGAAAACTGGAACTCGTGGGCGTTAGGTACCGCAGACCAGATGGCGGGGAAATTCAACCGCTCTCTCTCGTGGAATCGGTACGTCGTACAATGTATAACTTCAGGAAGGGTGGTGCCTTGCACTCGGCCTCTGAAGGAAAAACTTGACTTGATGTAGCACTCGCTGTGCCGACTGGTAACTTAGACTTGAAAAAACGGGGTGACGTGCTTGTCTTGGTTCATTTGCTCGCTAATGTTCACGACCCTTTGCTGTGCCTCTGCTCGGTTCGATGTCTCTGAAACTGATTCGGAATCCGTAAAGAATAAGCTTTAAAATTTATTGGTTATTCCATTTACAATTTTTATATTTATATGGTCAATGTTGAAAGGTATAATATAAAAATGTTGATTATTTATATGTCAATGTTCAATATAAAAAGTTTATTATTGGGAAAAGAACGGATTAAAATTTATTTATTAATTTTCCTGTAACAAAACGGTGCATTAGCGTTAGTGTTATTTAGTAATTTGTGGTTGTTGCCGTTGCCGGCGGATTTAGGCAGAAGCGTCAGAGTATGACCTGGCCGATAATCAAAACTCACCCTTGCCATGCCATCATCTGAGCCCCTGTGATAAATCGAAATAAATTGGTATTTTTCTTGGATTTTGGCTGAAAGCACTAGAATTCCATGTGTGCCGAGAGGCAAAAGGATTTACACAGAAGCATGGGAGTATGACCTGACCGATAACCAGAACTCACCCTTGCCATGCCATCATCCCAGCCCCTGTGGTCAATCGAAGATATATTTATTTTCTTTTCATCTTGGTTACATGTGTGCCGAGTGGCAAAAGGATTTACACAGAAACATGGGAGTATGATCTGACCGATAATCAGAACTCACCCTTGCCATGCCATCCTCCCAGTCCCTGTGGTCAATCGAAGATATATTTATTTTCTTTTCATCTTGGTTGCATGTGTGCCGAATGGCAAAAGGATTTCCAAAGAAGCATGGGAGTATGACTTGACCGATAATCAGAACTCACCCTTGCCATGCCATCATCCCAGCCCCTGTGGTCAATCGAAGATATATTTATTTTCTTTTCATCTTGGTTGCATGTGTGCCGAATGGCAAAAGGATTTACACAGAAGCATGAGAGTATGACCTGACCGATAATCAGAACTCACCCTTGCCATGCCATCATCCCAGCTCCTGTGGTCAATCGAAATTATTTTTATATTTTTGATCGCACGTATGCCGAGAGGCGAGAGGATTGAAGCAGAAGCGCAGGAGTATGACATGGCCGATAGTCAGAACTTACCCTTGCCATGCCATCATCCCATCTCCTGTACCAACCGAAGAAAAAGTGCTCAATAACAACAAAACTAATAAAAGCAAATTAAATCAAAAATATCAAAATTAACGCTGCGTGTTGCGACTTACCTGATTCGGAATCCGTAAAGAATAAGACCGAATCAGGCTCGTGCACCGCTTTCTATACCTTCTTCTTTCAACAGTGACCGTTGGTGAATTGTCGCTGAGTTTTCCGTAGTTCGTTGTGGTGATTTGTTGCCTCGTGCCGTGTCGCTTTGCCCGCTATCATATCGCCATCCTACTCTTTCTCGTAGTTCCCTTATGTGAATTGCTGAGTCACTCCGAGTCGATTACCGATTACTTCTCCTTTACCAGTGTTACCACCTTTTCGCTGTTCGCCCCTTTACAAGTTCCTTATGTACTTAAGTGTCTACATTGGCTTAAAGTCGTTTACATTGGCAAAAGAATATGACGATTCGTTTACATTGGTGCAAGTTTATGAAAGTTCGTTTACATTGGTAAAGGAATATGAGGGTTCGTTTACATTGAAAAAGAATAATTCGAATGTATTTTTAGTATTAAATATTTAATATTAACTTTGATCTGACTTACGCGGGTTTTTTAAATTCATTTATTTTCTTCTTTTCTTTTTTTTCGTGTAATGCTGCGGTCGTCGCCCGTTGGCGTGCCATCTTACTGGTGGATGGCCTGTTCTCCACATCGGGCTTGAGTGCCGGGTGTTCAAAGATGGAGGATTCCTTCACTACCAGCTTCGATTTACGTCCCCGCGTCGAGATGTTGCGACCGCGCGCATTCGTGGGCTGACTTCTGGGCGGTGTCGGTATAGAGGCTACGGTTGTTGGTGCCACTGTAGGTCGTACGCGTAGCCGATTCCCTTTGCGCCGCTCCTCTGTCCAGGTTTCCCCTAACGGACGTGCCCGTCGGCGTCCGGCCTCTAGTTCCTCGTATCGCTCTCGTGTTCGGTTTACACACTTCTTCCAGTGATCGTCTTGCTCCATTTTGGTTTGAAGTTCGCAAATTGTGTCGCAAAGTTGTTCACTCGTGTTCAGACGTAGTTTGCAACTGATGATTTTCAAAACTGTCGTTTGCTTGTTGCGCCAGTGTTGCCTCACAATTTCCCTTTGTTGACCAATGTTGTATTTCTGAAATTTGAATAAGGCTTTAATTTCCTAGGCTGAGGTTAGATTGCAATTATTCGCTGGATTTCTATTGCTACATGTTGTTAGGTGCTATTTGCTACTGGGTGGCAGGTATGTTCCCTCTGCCGCCGCCACTTACCCCGTTCACCCTATACTCCACCTACGTCGCTGCCTTTGTCTCCACCACTCTCTCTTCCTTTGAACTCCCGCAGCTCGCCGATGTGTGCCGTGCGTACCTGGCCGTCGCTCTGCCTCTTGACCTTTACTATCACCGGTGAGGTGAAATCGATGACTTGATAGGGGCCGTCGAATTTGGGTGCTAATTTTGCCGCGAATCCTTCCACCGCCTTTGATAGATGATGCTGCTTGACTAATACCACTTGACCCACCTTCGGTTGCCACTGTCTCCTTCTCAGATTGTAATGTCTGGCCTGATCCTGTGCTGCTCGTTCCAGATTTCGATGCACTAGATGAACACCTCTCGCATCTTGTCCCCTCGTTCAACTGGCGTCTGCTCCAATTGTCCTGTACCCAACGTCTCCTCGTCGTAGAGCGATTTTGGTAGTCTCGGTTCTCGCCCCTGGACTAGGAATGCAGGGCTATATCCTGTTGTTTCGGAAACTCCCGTGTTAATTGCTAGCATCACCTCCGGTAGTAATTCATCCCATTTTCGCTGTAGGGTCGTCATGGTTCTCGGCCAGGACTCGTTTTCGCAGATGTGTGCCAACACATAACTTCCAAGGGGCACAATCCTCATCCCCTACTCGTCGGGGAATGTGGCGGTACAGCTGCTCTCCTTGGATGACGTAGTCGGCAAACTTTTCAGGGTTCTGGATGACTTCGGCCTTCCGCTTCTTCAACCAGGCGCATTCTTCACCTCCTTCCGCGGTCGTGGTCGCCGACAGGAGAACGTCCCGGGGCTGTCGTGACAATGCATCTGCTACAACATTTAGTGCACCTTTCCTGTATGTTATCGTGTACCTGTACTGTTGAAGTTCTAGCGCCCACCGCGCGATCCTACCTGATGGACTCTCAATCGAGTTCAGCCACTTCAATGAGAGATGATCGGTGACGATGGTGAACTCATAGCCCTCCAAGTATTCTCGCATTTTCCGGACGCCCCAGACTATCGCGAGACACTCCTTCTCCGTTGGCGAGTAGTTGATCTCGGCCGCTGCTAGTCGTCTACTGGCATACGCCACCACTCTTTCCTGGCCATCGATATTTTGGGTCAATACTGCTCCCAACCCCTGGTCGCTCGCGTCCGTCTGCAGCGTGAATCGTTCCGTGAAGTCCGGGCAAATTAACACTGGTGCTTCCGTGAGTCGTAGCTTTAGTTGGTCGAACGCATCCTGTTGCTCTCGTTCCCATTTCCATCGCCGGCTTTTCTTGAGCAAGGAGGTGAGTGGTTGCACCACCTTCGAAAAATCTGGTACAAAGCGGCGATACCACGACGCTATTCCTAAGCATCGGCGCAGCTCTCGTAGATTGGTTGGCGGCTTTAGCTCCTGGATAGCCGAAATCTTTTCCGGGTCCGTGTGGATCCCCTCCGAGGTGACCATATGTCCGAGGTAGCGTATCTCGTTCTTGAAAAACTCACATTTCTCGGTGTTAATCCGCAGATTCGCGGCCCGCAGCCGACGGAACACCTCCCGCAGATTCGTCATGTGCTCCTCGATTGATGTCCCCGTCACGATAATATCGTCCAGGTATGCGAAGGCGTGTGGCTCCATCTCTGGTCCGATGACTCCATCCAGAGCGCGCTGGAACGTAGCTGGGGCCGAATGCAGGCCGAAAGGCATTACACACCACTGGTAGAGGCCTCGTCCAGGCACGGTGAACGCTGTGTACTGCTTGCTCTCTGGAGACATAGGCACTTGCCAGTACCCATTCTTGAGGTCCAATGTGCTGATGACCTTTGCGTTCCGCAGCCTGTCCAAGATGTGTTGAATGCGGGGTAGTGGGTACGCGTCGGGTACTGACTTCGCGTTCAGCTGCCTGTAATCGACGCACAACCTCCACTTACCATTCTTTTTCCTCACCAAGACAATGGGAGCGCTGTGCGGGCTCCTGGCGGGCTCGATGCATCCCTGTTCGATGAGTTCGTTTATCTGGGCGTTAATGATGCCCATCATGGCCGGATTCTTCGGGTAATAACGCTGCTTAATTGGAGCTTCATCCCGCATTATGATTTTGTGGCTGGTGATGTTGGTGGTCCCTTGCAATGCTGTGAATAGTGGCAGTTCTTCCTCCAGAAATTTGCTGATTACCTCCTGCTGTGTATCAACCCCCTGTTGGTTGTCTCCTGTCGGCTGCATTCCTGGTATAATTCGCCTTTGCGTGCATTTCTCGTGTATCGTTGTTCTGTTGTCGGCTTCTCCTGCCGGTTGTATTTCTGGTGCAATCCTCCTTTGCGTTAATTCCTCGTGTGTCGCTGCTCTGTTCTCGGCGTCTCCTGCCGGTTGTATTTCCTGTGCAATTCTCCTTTGCGTTAGTTCCTTGTGTGTCGTTGCTCTGTTGTTGGCATCACCTGCCGGTTGTGTTCCTGGTGCAATTCTCCTTTGCATTCGTTCCTCGCGTGCAATTTTAATTGTTCCTTGTTTTCCTAGTTCCTTTACTTTCTGTGTGTGTTTCCTGCGTGGCTTCTTCTTGCGTGCAGCTACTCCTCGTGCCTCCTGTGATACTTCCTCGTGTTTGACTTCCTTGGGTGCAGCACCGCCTGCTGCTGGTGCGATTTCCTCCGGTGTACTTACTCCTCGTGTTACCTCTTGATGTGTGGCATGGCCCATTTTCCGCTCGAATTCCGCGAGTCCTTCATATCCATCCTCTTTGAGCGTTCGAGCGTCCTCTATCGCTGGCTGCAGCGTGATGGAGCAGTCGCCCAGCGTGAAAGTGGCGTGAAGGCGTCCTAAGAAATCCATTCCTAGGATGCAATTATCTGTCGCGTTCGGTAGGAGGAGTAGGGGCATCCGACATCTCCGGTTTCGGATGGAAATTTCCAGTACCATTGCTTCCTCGATAGTTACCACTGAGTCGTCGGCTAGTCGAATCGCTGTCCAAACTGGGACCAAATTGTCCGGTGTGCAGAACTGGCGTGCCCACTCCCTGCACAGAAAACTCCTTGTTGCTCCCGTGTCAATTGTAGCCGTGACTTCCTCTCCGTCCAGAGCAATGGTGGCGGAGATACGGCGGCCATCACTCTCTAGTGTTCGTGCTGCGGGGGTTGTTCGGTGAAAGGGGCGCCGGTAGCCTCCCGCTCTCGGCCGGGCCCATCGCCGTTTCCCGCACGTCGTCTGCAGCAGTCAATTGTCCGGATTCCTCGCGCTCCACAATCCCAGCAATGTAGTACCACTGCGTTCGTGCAACGGTCAGCATAATGTCCTAATTCGTCGCAGCGATGGCATGTGCGTCTCGCGTATGGAGCCTGCGTTGCTGACTGGCTCAACTGATGTCTCTCCTCCGGTACATTGGTGTCGAGGCGCAATCCCTCCATGTCCTGGGCCAAGGCTAGTAGTTCTTCTAAAGTCTGAAAATCCTTTCTTTTTACATACCAGCGATAGTCGATGTGGCAATTCCGAAATATCCGGTCCAATTTTTCCTTCTCGGTGTAACTCGCGTGCCGCATCATATCTTGCAGTGAAATTACGTAGTCTTTGAATGCCTCTCTTTGTCGTTGTACCCGCTTCCGGATGGCATCGTCCAGTTGCTCGAAATATCTCTCTCTGAACAAATTCCATGTCCTCCACTGTCGGTTGTTGTTCCGGTACCAAGTTAACGCTTTCCCAGTCAGGAGTTCGGGCATCATGCGTGGCAATCATCTTGCTGGATATTGTACGTGACCACCAGCTCCTCCACTCTCTCGACGAACGCTAACGGGTCACATCCTCCATCATAACGCACCGACCACTTTCTTACCTGGTCGATGATGGTGGGTCGCGGCTTAAAGTACCATGGGCCTCCTGTGGGTATATTAGTAGGTGGGTTGACCGCGGGGCTGTTCTCCTGGTGTCCTGTCGTGACTCTAACTGGTTCCTCGCAAATATTCTCCCTTATTGTTGGTGGTGGTGGTAGGGCTGCTGGTTCCATGTCTTCCTGCCGATTAATTCCAGTGCCGTTGCCGCGTGTATTCTCCAGTGTGACCAAATCCTCTTGGTTGGCTGTCCAGGTGGGCTTCGTCTTCCTCTCCAGCATCGATATTTTCCCATCCTCTGCTCCAGTGGATGGCTGAGAAGTATCAGGCTGCTGGGAGTCCTCTTGGCCGGGCTCGAAATTGCGTGCATGCTTACTTTCCAATGCCGTGAGTCGTTCGATGTGTTCGGCGCTGGTGACTTCGTCCTTCACGAAGGCTGCAAATCTCCGACGTAGCTCCTCCACACTGCCGCTATCGTCGAATCCAAATTCTGCCGCGTAGGCGCGCAGATCGTCTCTCCGTAGATAATTTATCCATGTAGTCTTTACCATGGTGCTGTCTTCAGTCAATTTCTTCCGTTGTTAGTTGTTCGCTTCTCTGTGGTGACTCTTACTTGATTGTTGGTGGTGATGAATATGAGGGTTCGTTTACATTGAAAAAGAATAATTCGAATGTATTTTTAGTATTAAATATTTAATATTAACTTTGATCTGACTTACGTGGGTTTTTTAAATTCATTTCTTTTCTTCTTTTCTTTTTTTTTTCCGCTACTAAATAAAAAATGAAGTATAATAAAAATAGGCTTGGAATTCATTAAGTACATCACAACATAAAGAAAAATCTGTTGGAATGTGGTGGCCCATATTTTTGGGTCATCACAGCGGAAAACTGCATTAAAGGCCGTATACAAAGTTTAGAACTGATACAATAACATTTAAAACAATTCAACGGAAATGTTAACTTGCGACTATAAATTCCATGCAGAATACCTCCCGCAGATTCGTCATGTGCTCCTCGATTGATGTCCCCGTCACGATAATATCGTCCAGGTATGCGAAGGCGTGTGGCTCCATCTCTGGTCCGATGACTCCATCCAGAGCGCGCTGGAACGTAGCTGGGGCCGAATGCAGGCCGAAAGGCATTACACACCACTGGTAGAGGCCTCGTCCAGGCACGGTGAACGCTGTGTACTGCTTGCTCTCTGGAGACATAGGCACTTGCCAGTACCCATTCTTGAGGTCCAATGTGCTGATGACCTTTGCGTTCCGCAGCCTGTCCAAGATGTGTTGAATGCGGGGTAGTGGGTACGCGTCGGGTACTGACTTCGCGTTCAGCTGCCTGTAATCGACGCACAACCTCCACTTACCATTCTTTTTCTTCACCAAGACAATGGGAGCGCTGTGCGGGCTCCTGGCGGGCTCGATGCATCCCTGTTCGATGAGTTCGTTTATCTGGGCGTTAATGATGCCCATCATGGCCGGATTCTTCGGGTAATAACGCTGCTTAATTGGAGCTTCATCCCGCATTATGATTTTGTGGCTGGTGATGTTGGTGGTCCCTTGCAATGCTGTGAATAGTGGCAGTTCTTCCTCCAGAAATTTGCTGATTACCTCCTGCTGTGTATCAACCCCCTGTTGGTTGTCTCCTGTCGGCTGCATTCCTGGTATAATTCGCCTTTGCGTGCATTCCTCGTGTGTCGCTGCTCTGTTCTCGGCGTCTCCTGCCGGTTGTATTTCCTGTGCAATTCTCCTTTGCGTTAGTTCCTTGTGTGTCGTTGCTCTGTTGTTGGCATCACCTGCCGGTTGTGTTCCTGGTGCAATTCTCCTTTGCATTCGTTCCTCGCGTGCAATTTTAATTGTTCCTTGTTTTCCTAGTTCCTTTACTTTCTGTGTGTGTTTCCTGCTGGGCTTCTTCTTGCGTGCAGCTACTCCTCGTGCCTCCTGTGATACTTCCTCGTGTTTGACTTCCTTGGGTGCAGCACCGCCTGCTGCTGGTGCGATTTCCTCCGGTGTACTTACTCCTCGTGTTACCTCTTGATGTGTGGCATGGCCCATTTTCCGCTCGAATTCCGCGAGTCCTTCATATCCATCCTCTTTGAGCGTTCGAGCGTCCTCTATCGCTGGCTGCAGCGTGATGGAGCAGTCGCCCAGCGTGAAAGTGGCGTGAAGGCGTCCTAAGAAATCCATTCCTAGGATGCAATTATCTGTCGCGTTCGGTAGGAGGAGTAGGGGCATCCGACATCTCCGGTTTCGGATGGAAATTTCCAGTACCATTGCTTCCTCGATAGTTACCACTGAGTCGTCGGCTAGTCGAATCGCTGTCCAAACTGGGACCAAATTGTCCGGTGTGCAGAACTGGCGTGCCCACTCCCTGCACAGAAAACTCCTTGTTGCTCCCGTGTCAATTGTAGCCGTGACTTCCTCTCCGTCCAGAGCAATGGTGGCGGAGATACGGCGGCCATCACTCTCTAGTGTTCGTGCTGCGGGGGTTGTTCGGTGAAAGGGGCGCCGGTAGCCTCCCGCTCTCGGCCGGGCCCATCGCCGTTTCCCGCACGTCGTCTGCAGCAGTCAATTGTCCGGATTCCTCGCGCTCCACAATCCCAGCAATGTAGTACCACTGCGTTCGTGCAACGGTCAGCATAATGTCCTAATTCGTCGCAGCGATGGCATGTGCGTCTCGCGTATGGAGCCTGCGTTGCTGACTGGCTCAACTGATGTCTCTCCTCCGGTACATTGGTGTCGAGGCGCAATCCCTCCATGTCCTGGGCCAAGGCTAGTAGTTCTTCTAAAGTCTGAAAATCCTTTCTTTTTACATACCAGCGATAGTCGATGTGGCAATTCCGAAATATCCGGTCCAATTTTTCCTTCTCGGTGTAACTCGCGTGCCGCATCATATCTTGCAGTGAAATTACGTAGTCTTTGAATGCCTCTCTTTGTCGTTGTACCCGCTTCCGGATGGCATCGTCCAGTTGCTCGAAATATCTCTCTCTGAACAAATTCCATGTCCTCCACTGTCGGTTGTTGTTCCGGTACCAAGTTAACGCTTTCCCAGTCAGGAGTTCGGGCATCATGCGTGGCAATTCATCTTGCTGGATATTGTACGTGACCACCAGCTCCTCCACTCTCTCGACGAACGCTAACGGGTCACATCCTCCATCATAACGCACCGACCACTTTCTTACCTGGTCGATGATGGTGGGTCGCGGCTTAAAGTACCATGGGCCTCCTGTGGGTATATTAGTAGGTGGGTTGACCGCGGGGCTGTTCTCCTGGTGTCCTGTCGTGACTCTAACTGGTTCCTCGCAAATATTCTCCCTTATTGTTGGTGGTGGTGGTAGGGCTGCTGGTTCCATGTCTTCCTGCCGATTAATTCCAGTGCCGTTGCCGCGTGTATTCTCCAGTGTGACCAAATCCTCTTGGTTGGCTGTCCAGGTGGGCTTCGTCTTCCTCTCCAGCATCGATATTTTCCCATCCTCTGCTCCAGTGGATGGCTGAGAAGTATCAGGCTGCTGGGAGTCCTCTTGGCCGGGCTCGAAATTGCGTGCATGCTTACTTTCCAATGCCGTGAGTCGTTCGATGTGTTCGGCGCTGGTGACTTCGTCCTTCACGAAGGCTGCAAATCTCCGACGTAGCTCCTCCACACTGCCGCTATCGTCGAATCCAAATTCTGCCGCGTAGGCGCGCAGATCGTCTCTCCGTAGATAATTTATCCATGTAGTCTTTACCATGGTGCTGTCTTCAGTCAATTTCTTCCGTTGTTAGTTGTTCGCTTCTCTGTGGTGACTCTTACTTGATTGTTGGTGGTGATGAATATGAGGGTTCGTTTACATTGAAAAAGAATAATTCGAATGTATTTTTAGTATTAAATATTTAATATTAACTTTGATCTGACTTACGTGGGTTTTTTAAATTCATTTCTTTTCTTCTTTTCTTTTTTTTTTCCGCTACTAAATAAAAAATGAAGTATAATAAAAATAGGCTTGGAATTCATTAAGTACATCACAACATAAAGAAAAATCTGTTGGAATGTGGTGGCCCATATTTTTGGGTCATCACAGCGGAAAACTGCATTAAAGGCCGTATACAAAGTTTAGAACTGATACAATAACATTTAAAACAATTCAACGGAAATGTTAACTTGCGACTATAAATTCCATGCAGAATACTGCATTAAATTCCGTATACAAAGTTTATAACATTTATAACAATTCAACGGAAATGTTAACTTGCGACTTTAAATTCCATGCGGAATAATGCATTAAAGGCCGTAGACAAAGTCTATAACTGATACAATAACATTTAAAACAAGTCAACGGAAATGTTAACTTGCGACTTTAAATTCAATGCGGAATACTGCATTAAAGGCCGTATACAAAGTTTATAACATTTAAAACAATTCAACGGAAATGTTAACTTGCGACTTTAAATTCCATGCGGAATAATGCATTAAAGGCCGTAGACAAAGTCTATAACTGATACAATAACATTTAAAACAATTCAACGGAAATGTTAACTTGCGACTTTTAATTCCATGCGGAATACTGCATTAAAGGCCGTATACAAAGTTTATAACATTTAAAACAATTCAACGGAAATGTTAACTTGCGACTTTAAATTCCATGCGGAATAATGCATTAAAGGCCGTAGACAAAGTCTATAACTGATACAATAACATTTAAAACAATTCAACGGAAATGTTAACTTGCGACTTTTAATTCCATGCGGAATACTGCATTAAAGGCCGTATACAAATTTTATAACATTTAAAACAATTCAACGGAAATGTTAACTTGCGACTTTAAATTCCATGCGGAATAATGCATTAAAGGCCGTAGACAAAGTCTATAACTGATACAATAACATTTAAAACAATTCAACGGAAATGTTAACTTGCGACTTTAAATTCAATGCGGAATACTGCATTAAAGGCCGTATACAAAGTTTATAACATTTAAAACAATTCAACGGAAATGTTAACTTGCGACTTTAAATTCCATGCGGAATAATGCATTAAAGGCCGTAGACAAAGTCTATAACTGATACAATAACATTTAAAACAATTCAACGGAAATATTAACTTGCGACTTTAAATTCCATGCGGAATACTGCATTAAAGGCCGTATACAAAGTTTAGAACTGATACAATAACATTTAAAACAATTCAACCTAAATGTTAACTCGCGACTTTAAATTCCATGCGGAAAACTGCATTAAAGGCCGTAGACAAAGTTTAGAACTGATACAATATCATTTAAAACAATTCCACGGAAATGTTAGTTATCGACTAAAAATTCCATGCGGAATACTACAATAAATGCCGTAGACAAAGTTTAGAACTGATACAATAACATTTAAAACAATTCAACGGAAATTCTAACTTTTGACTTTAAATTCCATGGGGAATACTGTATTAAAGGCAGTATAAAAAGTTTACAACTGTTACAATAACATTTAAAACAATTCAACGGAAATGTTAACTTGCGACTTTAAATTCGATGCGGAAAACTGCATTAAAGGCCGTATACAAAAGTTTAGAACTGATACAATAACATTTAAAACAATTCAACCTAAATGTTAACTCGCGACTTTAAATTCCATGCGGAAAACTGCATTAAAGGCCGTAGACAAAGTTTTGAACTGATACAATATCATTTAAAACAATTCCACGGAAATGTTAACTTGCGACTTTAAATTCCATGCGGAAAATTCATTAAAGGCTGTAGGCAACGTTTAGAACTGATACAATATCATTTAAAATAATTCCACGGAAATGTTAACTTGCGACTTTAAATTCCATGCGGAAAACTGCATTAAAGGCCGTATACAAAGTTTAGAACTGATACAATAACATTTAAAACAATTCAACGGAAATGTTAACTTGCGACTTTAAATTCCATGCGGAATACTGCATTAAATTCCGTATACAAAGTTTATAACATTTAAAACAATTCAACGGAAATGTTAACTTGCGACTTTAAATTCCATGCGGAAATCTGCATTAAAGGCTGTAGGCAACGTTTAGAACTGATACAATATCATTTAAAATAATTCCACGGAAATGTTAGCTTGCGACTTTAAATTCCATGCGGAAAACTGCATTAAAGGCCGTAGACAAAGTTTAGAACTGATACAATAACATTTAAAACAATTCAACGAAAATGTCAACTTGCGACTTTAAATTCCATGCAGAATAATGCATTAAAGGCCGTAGACAAAGTTTAGAACTGATACAATATCATTTAAAACAATTCCACGGAAATGTTAACTTGCGACTTTAAATTCCATGCGGAAAACTGCATTAAAGGCTGTAGGCAACGTTTAGAACTGATACAATATCATTTAAAATAATTCCACGGAAATGTTAACTTGCGACTTTAAATTCCATGCGGAAAACTGCATTAAAGGCCGTATACAAAGTTTAGAACTGATACAATAACATTTAAAACAATTCAACGGAAATGTTAACTTGCGACTTTAAATTCCATGCAGAATAATGCATTAAAGTCCGTAGACAAAGTCTATAACTGATACAATAACATTTAAAACAATTCAACGGAAATGTTAACTTGCGACTTTAAATTCCATGCGGAATACTGCATTAAAGGCCGTATACAAAGTTTATAACATTTAAAACAATTCAACGGAAATGTTAACTTGCGACTTTAAATTCCATGCGGAATAATGCATTAAAGGCCGTAGACAAAGTCTATAACTGATACAATAACATTTAAAACAATTCAACGGAAATGTTAACTTGCGACTTTAAATTCCATGCGGAATACTGCATTAAAGGCCGTATACAAAGTTTATAACATTTAAAACAATTCAACGGAAATGTTAACTTGCGACTTTAAATTCCATGCGGAATAATGCATTAAAGGCCGTAGACAAAGTCTATAACTGATACAATAACATTTAAAACAATTCAACGGAAATGTTAACTTGCGACTTTTAATTCCATGCGGAATATTGCATTAAAGGCCGTATACAAAGTTTATAACATTTAAAACAATTCAACGGAAATGTTATCTTGCGACTTTAAATTCCATGCGGAATAATGCATTAAAGGCCGTAGACAAAGTCTATAACTGATACAATAACATTTAAAACAATTCAACGGAAATGTTAACTTGCGACTTTAAATTCAATGCGGAATACTGCATTAAAGGCCGTATACAAAGTTTATAACATTTAAAACAATTCAACGGAAATGTTAACTTGCGACTTTAAATTCCATGCGGAATAATGCATTAAAGGCCGTAGACAAAGTCTATAACTGATACAATAACATTTAAAACAATTCAACTTTAAATTCCATGCGGAATAATGCATTAAAGGCCGTAGACAAAGTCTATAACTGATACAATAACATTTAAAACAATTCAACGGAAATGTTAACTTGCGACTTTAAATTCCATGCGGAATACTGCATTAAAGGCCGTATACAAAGTTTAGAACTCATACAATAACATTTAAAACAATTCAACCTAAATGTTAACTCGCGACTTTAAATTCCATGCGGAAAACTGCATTAAAGGCCGTAGACAAAGTTTAGAACTGATACAATATCATTTAAAACAATTCCACGGAAATGTTAACTTGCGACTTTAAATTCCATGCAGAATACTGCATTAAATTCCGTATACAAAGTTTATAACATTTAAAACAATTCAACGGAAATGTTAACTTGCGACTTTAAATTCCATGCGGAATACTGCATTAAAGGCCGTATACAAAGTTTAGAACTCATACAATAACATTTAAAACAATTCAACCTAAATGTTAACTCGCGACTTTAAATTCCATGCGGAAAACAGCATTAAAGGCTGTAGGCAACGTTTAGAACTGATACAATATCATTTAAAATAATTCCACGGAAATGTTAACTTGCGACTTTAAATTCCATGCGGAAAACTGCATTAAAGGCCGTATACAAAGTTTAGAACTGATACAATAACATTTAAAACAATTCAACGGAAATGTTAACTTGCGACTTTAAATTCCATGCAGAATACTGCATTAAATTCCGTATACAAAGTTTATAACATTTAAAACAATTCAACGGAAATGTTAACTTGCGACTTTAAATTCCATGCGGAATAATCCATTAATCCCGTAGACAAAGTCTATAACTGACACAATAACATTTAAAACAATTCAACGGAAATGTTAACTTGCGACTTTAAATTCCATGCGGAATACTGCATTAAAGGCCGTATACAAAGTTTATAACATTTAAAACAATTCAACGGAAATGTTAACTTGCGACTTTAAATTCCATGCGGAATAATGCATTAAAGGCCGTAGACAAAGTCTATAACTGATACAATAACATTTAAAACAATTCAACGGAAATGTTAACTTGCGACTTTTAATTCCATGCGGAATACTGCATTAAAGACCGTATACAAAGTTTATAACATTTAAAACAATTCAACGGAAATGTTAACTTGCGACTTTAAATTCCATGCGGAATAATGCATTAAAGGCCGTAGACAAAGTCTATAACTGATACAATAACATTTAAAACAATTCCACGGAAATGTTAACTTGCGACTTTAAATTCCATGCGGAATACTGCATTAAAGGCCGTATACAAAGTTTATAACATTTAAAACAATTCAACGGAAATGTTAACTTGCGACTTTAAATTCCATGCGGAATAATGCATATAGGCCGTAGACAAAGTCTATAACTTATACAATAACATTTAAAACAATTCAACGGAAATGTTAACTTGCGACTTTAAATTCCATGCGGAATACTATATTAAAGGCCGTATACAAAGTTTAGAACTGATACAGAACATTTAAAACAATTCAACGGAAATGTTAACTTGCGACTTTTAATACCATGCGGAATACTGCATTAAAGGCAGTATAAAAAGTTTAGAACTGTTACAATAACATTTCAAACAATTCAACGGAAATGTTAGCTATCGACTTAAAATTCCATGCGGAATACTACAATAAATGCCGTAGACAAAGTTTAGAACTGATACAATAACATTTAAAACAATTCAACGGAAATTCTAACTTTTGACTTTAAATTCCATGGGGAATACTGTATTAAAGGCTGTATAAAAAGTTTAGAACTGTTACTATAACATTTAAAACAATTCAACGGAAATGTTAGCTATCGACTTAAAATTCCATGCGGAATACTACAATAAATGCCGTAGACAAAGTTTATAACTGATACAATAACATTTAAAACAATTCAACGGAAATGTTAACTCGCGACTTTAAATTCCATGCGGAAAACTGCATTAAAGGCCGTAGACAAAGTTTAGAACTGATACAATATCATTTAAAACAATTCCACGGAAATGTTAACTTGCGACTTTAAATTCCATGCGGAAATCTGCATTAAAGGCTGTAGGCAACGTTTAGAACTGATACAATATCATTTAAAATAATTCCACGGAAATGTTAACTTGCGACTTTAAATTCCATGCGGAAAACTGCATTAAAGGCCGTAGACAAAGTTTAGAACTGATACAATAACATTTAAAACAATTCAACGAAAATGTCAACTTGCGACTTTAAATTCCATGCAGAATAATGCATTAAAGGCCGTAGACAAAGTTTAGAACTGATACAATATCATTTAAAACAATTCCACGGAAATGTTAACTTGCGACTTTAAATTCCATGCGGAAAACTGCATTAAAGGCTGTAGGCAACGTTTAGAACTGATACAATATCATTTAAAATAATTCCACGGCAATGTTAACTTGCGACTTTAAATTCCATGCGGAAAACTGCATTAAAGGCCGTATACAAAGTTTAGAACTGATACAATAACATTTAAAACAATTCAACGGAAATGTTAACTTGCGACTTTAAATTCCATGCAGAATAATGCATTAAAGTCCGTAGACAAAGTCTATAACTGATACAATAACATTTAAAACAATTCAAAGGAAATGTTAACTTGTTATAGACAAAGTCTATAACTTATACAATAACATTTAAAACAATTCAACGGAAATGTTAACTTGCGACTTTAAATTCCATGCGGAATACTACATTAAAGGCCGTATACAAAGTTTAGAACTGATACAGAACATTTAAAACAATTCAACGGAAATGTTAACTTGCGACTTTTAATACCATGCGGAATACTGCATTAAAGGCAGTATAAAAAGTTTAGAACTGTTACAATAACATTTCAAACAATTCAACGGAAATGTCAGCTATCGACTTAAAATTCCATGCGGAATACTACAATAAATGCCGTAGACAAAGTTTAGAACTGATACAATAACATTTAAAACAATTCAACGGAAATGTTAACTTGCGACTTTAAATTCCATGCGGAAAACTGCATTAAAGGCTGTAGGCAACGTTTAGAACTGATACAATATCATTTAAAATAATTCCACGGAAATGTTAACTTGCGACTTTAAATTCCATGCGGAAAACTGCATTAAAGGCCGTATACAAAGTTTAGAACTGATACAATAACATTTAAAACAATTCAACCTAAATGTTAACTCGCGACTTTAAATTCCATGCGGAAAACTGCATTAAAGGCCGTAGACAAAGTTTAGAACTAATACAATATCATTTAAAACAATTGCACGGAAATGGTAGTTATCGACTAAAAATTCCATGCGGAATACTACAATAAATGCCGTAGACAAAGTTTAGAACTGATACAATATCATTTAAAACAATTCAACGGAAATTCTAACTTTTGACTTTAAATTCCATGGGGAATACTGTATTAAAGGCAGTATAAAAAGTTTAGAACTGTTACAATAACATTTAAAACAATTCAACGGAAATGTTAACTTGCGACTTTAAATTCCATGCGGAAAACTGCATTAAAGGCCGTATACAAAGTTTAGAACTGATACAATAACATTTAAAGCAATTCAACGAAAATGTTAACTCGCGACTTTAAATTCCATGCGGAAAACTGCATTAAAGGCCGTAGACAAAGTTTAGAACTGATACAATATCATTTAAAACAATTCCACGGAAATGTTAACTTGCGACTTTAAATTCCATGGGGAATACTGCATTAAAGGCCGTATACAAAGTTTATAACATTTAAAACAATTCAACGGAAATGTTAACTTGCGACTTTAAATTCCATGCGGAATAATGCATTAAAGGCCGTAGACAAAGTCTATAACTGATACAATAACATTTAAAACAATTCAACGGAAATGTTAACTTGCGACTTTAAATTCCATGGGGAATACTGCATTAAAGGCAGTATAAAAAGTTTATAACATTTAAAACAATTCAACGGAAATGTTAACTTGCGACTTCAAATTCCATGCGGAATAATGCATTAAAGGCCGTAGACAAAGTCTATAACTGATACAATAACATTTAAAACAATTCAACGGAAATGTTAACTTGCGACTTTTAATTCCATGCGGAATACTGCATTAAAGGCAGTATAAAAAGTTTAGAACTGTTACAATAACATTTCAAACAATTCAACGGAAATGTTAGTTATCGACTTAAAATTCCATGCGGAATACTACAATAAATGCCGTAGACAATGTTTAGAACTGATACAATACCATTTAAAACAATTCAACGGAAATTCTAACTTTTGACTTTAAATTCCATGGGGAATACTGTATTAAAGGCAGTATAAAAAGTTTAGAACTGTTACAATAACATTTAAAACAATTCAACGGAAATGTTAGCTATCGACTTAAAATTCCATGCGGAATACTACAATAAATGCCGTAGACAAAGTTTATAACTGATACAATAACATTTAAAACAATTCAACGGAAATGTTAACTTGCGACTTTAAATTATATGCGGAATACTGCATTATAGGCCGTATACAAAGTTTAGAACTGATACAATAACATTTAAAACAATTCCACGGAAATGTTAACTTGCGACTTTAAATTCCATGCAGAATACTGCATTAAAGGCCGTATACAAAGTTTATAACATTTAAAACAATTCAACGGAAATGTTAACTTGCGACTTTAAATTCCATGCGGAATAATGCATTAAAGGCCGTAGACAAAGTCTATAACTGATACAATAACATTTAAAACAATTCAACGGAAATGTTAACTTGCGACTTTAAATTCCATGCGGAATACTGCATTAAAGGCCGTATACAAAGTTTATAACATTTAAAACAATTCAATGGAAATGTTAACTTGCGACTTTAAATTCCATGCGGAATAATGCATTAAAGGCCGTAGACAAAGTCTATAACTGATACAATAACATTTAAAACAATTCAACGGAAATGTTAACTTGCGACTTTTAATTCCATGCGGAATACTGCATTAAAGGCCGTATACAAAGTTTATAACATTTAAAACAATTCAACGGAAATGTTAACTTGCGACTTTAAATTCCATGCGGAATAATGCATTAAAGGCCGTAGACAAAGTCTATAACTGATACTATAACATTTAAAACAATTCAACGGAAATGTTAACTTGCGACTTTAAATTCAATGCGGAATACTGCATTAAAGGCCGTATACAAAGTTTATAACATTTAAAACTATTCAACGGAAATGTTAGTTATCGACTTAAAATTCCATGCGGAATACTACAATAAATGTTAACTCGCGACTTTAAATTCCATGCGGAAAACTGCATTAAAGGCCGTATACAAAGTTTAGAGCTGATACAATAACATTTAAAACAATTCAACGGAAATGTTAACTTGCGACTTTAAATTCCATGCGGAAAACTGCATTAAAGGCCGTATACAAAGTTTAGAACTGATACAATAATATTTAAAACAATTCAACGGAAATGTTAACTTGCGACTTTAAATTCCATGCGGAATAATGCATTAAAGGCCGTAGACAAAGTCTATAATTGATACAATAACATTTAAAACAATTCAACGGAAATGTTAACTTGCGACTTTAAATTCCATGGGGAATACTGCATTAAAGGCCGTATACAAAGTTTATAACATTTAAAACAATTCAACGGAAATGTTAACTTGCGACTTTAAATTCCATGCGGAATAATGCATTAAAGGCCGTAGACAAAGTCTATAACTGATACAATAACATTTAAAACAATTCAAAGGAAATGTTAACTTGCGACTTTTAATTCCATGCGGAATACTGTATTAAAGGCAGTATAAAAAGTTTAGAACTGTTACAATAACATTTAAAACAATTCAACGGAAATGTTAGCTATCGACTTAAAATTCCATGCGGAATACTACAATAAATGCCGTAGACAAAGTTTATAACTGATACAATAACATTTAAAACAATTCCACGGAAATGTTAACTTGCGACTTTAAATTCCATGCGGAATACTGCATTAAAGGTGGTATAAAAAGTTTAGAACTGTTACAATAACATTTCAAACAATTCAACGGAAATGTTAGTTATCGACTTAAAATTCCATGCGGAATACTACAATAAATGCCGTAGACAAAGTTTAGAACTGATACAATAACATTTAAAACAATTCAACGGAAATTCTAACTTTTGACTTTAAATTCCATGGGGAATACTGTATTAAAGGCAGTATAAAAAGTTTAGAACTGTTACAATAACATTTAAAACAATTCAACGGAAATGTTAGCTATCGACTTAAAATTCCATTCGGAATACTACAATAAATGCCGTAGACAAAGTTTATAACTGATACAATAACATTTAAAACAATTCCACGGAAATGTTAACTTGCGACTTTAAATTCCATGCGGAATACTGCATTAAAGACAGTATAAAAAGTTTAGAACTGTTACAATAACATTTAAAACAATTCAACGGAAATGTTAGCTATCGACTTAAAATTCTATGCGGAATACTACAATAAATGCCGTAGACAAAGTTTATAACTGATACAATTACATTTAAAACAATTCAACGGAAATGTTAACTTGCGACTTTAAATTATATGCGGAATACTGCATTATAGGCCGTATAAAAAGTTTAGAACTGTTACAATAACATTTAAAACAATTCAACGGAAATGTTAGCTATCGACTTAAAATTTCATGCGGAATACTACAATAAATGCCGTAGACAAAGTTTATAACTGATACAATAACATTTAAAACAATTCAACGGAAATGTTAACTTGCGACTTTAAATTATATGCGGAATACTGCATTATAGGCCGTATACAAAGTTTAGAACTGATACAATAACATTTAAAACAATTCCACGGAAATGTTAACTTGCGACTTTAAATTCCATGCGGAAAACTGCATTAAAGGCCGTATACAAAGTTTAGAACTGATACAATAACATTTAAAACAATTCAACGGGAATGTTAACTTGCGACTTTAAATTCCATGCGGAAAACTGCATTAAAGGCTGTAGGCAACGGTTAGAACTGATACAATATCATTTAAAATAATTCCACGGAAATGTTAACTTGCGACTTTAAATTCCATGCGGAAAACTGCATTAAAGGCCGTATACAAAGTTTAGAACTGATACAATAACATTTAAAACAATTCATCGGAAATGTTAACTCGCGACTTTAAATTCCATGCGGAAAACTGCATTAAAGGCCGTAGACAAAGTTTAGAACTGATACAATATCATTTAAAACAATTCCACGGAAATGTTAACTTGCGACTTTAAATTCCATGCGGAAAACTGCATTAAAGGCTGTAGGCAACGTGTAGAACTGATACAATATCATTTAAAATAATTCCACGGAAATGTTAACTTGCGACTTTAAATTCCATGCGGAAAACTGCATTAAAGGCCGTATACAAAGTTTAGATCTGATACAATAACATTTAAAACAATTCAACGGAAATGTTAACTTGCGACTTTAAATTCCATGCAGAATACTGCATTAAAGGCAGTATAAAAAGTTTAGAACTGTTACAATAACATTTCAAACAATTCAACGGAAATGTTAGTTATCGACTTAAAATTCCATGCGGAATACTACAATAAATGCCGTAGACAAAGTTTAGAACTGATACAATAACATTTAAAACAATTCAACGGAAATTCTAACTTTTGACTTTAAATTCCATGGGGAATACTGTATTAAAGGCAGTATAAAAAATGTAGAACTGTTACAATAACATTTAAAACAATTCAACGGAAATGTTAGCTATCGACTTAAAATTCCATGCGGAATACTACAATAAATGCCGTAGACAAAGTTTATAACTGATACAATAACATTTAAAACAATTCAACGGAAATGTTAACTTGCGACTTTAAATTATATGCGGAATAATGCATTAAAGGCCGTAGACAAAGTCTATAACTGATACAATAACATTTAAAACAATTCAACGTAAATGTTAACTTGCGACTTTAAATTCCATGCAGAATACTGCATTAAATTCCGTATACAAAGTTTATAACATTTAAAACAATTCAACGGAAATGTTAACTTGCGACTTTAAATTCCATGCGGAATAATGCATTAAAGGCCGTAGACAAAGTCTATAACTGATACAATAACATTTAAAACAATTCAACGGAAATGTTAACTTGCGACTTTAATGCGGAATACTGCATTAAAGGCCGTATACAAAGTTTATAACATTTAAAACAATTCAACGGAAATGTTAACTTGCGTCTTTAAATTCCATGCGGAATAATGCATTAAAGGCCGTAGACAAAGTCTATAACTGATACAATAACATTTAAAACAATTCAACGGAAATGTTAACTTGCGACTTTAAATTCCATGCGGAATACTGCATTAAAGGCCGTATACAAAGTTTAGAACTGATACAATAACATTTAAAACAATTCAACGGAAATGTTAACTTGCGACTTTTAATTCCATGCGGAATACTGCATTAAAGGCAGTATAAAAAGTTTAGAACTGTTACAATAACATTTCAAACAATTCAACGGAAATGTTAGTTATCGACTTAAAATTCCATGCGGAATACTACAATAAATGCCGTAGACAAAGTTTAGAACTGATACAATAACATTTAAAACAATTCAACGGAAATTCTAACTTTTGACTTTAAATTCCATGGGGAATACTGTATTAAAGGCAGTATAAAAAGTGTAGAACTGTTACAATAACATTTAAAACAATTCAACGGAAATGTTAGCTATCGACTTAAAATTCCATGCGGAATACTACAATAAATGCCGTAGACAAAGTTTATAACTGATACAATAACATTTAAAACAATTCAACGGAAATGTTAACTTGCGACTTTAAATTATATGCGGAATACTGCATTATAGGCCGTATACAAAGTTTAGAACTGATACAATAACATTTAAAACAATTCCACGGAAATGTTAACTTGCGACTTTAAATTCCATGCGGAATACTGCATTAAAGACAGTATAAAAAGTTTAGAACTGTTACAATAACATTTAAAACAATTCAACGGAAATGTTAGCTATCGACTTAAAATTATATGCGGAATACTACAATAAATGCCGTAGACAAAGTTTATAACTGATACAATAACATTTAAAACAATTCAACGGAAATGTTAACTTGCGACTTTAAATTATATGCGGAATACTGCATTATAGGCCGTATAAAAAGTTTAGAACTGTTACAATAACATTTAAAACAATTCAACGGAAATGTTAGCTATCGACTTAAAATTTCATGCGGAATACTACAATAAATGCCGTAGACAAAGTTTATAACTGATACAATAATATTTAAAACAATTCAACGGAAATGTTAACTTGCGACTTTAAATTATATGGGGAATACTGCATTATAGGCCGTAGACAAAGTTTAGAACTGATACAATATCATTTAAAACAATTCCACGGAAATGTTAACTTGCGACTTTAAATTCCATGCGGAAAACTGCATTAAAGGCTGTAGGCAACGTTTAGAACTGATACAATATCATTTAAAATAATTCCACGGAAATGTTAACTTGCGACTTTAAATTCCATGCGGAAAACTGCATTAAAGGCCGTATACAAAGTTTATAACTGATACAATAACATTTAAAACAATTCAACGGAAATGTTAACTTGCGGCTTTAAATTCCATGCAGAATACTGCATTAAATTCCGTATACAAAGTTTATAACATTTAAAACAATTCAACGGAAATGTTAATTTGCGACTTTAAATTCCATGCGGAATAATGCATTAAAGGCCGTAGACAAAGTCTATAACTGATACAATAACATTTAAAACAATTCAACGGAAATGTTAACTTGCGACTTTAAATTCCATGCGGAATACTGCATTAAAGGCCGTATACAAAGTTTAGAACTGATACAATAACATTTAAAACAATTCAACAGAAATGTTAACTTGCGACTTTTAATTCCATGCGGAATACTGCATTAAAGGCAGTATAAAAAGTTTAGAACTGTTACAATAACATTTCAAACAATTCAACGGAAATGTTAGTTATCGACTTAAAATTCCATGCGGAATACTACAATAAATGCCGTAGAGAAAGTTTAGAACTGATACAATAACATTTAAAACAATTCAACGGAAATTCTAACTTTTGACTTTAAATTCCATGGGGAATACTGTATTAAAGGCAGTATAAAAAGTGTAGAACTGTTACAATAGCATTTAAAACAATTCAACGGAAATGTTAGCTATCGACTTAAAATTCCATGCGGAATACTACAATAAATGCCGTAGACAAAGTTTATAACTGATACAATAACATTTAAAACAATTCAACGGAAATTTTAACTTGCGACTTTAAATTATATGCGGAATAATGCATTAAAGGCCGTAGACAAAGTCTATAACTGATACAATAACATTTAAAACAATTCAACGGAAATGTTAACTTGCGACTTTAAATTCCACGCAGAATACTGCATTAAATTCCGTATACAAAGTTTATAACATTTAAAACAATTCAACGGAAATGTTAACTTGCGACTTTAAATTCCATGCGGTATAATGCATTAAAGGCCGTAGACAAAGTCTATAACTGATACAATAACATTTAAAACAATTCAACGGAAATGTTAACTTGCGACTTTAATGCGGAATACTGCATTAAAGGCCGTATACAAAGTTTATAACATTTAAAACAATTCAACGGAAATGTTAACTTGCGACTTAAAATTCCATGCGGAATAATGCATTAAAGGCCGTAGACAAAGTCTATAACTGATACAATAACATTTAAAACAATTCAACGGAAATGTTAACTTGCGACTTTAAATTCCATGCGGAATACTGCATTAAAGGCCGTATACAAAGTTTAGAACTGATACAATAACATTTAAAACAATTCAACGGAAATGTTAACTTGCGACTTTTAATTCCATGCGGAATACTGCATTAAAGGCAGTATAAAAAGTTTAGAACTGTTACAATAACATTTCATACAATTCAACGGAAATGTTAGTTATCGACTTAAAATTCCATGCGGAATACTACAATAAATGCCGTAGACAAAGTTTAGAACTGATACAATAACATTTAAAACAATTCAACGGAAATTCTAACTTTTGACTTTAAATTCCATGGGTAATACTGTATTAAAGGCAGTATAAAAAGTGTAGAACTGTTACAATAACATTTAAAACAATTCAACGGAAATGTTAGCTATCGACTTAAAATTCCATGCGGAATACTACAATAAATGCCGTAGACAAAGTTTATAACTGATACAATAACATTTAAAACAATTCAACGGAAATGTTAACTTGCGACTTTAAATTATATGCGGAATACTGCATTATAGGCCGTATACAAAGTTTAGAACTGATACAATAACATTTAAAACAATTCCACGGAAATGTTAACTTGCGACTTTAAATTCCATGCGGAATACTGCATTAAAGACAGTATAAAAAGTTTAGAACTGTTACAATAACATTTAAAACAATTCAACGGAAATGTTAGCTATCGACTTAAAATTATATGCGGAATACTACAATAAATGTCGTAGACAAAGTTTATAACTGATACAATAACATTTAAAACAATTCAACGGAAATGTTAACTTGCGACTTTAAATTATATGCGGAATACTGCATTATAGGCCGTATAAAAAGTTTAGAACTGTTACAATAACATTTAAAACAATTCAACGGAAATGTTAGCTATCGACTTAAAATTTCATGCGGAATACTACAATAAATGCCGTAGACAAAGTTTATAACTGATACAATAACATTTAAAACAATTCAACGGAAATGTTAACAAGCGACTTTAAATTATATGCGGAATACTGCATTATAGGCCGTATACAAAGTTTAGAACTGATACAATAACATTTAAAACAATTCCACGGAAATGTTAACTTGCGACTTTAAATTCCATGCGGAAAACTGCATTAAAGGCCGTATACAAAGTTTAGAACTGATACAATAACATTTAAAACAATTCAACGGGAATGTTAACTTGCGACTTTAAATTCCATGCGGAAAACTGCATTAAAGGCCGTATACAAAGTTTAGAACTGATACAATAACATTTAAAACAATTCAACGGGAATGTTAACTTGCGACTTTAAATTCCATGCGGAAAACTGCATTAAAGGCCGTATACAAAGTTTAGAACTGATACAATAACATTTAAAACAATTCAACGGAAATGTTTACTCGCGACTTTAAATTCCATGCGGAAAACTGCAGTAAAGGCCGTATACAAAGTTTAGAACTGATACAATAACATTTAAAACAATTCAACGGAAATGTTAACTTGCGACTTTTAATTCCATGCGGAATACTGCATTAAAGGCAGTACAAAAAATTTAGAACTGGTACAATAACATTTAAAACAATTCAACGGAAATGTTAGCTATCGACTTAAAATTACATGCGGAAAACTGCATTAAAGTCAATATACAAAAGTTTAGAACTGATACAATAACATTTCAAACAATTCAACGGAAATGTTAACTTGAGACTTTAAATTCCATGCGGAATACTGCATTAAAGGCCGTATATAACGTTTAGAACTGATACAATAACATTTAAAACAATTCTACGGAAATGTTAACTTGCGACTTTAAATTACATGCGGAATACTGCATTAAAGGCCGTATAAGAAGTTTAGAACTGATACAATAACATTTAAAACAATTCCACGGAAATGTTAACTTGCGACTTTAAATTACATGCGGAAAAACTGCATTAAATGCCGTATAAAAAGTTTAGAACTGTTACAATAACATTTAAAACAATTCAACGGAAATGTTAGCTATCGACTTAAAATTATATGCGGAATACTACAATAAATGCCGTAGACAAAGTTTAGAACTGATACAATAACATTTAAAACAATTCAACGGAAATTCTAACTTTTGACTTTAAATTCCATGGGGAATACTGTATTAAAGGCAGTATAAAAATTTTAGAACTGTTACAATAACATTTAAAACAATTCAACGGAAATGTTAACTTGCGACTTTAAATTCCATGCGGAAAACTGCATTAAAGGCCGTATACAAAGTTTAGAACTGAAACAATAACATTTAAAACAATTCAACGGAAATGTTAACTCGCGACTTTAAATTCCATGCGGAAAACTGCATTAAAGGCCGTAGACAAAGTTTAGAACTGATACAATATCATTTAAAACAATTCCACGGAAATGTTAACTTGCGACTTTAAATTCCATGCGGAAAACTGCATTAAAGGCTGTAGGCAACGTTTAGAACTGATACAATATCATTTAAAAAATTTCCACGGAAATGTTAACTTGCGACTTTAAATTCCATGCAGAAAACTGCATTAAAGGCCGTATACAAAGTTTATAACTGATGCAATAACATTTAAAACAATTCAACGGAAATGTTAACTTGCGACTTTAAATTCCATGCAGAATACTACATTAAATTCCGTATACAAAGTTTATAACATTTAAAACAATTCAACGGAAATGTTAACTTGCGACTTTAAATTCTATGCGGAATAATGCATAAAGTATAAAAAGTTTAGAACTGTTACAATAACATTTCAAACAATTCAACGGAAATGTTAGTTATCGACTTAAAATTCCATGCGGAATACTACAATGAATGCCGTAGACAAAGTTTAGAACTGATACAATAACATTTAAAACAATTCAACGGAAATTCTAACTTTTGACTTTAAATTCCATGGGGAATACTGTATTAAGGCAGTATAAAAAGTTTAGAACTGTTACAATGACATTTAAAACAATTCAACGGAAATGTTAGCTATCGACTTAAAATTCCATGCGGAATACTACAATAAATGCCGTAGACAAAGTTTATAACTGATACAATAACATTTAAAACAATTCAACGGAAATGTTAACTTGCGACTTTAAATTATATGCGGAATACTGCATTATAGGCCGTATACAAAGTTTAGAACTGATACAATAACATTTAAAACAATTCCACGGAAATGTTAACTTGCGACTTTAAATTCCATGCGGAATACTGCATTAAAGGCCGTATACAAAGTTTAGAACTGTTACAATAACATTTAAAACAATTCAACGGGAATGTTAACTTGCGACTTTAAATTCCATGCGGAAAACTGCATTAAAGGCCATATACAAAGTTTAGAACTGATACAATAACATTTAAAACAATTCAACGGGAATGTTAACTTGCGACTTTAAATTCCATGCGGAAAACTGCATTAAAGGCCGTATGCAAAGTTTAGAACTGATACAATAACTTTTAAAACAATTCAACGGAAATGTTTACTCGCGACTTTAAATTCCATGCGGAAAACTGCAGTAAAGGCTGTATACAAAGTTTAGAACTGATACAATAACATTTAAAACAATTCAACGGAAATGTTAACTTGCGACTTTTAATTCCATGCGGAATACTGCATTAAAGGCAGTATAAAAAGTTTAGAACTGGTACAATAACATTTAAAACAATTCAACGGAAATCTTAGCTATCGACTTAAAATTACATGCGGAAAACTGCATTAAAGTCAATATACAAAAGTTTAGAACTGATACAATAACATTTCAAACAATTCAACGGAAATGTTAACTTGCGACTTTAAATTCCATGCGGAAAACTGCATTAAAGGCCGTATGCAAAGTTTAGAACTGATACAATAACATTTAAAACAATTCAACGGAAATGTTTACTCGCGACTTTAAATTCCATGCGGAAAACTGCAGTAAAGGCCGTATACAAAGTTTAGAACTGATACAATAACATTTAAAACAATTCAACGGAAATGTTAACTTGCGACTTTTAATTCCATGCGGAATACTGCATTAAAGGCAGTATAAAAAGTTTAGAACTGGTACAATAACATTTAAAACAATTCAACGGAAATGTTAGCTATCGACTTAAAATTACATGCGGAAAACTGCATTAAAGTCAATATACAAAAGTTTAGAACTGATACAATAACATTTCAAACAATTCAACGGAAATGTTAACTTGAGACTTTAAATTCCATGCGGAATACTGCATTAAAGGCCGTATACAAAGTTTAGAACTGATACAATAACATTTAAAACAATTCAACGGGAATGTTAACTTGCGACTTTAAATTCCATGCGGAAAACTGCATTAAAGGCCGTATACAAAGTTTAGAACTGATACAATAACATTTAAAACAATTCAACGGGAATCTTAACTTGCGACTTTAAATTCCATGCGGAATACTGCATTAAAGGCAGTATAAAAAGTTTAGAACTGGTACAATAACATTTAAAACAATTCAACGGAAATGTTAGCTATCGACTTAAAATTCCATGCGGAATAACTTGCGACTTTAAATTACATGCGGAAAACTGCATTAAAGGCAATATACAAAAGTTTAGAACTGATACAATAACATTTCAAACAATTCAACGGAAATGTTAACTTGAGACTTTAAATTACATGCGGAATACTGCATTAAAGGCCGTATACAAGATTTATAACTGATACAATAACATTTAAAACAATTCAAGGGAAATGTTAGCTTTCGACTTAAAATCACATGCGGAATACTACAATAAATGCTGTAGACAAAGTTTAGAAGTGATACAATAACATTTAAAACAATTCAACGGAAATGTTAACTTGCGACTTTAAATTCGATGCGGAAAATTGCATTAAAGGCCGTATACAACGTTTAGAACTGATACAATAACATTTAAAACAATTCTACGGAAATGTTAACTTGCGACTTTAAATTACATGCGGAATACTGCATTAAAGGCCGTATAAGAAGTTTAGAACTGATACAATAACATTTAAAACAATTCCACGGAAATGTTAACTTGCGACTTTAAATTACATGCGGAAAAACTGCATTAAATGCCGTATACAAAGTTTAGAACTGATGCCATAACATTTAAAACAATTCAACGGAAATGTTAACTTGCGACTTTAAATTCCATGCGGAATACTGCAGTAAAGGCCGTAGACAAAATCTATAACTGATACAATAACATTTAAAACAATTCAACGGAAATGTTAACTTTCGACTTTAAATTACATGCGGAATACTGCATTAAAGGCCGTATACAAGATTTATAACTGATACAATAACATTTAAAACAATTCAAGGGAAATGTTAGCTTTCGACTTAAAATCACATGCGGAATACTACAATAAATGCTGTAGACAAAGTTTAGAAGTGATACAATAACATTTAAAACAATTCAACGGAAATGTTAACTTGCGACTTTAAATTCGATGCGGAAAATTGCATTAAAGGCCGTATACAAAGTTTAGAACTGATACAATAACATTTAAAACAATTCAACGGAAATGTTAACTTGCGACTTTAAATTCCATGCGGAATACTGCATTAAAGGCCGTATACAAAGTTTATAACATTTAAAACAGTTTTTTTTTTTTTTTTTTTTTTAATAGTAATTTTATTCAATTGAATCACCCAATAATAACTTAGGTCTAACAATGATTTTTCAAAAATTCAGAAATTCAGCTTATTTTTATAATATTCAGATTAAAACTATTTGCCCTGTATCCATTGATTTAGGCAATGTAGAGTTATCGTAACTAATATATGGGGAATATATTAGTTTCGTTTGAGACGTGAGGGATTCAGAGGTCTCAGTAAATTTCTAGCTAGAATGTTTGGGTGAAACATGAGCTTCTGCTTGTACTTCGAGGTAAATTTCGGAATTTCGTCTTTTACTGCAGGTATATTCAGGTCTCTGTGGATGTTAGTATTTTTTATATACCAAGGGGCTCTGGCAATTTGTCTCAGGATTTTAGATTGGACTCTCTGGAGTTTTTCCACGTTCGAGGGAGAGGCAGTGCCCCAGAGTTCAATTCCATATGTCCATATGGGTTTTATTATACTTTTGTATATTTGGACTTTGTATGTGAGATTTAGCTTTGATGCCCTTGAGATTAGCCAATTTAGTTCCAATTGCTTTAATTTGATCTGAGTGATTTTGGATTCAATATGTTTATGCCATGTGAGTCGGCGATCGAGATGCATTCCAAGATACTTGGTTTCGGAACTTTCAGGGACGAATTGGCCGTTTATCTTCAGAGCAGGACACGTGCCCCTTCTTAGAGTGAAGGTTAAGTGACAGCTTTTGGATTCATTGACCTTGATTTTCCATCGATGTAGCCAATTACTTAGAGTGTCCAAGTGTTTTTGCACGTATAGAGATGCCATGTCTGGGTTTGAGTGAGAGCACATGATAGCAGTGTCATCAGCAAAAGTCGATATGAGAGTTCTATCACTTTTGGGCATATCTGCAGTATAGAGAATATATAGCAGGGGCGCGAGGACACTGCCTTGTGGTACTCCGGCCAGTATTTCGTATTTTCGGGAGACAAAGCTTTTGTATTTTACTACAAATTTTCTATTCGTGAGGTAGTTTTTGAGTAGACAGTGCATATTAGCGGGAAGAATATGCTGTAGTTTGTAAATAAGTCCTTCGTGCCAGACTTTATCGAAGGCCTGGGTGATATCGAGGAAAACAGCGGAGCAATACTGTTTATTTTCGAAAGTGCCTTTTATTGAGTCAACAATGCGGTGCACTTGCTCAATAGTGCCATGCTTTTCGCGGAAGCCAAACTGGTGATCGGGAATCACTTGTTTTTCTAGAATTTTCGGTAGAATTAATTTTATTAAAAGTTTTTCGAAGAGTTTCGATATTACAGAGAGCAAACTTATAGGCCGGTATGACGTCACATTACTGGGATCTTTTCCAGGTTTGGGAATCATTGTAACTTGAGATAGTTTCCAATCATCTGGGTAGTGACATGTTCTGAGAATCGCGTTAAATATGTGCAATAAGTGGGTTATTGCAACTGTTGGCAGTTCTTTTATCATAGTTGGCGTTATCAAGTCCGGTCCTGGTGCTTTTTTCGGGTCCAAGCTTTTGTTTATTGCCTCCAAAAGTTCGTTTTTTTTAATCGCGATTGTACAAGAGGTATTATATGGGATTAATGTTGGTATTGGGATATCACCGGCTGTCGTGTTCGGGGTGAACACGGTTTTTAGGTGGTTGGCAAAAGCTGCACCCTTTTCTGCATCGCTTCTGGCCCAGTTTCCATTTGGCAGCCTTAGAGGGGGTTCTGTCAGTATTGGTTTTTTCATATTTTTTGCAGCTCGCCAGAGCGAGTAGTTTGTTGATTTTGTGGGTGCGAGATGTTCAACAAATAGCTGGAATTCTCTTTCATATTTCCTCTCAAGCTGCTTTTTTAGAATTCGAGAGACATCATTAAGCTGTTTTTTCAGATTTGGGGATCTGTTGTTTTGCCAATCGCGACGTATTTTCCTTTTATTTTTTATTAACTGCTCTATGTCCTTTGGAGTACACTTTGCATAGCTGCGAGTTGAGCTTTTTGGGATTTGGGCGGGAGTGGCCGCTGCAGCTGCTTGGGAAAGCAAGAGTGTGAAATTACTAACAGCTGTGTGTATTTCAACTTTCGTTTTTAGTGACACTTTAGGGATAATGTGGGAGCTTATATACTTTCGATATTTGAGCCAGTTTGTGAGTTTGCTGGTCAGTTTATCTGGCGGATTGGCCTCAGAACTTGGCGCATACTTTATTGTGATAATAGTAGGCGTATGATCTGATGAGAGATCTAGAGAGGATTCAATAAACAAATGGCTCCTTTTTACAGTTTTGAAGACTGCAAAGTCAATGACATCGGGGGTTTTGCGACTGTCAGTTGGCCAGTAAGTTGGCGTGCCAGAAGAGATCACGTCAAGACCAGTGTTCAACAGGAGCCTGCCCTTTGGCGATATAAGGCGAGAACACGAAAAAGGGGTTGTGGGATTTTTTTTTGATTCTGGATATTGAATACGGACTTTATTTGGAAGCCTTCATCGCTTAGTGCAGTTTTGATTTCGTCGCATTCTACGAAAGGCTCGATACCTTTCAGTACGACTGAGAGGCCTTTGGAACTTTTGAGCTGGTAGGTGTAGTAGCTCTTTTTGAGTTTATCAAAGAGATTGACAATTTTTCTATAATTGGATTCGCTGTAAATTTGGATTTTTGTTTCGTGTACTTGTCCCCTGAGAATAGAAATCACGTGGAAATTATTAGGACCAATATTTTGAGTTATATCTTTGATGAGCGAATTAGAGTTTCGCTCACGCAGGTAGATAGGTGGGGGTTTTTGCGATTTCGGCTTGGGATCCGAATCATTTTCTTCAGCAAGAATCGCATATCGATTTTGCCCAAGCTCGAGAGATGGTTTAACGGGATTCGTCTTTTGAATTTTTGCGGAATACCTATTCCCATTTGTGGGGGACGATAGTACTCGCTTTGCGAAGTAAATGTTGATTCCTGTCTGCACTGTCGGCATTTTGCTCTTTTGACCTGTAATAATGGAGCGAGTAGCGACCTTTGTTATGCGATTAGCGATTTCTGAAAATCCGCTATTCGTCTCACTTGAGTCAGGAATGGGGGTAAGGCCTACGGGGATTTCAATATATTTGCTAGGGGTATCGACCAAAGAAATTGACGATACAGAGTTACCTGTGTTTGCGTGTGCAGTATCGCTATGGGAACTCCACTGTATATCTGACGAGGGAATTTGAATAGGTGGTTGTTGTTGTTGCGGAAGCTGTTGCTGCGCACCGTCTTGCTGTGGAAGCTTTTGCTGCAGGGGTTGCAAAAGTTGTTGTTGTAGTTGCAGCTGCTGATGAGCAGTACCATTTCGTCCACTGTCTACTGATGACGGAGGGGTACGTTGCATGACGAGCGGTCACACTGGTACTAATTTCGCGTTTTTAAGGTTCTGGTCACCCTAATTAGAAAAGCGACGCATAGATGGCGCGATGCGGTTTGTGTACTCCTGATCGCTGCAAACAGATGTTTTTTGGGATATTTTTTTCCGAGGGAAATTTTAACGTCAACGCTGTGTTGACTTTGCTGTCAGTGGATCAGCTGATTATATTTTGTTTATAAAGAATGTGTAATGTTTTAGCATATATGTTGCGCGGGATAAAGTTTTTGTTGATGAAGCGAATTCGAATTATGATTTTATTTGGCAAAAATTTTCGTTTTGTTTTTAAATTTCACAAAAGTGTCCAAGAAAGTGATCGCGAGCCCTATGCAAACGCGTCACTGTACTATCGCACGGAGCCTCGGGGCTGTTTCAATATTTATAAAGTAGAACTTCCGATATAAAAAATTGATTTTATGAGAGCAGATTTTTTATTCGCACAACCGATTGAACTGAAACAGTTCAACGGAAATGTTAACTTGCGACTTTAAATTCCATGCGGAATAATGCATTAAAGGCCGTAGACAAAGTCTATAACTGATACAATAATTTTTAAACAATTCAACGGAAATGTTAACTTGCGACTTCAAATTCCATGCGGAATACTGCATTAAAGGCCGTATACAAAGTTTAGAACTGATACAATAACATTTAAAACAAATCAACGGAAATGTTAACTTGCGACTTTAAATTCCATGCGGAATACTGCATTAAAGGCCGTATACAAAGTTTAGAACTGATACAATAACATTTAAAACAATTCAACGGAAATGTTAACTTGCGACTTTTAATTCCATGCGGAATACTGCATTAAAGGCAGTATAAAAAGTTTAGAACTGGTACAATAACATTTAAAACAATTCAACGGAAATGTTAGCTATCGACTTAAAATTACATGCGGAAAACTGCATTAAAGTCAATATACAAAAGTTTAGAACTGATACAATAACATTTCAAACAATTCAACGGAAATGTTAACTTGAGACTTTAAATTCCATGCGGAATACTGCATTAAAGGCCGTATACAAAGTTTAGAACTGATACAATAACATTTAAAACAATTCAACGGGAATGTTAACTTGCGACTTTAAATTCCATGCGGAAAACTGCATTAAAGGCCGTATACAAAGTTTAGAACTGATACAATAACATTTAAAACAATTCAACGGGAATCTTAACTTGCGACTTTAAATTCCATGCGGAATACTGCATTAAAGGCAGTATAAAAAGTTTAGAACTGGTACAATAACATTTAAAACAATTCAACGGAAATGTTAGCTATCGACTTAAAATTCCATGCGGAATAACTTGCGACTTTAAATTACATGCGGAAAACTGCATTAAAGGCAGTTTAGAACTGATACAATAACATTTCAAACAATTCAACGGAAATGTTAACTTGAGACTTTAAATTACATGCGGAATACTGCATTAAAGGCCGTATACAAGATTTATAACTGATACAATAACATTTAAAACAATTCAAGGGAAATGTTAGCTTTCGACTTAAAATCACATGCGGAATACTACAATAAATGCTGTAGACAAAGTTTAGAAGTGATACAATAACATTTAAAACAATTCAACGGAAATGTTAACTTGCGACTTTAAATTCGATGCGGAAAATTGCATTAAAGGCCGTATACAACGTTTAGAACTGATACAATAACATTTAAAACAATTCTACGGAAATGTTAACTTGCGACTTTAAATTACATGCGGAATACTGCATTAAAGGCCGTATAAGAAGTTTAGAACTGATACAATAACATTTAAAACAATTCCACGGAAATGTTAACTTGCGACTTTAAATTACATGCGGAAAAACTGCATTAAATGCCGTATACAAAGTTTAGAACTGATGCCATAACATTTAAAACAATTCAACGGAAATGTTAACTTGCGACTTTAAATTCCATGCGGAATACTGCAGTAAAGGCCGTAGACAAAATCTATAACTGATACAATAACATTTAAAACAATTCAACGGAAATGTTAACTTTCGACTTTAAATTACATGCGGAATACTGCATTAAAGGCCGTATACAAGATTTATAACTGATACAATAACATTTAAAACAATTCAAGGGAAATGTTAGCTTTCGACTTAAAATCACATGCGGAATACTACAATAAATGCTGTAGACAAAGTTTAGAAGTGATACAATAACATTTAAAACAATTCAACGGAAATGTTAACTTGCGACTTTAAATTCGATGCGGAAAATTGCATTAAAGGCCGTATACAAAGTTTAGAACTGATACAATAACATTTAAAACAATTCAACGGAAATGTTAACTTGCGACTTTAAATTCCATGCGGAATACTGCATTAAAGGCCGTATACAAAGTTTATAACATTTAAAACAGTTTTTTTTTTTTTTTTTTTTTTAATAGTAATTTTATTCAATTGAATCACCCAATAATAACTTAGGTCTAACAATGATTTTTCAAAAATTCAGAAATTCAGCTTATTTTTATAATATTCAGATTAAAACTATTTGCCCTGTATCCATTGATTTAGGCAATGTAGAGTTATCGTAACTAATATATGGGGAATATATTAGTTTCGTTTGAGACGTGAGGGATTCAGAGGTCTCAGTAAATTTCTAGCTAGAATGTTTGGGTGAAACATGAGCTTCTGCTTGTACTTCGAGGTAAATTTCGGAATTTCGTCTTTTACTGCAGGTATATTCAGGTCTCTGTGGATGTTAGTATTTTTTATATACCAAGGGGCTCTGGCAATTTGTCTCAGGATTTTAGATTGGACTCTCTGGAGTTTTTCCACGTTCGAGGGAGAGGCAGTGCCCCAGAGTTCAATTCCATATGTCCATATGGGTTTTATTATACTTTTGTATATTTGGACTTTGTATGTGAGATTTAGCTTTGATGCCCTTGAGATTAGCCAATTTAGTTCCAATTGCTTTAATTTGATCTGAGTGATTTTGGATTCAATATGTTTATGCCATGTGAGTCGGCGATCGAGATGCATTCCAAGATACTTGGTTTCGGAACTTTCAGGGACGAATTGGCCGTTTATCTTCAGAGCAGGACACGTGCCCCTTCTTAGAGTGAAGGTTAAGTGACAGCTTTTGGATTCATTGACCTTGATTTTCCATCGATGTAGCCAATTACTTAGAGTGTCCAAGTGTTTTTGCACGTATAGAGATGCCATGTCTGGGTTTGAGTGAGAGCACATGATAGCAGTGTCATCAGCAAAAGTCGATATGAGAGTTCTATCACTTTTGGGCATATCTGCAGTATAGAGAATATATAGCAGGGGCGCGAGGACACTGCCTTGTGGTACTCCGGCCAGTATTTCGTATTTTCGGGAGACAAAGCTTTTGTATTTTACTACAAATTTTCTATTCGTGAGGTAGTTTTTGAGTAGACAGTGCATATTAGCGGGAAGAATATGCTGTAGTTTGTAAATAAGTCCTTCGTGCCAGACTTTATCGAAGGCCTGGGTGATATCGAGGAAAACAGCGGAGCAATACTGTTTATTTTCGAAAGTGCCTTTTATTGAGTCAACAATGCGGTGCACTTGCTCAATAGTGCCATGCTTTTCGCGGAAGCCAAACTGGTGATCGGGAATCACTTGTTTTTCTAGAATTTTCGGTAGAATTAATTTTATTAAAAGTTTTTCGAAGAGTTTCGATATTACAGAGAGCAAACTTATAGGCCGGTATGACGTCACATTACTGGGATCTTTTCCAGGTTTGGGAATCATTGTAACTTGAGATAGTTTCCAATCATCTGGGTAGTGACATGTTCTGAGAATCGCGTTAAATATGTGCAATAAGTGGGTTATTGCAACTGTTGGCAGTTCTTTTATCATAGTTGGCGTTATCAAGTCCGGTCCTGGTGCTTTTTTCGGGTCCAAGCTTTTGTTTATTGCCTCCAAAAGTTCGTTTTTTTTAATCGCGATTGTACAAGAGGTATTATATGGGATTAATGTTGGTATTGGGATATCACCGGCTGTCGTGTTCGGGGTGAACACGGTTTTTAGGTGGTTGGCAAAAGCTGCACCTTTTTCTGCATCGCTTCTGGCCCAGTTTCCATTTGGCAGCCTTAGAGGGGGTTCTGTCAGTATTGGTTTTTTCATATTTTTTGCAGCTCGCCAGAGCGAGTAGTTTGTTGATTTTGTGGGTGCGAGATGTTCAACAAATAGCTGGAATTCTCTTTCATATTTCCTCTCAAGCTGCTTTTTTAGAATTCGAGAGACATCATTAAGCTGTTTTTTCAGATTTGGGGATCTGTTGTTTTGCCAATCGCGACGTATTTTCCTTTTATTTTTTATTAACTGCTCTATGTCCTTTGGAGTACACTTTGCATAGCTGCGAGTTGAGCTTTTTGGGATTTGGGCGGGAGTGGCCGCTGCAGCTGCTTGGGAAAGCAAGAGTGTGAAATTACTAACAGCTGTGTGTATTTCAACTTTCGTTTTTAGTGACACTTTAGGGATAATGTGGGAGCTTATATACTTTCGATATTTGAGCCAGTTTGTGAGTTTGCTGGTCAGTTTATCTGGCGGATTGGCCTCAGAACTTGGCGCATACTTTATTGTGATAATAGTAGGCGTATGATCTGATGAGAGATCTAGAGAGGATTCAATAAACAAATGGCTCCTTTTTACAGTTTTGAAGACTGCAAAGTCAATGACATCGGGGGTTTTGCGACTGTCAGTTGGCCAGTAAGTTGGCGTGCCAGAAGAGATCACGTCAAGACCAGTGTTCAACAGGAGCCTGCCCTTTGGCGATATAAGGCGAGAACACGAAAAAGGGGTTGTGGGATTTTTTTTTGATTCTGGATATTGAATACGGACTTTATTTGGAAGCCTTCATCGCTTAGTGCAGTTTTGATTTCGTCGCATTCTACGAAAGGCTCGATACCTTTCAGTACGACTGAGAGGCCTTTGGAACTTTTGAGCTGGTAGGTGTAGTAGCTCTTTTTGAGTTTATCAAAGAGATTGACAATTTTTCTATAATTGGATTCGCTGTAAATTTGGATTTTTGTTTCGTGTACTTGTCCCCTGAGAATAGAAATCACGTGGAAATTATTAGGACCAATATTTTGAGTTATATCTTTGATGAGCGAATTAGAGTTTCGCTCACGCAGGTAGATAGGTGGGGGTTTTTGCGATTTCGGCTTGGGATCCGAATCATTTTCTTCAGCAAGAATCGCATATCGATTTTGCCCAAGCTCGAGAGATGGTTTAACGGGATTCGTCTTTTGAATTTTTGCGGAATACCTATTCCCATTTGTGGGGGACGATAGTACTCGCTTTGCGAAGTAAATGTTGATTCCTGTCTGCACTGTCGGCATTTTGCTCTTTTGACCTGTAATAATGGAGCGAGTAGCGACCTTTGTTATGCGATTAGCGATTTCTGAAAATCCGCTATTCGTCTCACTTGAGTCAGGAATGGGGGTAAGGCCTACGGGGATTTCAATATATTTGCTAGGGGTATCGACCAAAGAAATTGACGATACAGAGTTACCTGTGTTTGCGTGTGCAGTATCGCTATGGGAACTCCACTGTATATCTGACGAGGGAATTTGAATAGGTGGTTGTTGTTGTTGCGGAAGCTGTTGCTGCGCACCGTCTTGCTGTGGAAGCTTTTGCTGCAGGGGTTGCAAAAGTTGTTGTTGTAGTTGCAGCTGCTGATGAGCTGTACCATTTCGTCCACTGTCTACTGATGACGGAGGGGTACGTTGCATGACGAGCGGTCACACTGGTACTAATTTCGCGTTTTTAAGGTTCTGGTCACCCTAATTAGAAAAGCGACGCATAGATGGCGCGATGCGGTTTGTGTACTCCTGATCGCTGCAAACAGATGTTTTTTGGGATATTTTTTTCCGAGGGAAATTTTAAC
The DNA here is from genome assembly GCA_951394025.1 of Heteromyza rotundicornis. NCBI lineage: Eukaryota > Metazoa > Arthropoda > Insecta > Diptera > Heleomyzidae > Heteromyza > Heteromyza rotundicornis. Next base: position 47,330,647 of record OX596010.1, read on the forward strand.
GTCAACGCTGTGTTGACTTTGCTGTCAGTGGATCAGCTGATTATATTTTGTTTATAAAGAATGTGTAATGTTTTAGCATATATGTTGCGCGGGATAAAGTTTTTGTTGATGAAGCGAATTCGAATTATGATTTTATTTGGCAAAAATTTTCGTTTTGTTTTTAAATTTCACAAAAGTGTCCAAGAAAGTGATCGCGAGCCCTATGCAAACGCGTCACTGTACTATCGCACGGAGCCTCGGGGCTGTTTCAATATTTATAAAGTAGAACTTCCGATATAAAAAATTGATTTTATGAGAGCAGATTTTTTATTCGCACAACCGATTGAACTGAAACAGTTCAACGGAAATGTTAACTTGCGACTTTAAATTCCATGCGGAATAATGCATTAAAGGCCGTAGACAAAGTCTATAACTGATACAATAATTTTTAAACAATTCAACGGAAATGTTAACTTGCGACTTCAAATTCCATGCGGAATACTGCATTAAAGGCCGTATACAAAGTTTAGAACTGATACAATAACATTTAAAACAAATCAACGGAAATGTTAACTTGCGACTTTAAATTCCATGCGGAATACTGCATTAAAGGCCGTATACAAAGTTTAGAACTGATACAATAACATTTAAAACAATTCAACGGAAATGTTAACTTGCGACTTTTAATTCCATGCGGAATACTGCATTAAAGGCAGTATAAAAAGTTTAGAACTGGTACAATAACATTTAATCCAATTCAACGGAAATGTTAGCTATCGACTTAAAATTCCATGCGGAATACTACAATAAATGCCGTAGACAAAGTTTAGAACTGATACAATAACATTTAAAACAATTCAACGGAAATGTTAATCTTGCGACTTTAAATTCGATGCGGAATACTGCATTAAAGGCCGTATACAAAGTTTAGAACATTTAAAACAATTCAACGGAAATGTTAACTTGCGACTTTTAATTCCATGTGGAATACTGCATTAAAGGCAGTATAAAAAGTTTAGAACTGTTACAATAACATTTAAAACAATTCAACGGAAATGTTAGTTATCGACTTAAAATTCCATGCGGAATACTACAATAAATGCCGTAGACAAAGTTTAGAACTGATACAATAACATTTAAAACAATTCAACGGAAATTCTAACTTTCGACTTTAAATTCCATGGGGAATACTGTATTAAAGGCAGTACAAAAAGTTTAGAACTGTTACAATAACATTTAAAACAATTCAACGGAAATGTTAGCTATCGACTTAAAATTCCATGCGGAATACTACAATAAATATAGACAAAGTTTATAACTGATACAATAACATTTAAAACAATTCAACGGAAATGTTAACTTGCGACTTTAAATTATATGCGGAATACTGCGTTAGAGGCCGAATACAAAGTTTAGAACTGATACAATAACATTTAAAACAATTCCACGGAAATGTTAACTTGCGACTTTAAATTCCATGCGGAATACTGCATTAAAGACAGTATAAAAAGTTTAGAACTGTTACAATAACATTTAAAACAATTCAACGGAAATGTTAGCTATCGACTTAAAATTCCATGCGGAATACTACAATAAATGCCGTAGACAAAGTTTATAACTGATACAATAACATTTAAAACAATTCAACGGAAATGTTAACTTGCGACTTTAAATTATATGCGGAATACTGCATTAGAGGCCGTATACAAAGTTTAGTACTGATACAATAACATTTAAAACAATTCCACGGAAATGTATAAAAAGTTTAGAACTGTTACAATAACATTTAAAACAATTCAACGGAAATGTTAGCTATCGACTTAAAATTTCATGCGGAATACTACAATAAATGCCGTAGACAAAGTTTATAACTGATACAATAACATTTAAAACAATTCAACGGAAATGTTAACTTGCGACTTTAAATTATATGCGGAATACTGCATTATAGGCCGTATACAAAGTTTAGAACTGATACAATAACATTTAAAACAATTCCACGGAAATGTTAACTTGCGACTTTAAATTCCATGCGGAAAACTGCATTAAAGGCCGTATACAAAGTTTAGAACTGATACAATAACATTTAAAACAATTCAACGGGAATGTTAACTTGCGACTTTAAATTCCATGCGGAAAACTGCATTAAAGGCCGTATACAAAGTTTAGAACTGATACAATAACATTTAAAACAATTCAACGGGAATGTTAACTTGCGACTTTAAATTCCATGCGGAAAACTGCATTAAAGGCCGTATACAAAGTTTAGAACTGATACAATAACATTTAAAACAATTCAACGGAAATGTTAACTCGCGACTTTAAATTCCATGCGGGAAACTGCAGTAAAGGCCGTATACAAAGTTTATTACTGATACAATAACATTTAAACCAATTCAACGGAAATGTTAACTTGCGACTTTTAATTCCATGCGGAATACTGCATTAAAGGCAGTATAAAAAGTTTAGAACTGGTACAATAACATTTAAAACAATTCAACGGAAATGTTAGCTATCGACTTAAAATTCCATGCGGAATAACTTGCGACTTTAAATTACATGCGGAAAACTGCATTAAAGGCAATATACAAAAGTTTAGAACTGATACAATAACATTTCAAACAATTCAACGGAAATGTTAACTTGCGACTTTAAATTCCATGCGGAATACTGCATTAAAGGCCGTATATAACGTTTAGAACTGATACAATAACATTTAAAACAATTATACGAAATGTTAACTTGCGACTTTAAATTACATGCGGAATACTGCATTAAAGGCCGTATAAGAAGTTTAGAACTGATACAATAACATTTCAAACAATTCAACGGAAATGTTAACTTGCGACTTTAAATTCCATGCGGAATACTGCATTAAAGGCCGTATATAACGTTTAGAACTGATACAATAACATTTAAAACAATTCCACGGAAATGTTAACTTGCGACTTTAAATTACATGCGGAAAAACTGCATTAACTGCCGTATACAAAGTTTAGAACTGATACAATAACATTTAAAACAATTCAACGGAAATGTTAACTTGCGACTTTAAATTCCATGCGGAATACTGCAGTAAAGGCCGTATACAAAATCTATAACTGATACAATAACATTTAAAACAATTCAACGGAAATGTTAACTTTCGACTTTAAATTACATGCGGAATACTACAATAAATGACGTAGACAAAGTTTATAACTAAATTCCATGCGGAAAACTGCATTAAAGGCCGTATACAAAGTTTAGAACTGATACAATAACATTTAAAACAATTCAACGGGAATGTTAACTTGCGACTTTAAATTCCATGCGGAAAACTGCATTAAAGGCCGTATACAAAGTGTAGAACTGATACAATAACATTTAAAACAATTCAACGGGAATGTTAACTTGCGACTTTAAATTCCATGCGGAAAACTGCATTAAAGGCCGTATACAAAGTTTAGAACTGATACAATAACATTTAAAACAATTCAACGGAAATGTTAACTCGCGACTTTAAATTCCATGCGGAAAACTGCAGTAAAGGCCGTATACAAAGTTTAGAACTGATACAATAACATTTAAAACAATTCAACGGAAATGTTAACTTGCGACTTTTAATTCCATGCGGAATACTGCATTAAAGGCAGTATAAAAAGTTTAGAACTGGTACAATAACATTTAAAACAATTCAACGGAAATGTTAGCTATCGACATAAAATTCCATGCGGAATAACTGGCGACTTTAAATTACATGCGGAAAACTGCATTAAAGGCAATATACGAAAGTTTAGAACTGATACAATAACATTTCAAACAATTCAACGGAAATGTTAACTTTCGACTTTAAATTCCATGCGGAATACTGCATTAAAGGCCGTATATAACGTTTAGAACTGATACAATAACATTTAAAACAATTCTACGGAAATGTTAACTTGCGACTTTAAATTACAAGCGGAATACTGCATTAAAGGACGTATAAGAAGTTTAGAACTGATACAATAACATTTAAAACAATTCCACGGAAATGTTAACTTGCGACTTTAAATTACATACGGAAAAACTGCATTAAATGCCGTATACAAAGTTTAGAACTGATACAATAACATTTAAAACAATTCAACGGAAATGTTAACTTTCGACTTTAAATTACATGCGGAATACTGCATTAAAGGCCGTATACAAGGTTTATAACTGATACAATAACATTTAAAACAATTCAAGGGAAATGTTAGCTTTCGACTTAAAATCACATGCGGAATACTACAATAAATGCCGTAGACAAAGTTTAGAACTGATACAATAACATTTAAAACAATTAACCGGAAATGTTAACTTTCGACTTTAAATTCCATGCGGAATACTGCATTAAAGGCAGTATAATAAGTTTAGAACTGTTACAATAACATTTAAAACAATTCAACGGAAATGTTAGTTATCGACTTAAAATTCCATGCGGAATACTACAATAAATGCCGTAGACAAAGTTTAGAACTGATACAATAACATTTAAAACAATTCAACGGAAATTCTAACTTTCGACTTTAAATTCCATGGGGAATACTGTATTAAAGGCAGTATAAAAAGTTTAGAACTGTTACAATAACATTTAAAACAATTCAACGGAAATGTTAGCTATCGACTTAAAATTCCATGCGGAATACTACAATAAATGCCGTAGACAAAGTTTATAACTGATACAATAACATTTAAAACAATTCAACGGAAATGTTAACTTGCGACTTTAAATTATATGCGGAATACTGCATTATAGGCCGTATACAAAGTTTAGAACTGATACAATAACATTTAAAACAATTCCACGGAAATGTTAACTTGCGACTTTAAATTCCATGCGGAATACTGCATTAAAGGCCGTATACAAGGTTTATAACTGATACAATAACATTTAAAACAATACAAGGGAAATGTTAGCTTTCGACTTAAAATCACATGCGGAATACTACAATAAATGCCGTAGACAAAGTTTAGAACTGATACAATAACATTTAAAACAATTCAACGGAAATTCTAACTTTCGACTTTAAATTCCATGGGGAATACTGTATTAAAGGCAGTATAAAAAGTTTAGAACTGTTACAATAACATTTAAAACAATTCAACGGAAATGTTAGCTATCGACTTAAAATTCTATGCGGAATACTACAATAAATGCCGTAGACAAAATCTATAACTGATACAATAACATTTAAAACAATTCAACGGAAATGTTAACTTTCGACTTTAAATTACATGCGGAATACTGCATTAAAGGCCGTATACAAGGTTTATAACTGATACAATAACATTTAAAACAATTCAAGGGAAATGTTAGCTTTCGACTTAAAATCACATGCGGAATACTACAATAAATGCCGTAGACAAAGTTTAGAACTGATACAATAACATTTAAAACAATTCAACGGAAATTCTAACTTTCGACTTTAAATTCCATGGGGAATACTGTATTAAAGGCAGTATAAAAAGTTTAGAACTGTTACAATAACATTTAAAACAATTCAACGGAAATGTTAGCTATCGACTTAAAATTCTATGCGGAATACTACAATAAATGCCGTAGACAAAGTTTATAACTGATACAATAACATTTAAAACAATTCAACGGAAATGTTAACTTGCGACTTTAAATTATATGCGGAATACTGCATTATAGGCCGTATAAAAAGTTTAGAACTGTTGCAATAACATTTAAAACAATTCAACGGAAATGTTAGCTATCGACTTAAAATTTCATGCGGAATACTACAATAAATGACGTAGACAAAGTTTATAACTAAATTCCATGCGGAAAACTGCATTAAAGGCCGTATACAAAGTTTAGAACTGATACAATAACATTTAAAACAATTCAACGGGAATGTTAACTTGCGACTTTAAATTCCATGCGGAAAACTGCTTTAAAGGCCGTATACAAAGTGTAGAACTGATACAATAACATTTAAAACAATTCAACGGGAATGTTAACTTGCGACTTTAAATTCCATGCGGAAAACTGCATTAAAGGCCGTATACAAAGTTTAGAACTGATACAATAACATTTAAAACAATTCAACGGAAATGTTAACTCGCGACTTTAAATTCCATGCGGAAAACTGCAGTAAAGGCCGTATACAAAGTTTAGAACTGATACAATAACATTTAAAACAATTCAACGGAAATGTTAACTTGCGACTTTTAATTCCATGCGGAATACTGCATTAAAGGCAGTATAAAAAGTTTAGAACTGGTACAATAACATTTAAAACAATTCAACGGAAATGTTAGCTATCGACATAAAATTCCATGCGGAATAACTGGCGACTTTAAATTACATGCGGAAAACTGCATTAAAGGCAATATACGAAAGTTTAGAACTGATACAATAACATTTCAAACAATTCAACGGAAATGTTAACTTTCGACTTTAAATTCCATGCGGAATACTGCATTAAAGGCCGTATATAACGTTTAGAACTGATACAATAACATTTAAAACAATTCTACGGAAATGTTAACTTGCGACTTTAAATTACAAGCGGAATACTGCATTAAAGGACGTATAAGAAGTTTAGAACTGATACAATAACATTTAAAACAATTCCACGGAAATGTTAACTTGCGACTTTAAATTACATACGGAAAAACTGCATTAAATGCCGTATACAAAGTTTAGAACTGATACAATAACATTTAAAACAATTCAACGGAAATGTTAACTTTCGACTTTAAATTACATGCGGAATACTGCATTAAAGGCCGTATACAAGGTTTATAACTGATACAATAACATTTAAAACAATTCAAGGGAAATGTTAGCTTTCGACTTAAAATCACATGCGGAATACTACAATAAATGCCGTAGACAAAGTTTAGAACTGATACAATAACATTTAAAACAATTAACCGGAAATGTTAACTTTCGACTTTAAATTACATGCGGAAAACTGCATTAAAGGCAGTATACAAAGTTTAGAACTGATACAATAACATTTAAAACAAATCAACGGAAATGTTAACTTGCGACTTTAAATTCCATGCGGAATACTGCATTAAAGGCCGTATACAATGTTTAGAACTGATACAATAACATTTAAAACAATTCAACGGAAATGTTAACTTGCGACTTTTAATTCCATGCGGAATACTGCATTAAAGGCAGTATAAAAAGTTTAGAACTGGTACAATAACATTTAAAACAATTCAACGGAAATGTTAGCTATCGACTTAAAATTCCATGCGGAATACTACAATAAATGCCGTAGACAAAGTTTAGAACTGATACAATAACATTTAAAACAATTCAACGGAAATGTTAACTTGCGACTTTAAATTATATGCGGAATACTGCATTATAGGCCGTATAAAAAGTTTAGAACTGTTGCAATAACATTTAAAACAATTAAACGGAAATGTTAGCTATCGACTTAAAATTTCATGCGGAATACTACAATAAATGCCATAGACAGAGTTTATAACTGATACAATAACATTTAAAACAATTCAACGGAAATGTTAACTTTCGACTTTAAATTACATGCGGAAAACTGCATTAAAGGCAGTATACAAAGTTTAGAACTGATACAATAACATTTAAAACAAATCAACGGAAATGTTAACTTGCGACTTTAAATTCCATGCGGAATACTGCATTAAAGGCCGTATACAATGTTTAGCACTGATACAATAACATTTAAAACAATTTAACGGAAATGTTAACTTGCGACTTTTAATTCCATGCGGAATACTGCATTAAAGGCAGTATAAAAAGTTTAGAACTGGTACAATAACATTTAAAACAATTCAACGGAAATTTTAGCTATCGACTTAAAATTCCATGCGGAATACTACAATAAATGCCGTAGACAAAGTTTAGAACTGATACAATAACATTTAAAACAATTCCACGGAAATGTTAACTTGCGACTTTAAATTCCATGCGGAAAACTGCATTAAAGGCCGTATACAAAGTTTAGAACTGATACAATAACATTTAAAACAATTCAACGGGAATGTTAACTTGCGACTTTAAATTCCATCCGGAAAACTGCATTAAAGGCCGTATACAAAGTTTAGAACTGATACAATAACATTTAAAACAATTCAACGGAAATGTTAACTCGCGACTTTAAATTCCATGCGGGAAACTGCAGTAAAGGCCGTATACAAAGTTTAGAACTGATACAATAACATTTAAAACAATTCAACGGAAATGTTAACTTAAACAATTCAACGGAAATGTTAGCTATCGACTTAAAATTCCATGCGGAATAACTTGCGACTTTAAATTACATGCGGAAAACTGCATTAAAGGCAATATACAAAAGTTTAGAACTGATACAATAACATTTCAAACAATTCAACGGAAATGTTAACTTGCGACTTTAAATTCCATGCGGAATACTGCATTAAAGGCCGTATATAACGTTTAGAACTGATACAATAACATTTAAAACAATTATACGAAATGTTAACTTGCGACTTTAAATTACATGCGGAATACTGCATTAAAGGCCGTATAAGAAATTTAGAACTGATACAATAACATTTCAAACAATTCAACGGAAATGTTAACTTGCGACTTTAAATTCCATGCGGAATACTGCATTAAAGGCCGTATATAACGTTTAGAACTGATACAATAACATTTAAAACAATTCCACGGAAATGTTAACTTGCGACTTTAAATTACATGCGGAAAAACTGCATTAAATGCCGTATACAAAGTTTAGAACTGATACAATAACATTTAAAACAATTCAACGGAAATGTTAACTTGCGACTTTAAATTCCATGCGGAATACTGCAGTAAAGGCCGTAGACAAAATCTATAACTGATACAATAACATTTAAAACAATTCAACGGAAATGTTAACTTTCGACTTTAAATTACATGCGGAAAACTGCATTAAAGGCAGTATACAAAGTTTAGAACTGATACAATAACATTTAAAACAAATCAACGGAAATGTTAACTTGCGACTTTAAATTCCATGCGGAATACTGCATTAAAGGCCGTATACAATGTTTAGCACTGATACAATAACATTTAAAACAATTCAACGGAAATGTTAACTTGCGACTTTTAATTCCATGCGGAATACTGCATTAAAGGCAGTATAAAAAGTTTAGAACTGGTACAATAACATTTAAAACAATTCAACGGAAATTTTAGCTATCGACTTAAAATTCCATGCGGAATACTACAATAAATGCCGTAGACAAAGTTTAGAACTGATACAATAACATTTAAAACAATTCAACGGAAATGTTAACTTGCGACTTTAAATTATATGCGGAATACTGCATTATAGGCAGTATAAAAAGTTTAGAACTGTTGCAATAACATTTAAAACAATTCAACGGAAATGTTAGCTATCGACTTAAAATTTCATGCGGAATACTACAATAAATGCCGTAGACAAAGTTTATAACTGATACAATAACATTTAAAACAATTCAACGGAAATGTTAACTTGCGACTTTAAATTATATGCGGAATACTGCATTATAGGCCGTATACAAAGTTTAGAACTGATACAATAACATTTAAAACAATTCCACGGAAATGTTAACTTGCGACTTTAAATTCCATGTGGAAAACTGCATTAAAGGCCGTATACAAAGTTTAGAACTGATACAATAACATTTAAAACAATTCAACGGGAATGTTAACTTGCGACTTTAAATTCCATGCGGAAAACTGCATTAAAGGCCGTATACAAAGTTTAGAACTGATACAATAACATTTAAAACAATTCAACGGGAATGTTAACTTGCGACTTTAAATTCCATGCGGAAAACTGCATTAAAGGCCGTATACAAAGTTTAGAACTGATACAATAACATTTAAAACAATTCAACGGAAATGTTAACTCGCGACTTTAAATTCCATGCGGGAAACTGCAGTAAAGGCCGTATACAAAGTTTAGAACTGATACAATAACAATTAAAACAATTCAACGGAAATGTTAACTTGCGACTTTTAATTCCATGCGGAATACTGCATTAAAGGCAGTATAAAAAGTTTAGAACTGGTACAATAACATTTAAAACAATTCAACGGAAATGTTAGCTATCGACTTAAAATTCCATGCGGAATAACTTGCGACTTTAAATTACATGCGGAAAACTGCATTAAAGGCAATATACAAAAGTTTAGAACTGATACAATAACATTTCAAACAATTCAACGGAAATGTTAACTTGCGACTTTAAATTCCATGCGGAATACTGCATTAAAGGCCGTATATAACGTTTAGAACTGATACAATAACATTTAAAACAATTATACGAAATGTTAACTTGCGACTTTAAATTACATGCGGAATACTGCATTAAAGGCCGTATAAGAAGTTTAGAACTGATACAATAACATTTCAAACAATTCAACGGAAATGTTAACTTGCGACTTTAAATTCCATGCGGAATACTGCATTAAAGGCCGTATATAACGTTTAGAACTGATACAATAACATTTAAAACAATTCCACGGAAATGTTAACTTGCGACTTTAAATTACATGCGGAAAAACTGCATTAAATGCCGTATACAAAGTTTAGAACTGATACAATAACATTTAAAACAATTCAACGGAAATGTTAACTTGCGACTTTAAATTCCATGCGGAATACTGCAGTAAAGGCCGTAGACAAAATCTATAACTGATACAATAACATTTAAAACAATTCAACGGAAATGTTAACTTTCGACTTTAAATTACATGCGGAATACTGCATTAAAGGCCGTATACAAGGTTTATAACTGATACAATAACATTTAAAATAATTCAAGGGAAATGTTAGCTTTCGACTTAAAATCACATGCGGAATACTACAATAAATGCTGTAGACAAAGTTTAGAACTGATACAATAACATTTAAAACAATTTAACGGAAATGTTAACTTTCGACTTTAAATTACATGCGGAAAACTGCACTAAAGGCAGTATACAAAGTTTAGAACTGATACAATAACATTTAAAACAATTCAACGGAAATGTTAACTTGCGACTTTAAATTCGATGCGGAAAATTGCATTAAAGGCCGTATACAAAGTTTAGAAATGATACAATAACATTTAAAACAATTCAACGGAAATGTTAACTTGCGACTTTAAATTCCATGCGGAATACTGCATTAAAGTGACTTTAAATTCCATGCAGAATACTGCATTAAAGGCCGTAGACAAAATCTATAACTGATACAATAACATTTAAAACAATTCAACGGAAATGTTAACTTGCGACTTTAAATTATATGCGGAATACTGCATTATAGGCCGTATACAAAGTTTAGAACTGATACAATAACATTTAAAACAATTCCACGGAAATGTTAACTTGCGACTTTAAATTCCATGTGGAAAACTGCATTAAAGGCCGTATACAAAGTTTAGAACTGATACAATAACATTTAAAACAATTCAACGGGAATGTTAACTTGCGACTTTAAATTCCATGCGGAATACTGCATTAAAGGCCGTATACAAGGTTTATAACTGATACAATAACATTTAAAACAATTCAAGGGAAATGTTAGCTTTCGACTTAAAATCACATGCGGAATACTACAATAAATGCCGTAGACAAAGTTTAGAACTGATACAATAACATTTAAAACAATTAACCGGAAATGTTAACTTTCGACTTTAAATTCCATGCGGAATACTGCATTAAAGGCAGTATAAAAAGTTTAGAACTGTTACAATAACATTTAAAACAATTCAACGGAAATGTTAGCTATCGACTTAAAATTCCATGCGGAATACTACAATAAATGCCGTAGACAAAGTTTATAACTGATACAATAACATTTAAAACAATTCAACGGAAATGTTAACTTGCGACTTTAAATTATATGCGGAATACTGCATTATAGGCCGTATACAAAGTTTAGAACTGATACAATAACATTTAAAACAATTCAACGGAAATGTTAGCTATCGACTTAAAATTCCATGCGGAATACTACAATAAATGCCGTAGACAAAGTGTAGAACTGATACAATAACATTTAAAACAATTCAACGGAAATGTTAACTTGCGACTTTAAATTATATGCGGAATACTGCATTATAGGCCGTATACAAAGTTTAGAACTGATACAATAACATTTAAAACAATTCAACGGAAATGTTAGCTATCGACTTAAAATTCCATGCGGAATACTACAATAAATGCCGTAGACAAAGTTTAGAACTGATACAATAACATTTAAAACAATTCAACGGAAATGTTAACTTGCGACTTTAAATTATATGCGGAATACTGCATTATAGGCCGTATAAAAAGTTTAGAACTGTTGCAATAACATTTAAAACAATTCAACGGAAATGTTAGCTATCGACTTAAAATTCCATGCGGAATACTACAATAAATGCCGTAGACAAAGTTTATAACTGATACAATAACATTTAAAACAATTCAACGGAAATGTTAACTTGCGACTTTAAATTATATGCGGAATACTGCATTATAGGCCGTATACAAAGTTTAGAACTGATACAATAACATTTAAAACAATTCAACGGAAATGTTAGCTATCGACTTAAAATTCCATGCGGAATACTACAATAAATGCCGTAGACAAAGTTTAGAACTGATACAATAACATTTAAAACAATTCAACGGAAATGTTAACTTGCGACTTTAAATTATATGCGGAATACTGCATTATAGGCCGTATAAAAAGTTTAGAACTGTTGCAATAACATTTAAAACAATTCAACGGAAATGTTAGCTATCGACTTAAAATTTCATGCGGAATACTACAATAAATGCCGTAGACAAAGTTTATAACTGATACAATAACATTTAAAACAATTCAACGGAAATGTTAACTTGCGACTTTAAATTATATGCGGAATACTGCATTATAGGCCGTATACAAAGTTTAGAACTGATACAATAACATTTAAAACAATTCCACGGAAATGTTAACTTGCGACTTTAAATTCCATGCGGAAAACTGCATTAAAGGCCGTATACAAAGTTTAGAACTGATACAATAACATTTAAAACAATTCAACGGGAATGTTAACTTGCGACTTTAAATTCCATGCGGAAAACTGCATTAAAGGCCGTATACAAAGTTTAGAACTGATACAATAACATTTAAAACAATTCAACGGGAATGTTAACTTGCGACTTTAAATTCCATGCGGAAAACTGCATTAAAGGCCGTATACAAAGTTTAGAACTGATACAATAACATTTAAAACAATTATACGAAATGTTAACTTGCGACTTTAAATTACATGCGGAATACTGCATTAAAGGCCGTATAAGAAGTTTAGAACTGATACAATAACATTTCAAACAATTCAACGGAAATGTTAACTTGCGACTTTAAATTCCATGCGGAATACTGCATTAAAGGCCGTATATAACGTTTAGAACTGATACAATAACATTTAAAACAATTCCACGGAAATGTTAACTTGCGACTTTAAATTACATGCGGAAAAACTGCATTAAATGCCGTATACAAAGTTTAGAACTGATACAATAACATTTAAAACAATTCAACGGAAATGTTAACTTGCGACTTTAAATTCCATGCGGAATACTGCAGTAAAGGCCGTAGACAAAATCTATAACTGATACAATAACATTTAAAACAATTCAACGGAAATGTTAACTTTCGACTTTAAATTACATGCGGAATACTGCATTAAAGGCCGTATACAAGGTTTATAACTGATACAATAACATTTAAAATAATTCAAGGGAAATGTTAGCTTTCGACTTAAAATCACATGCGGAATACTACAATAAATGCTGTAGACAAAGTTTAGAACTGATACAATAACATTTAAAACAATTTAACGGAAATGTTAACTTTCGACTTTAAATTACATGCGGAAAACTGCACTAAAGGCAGTATACAAAGTTTAGAACTGATACAATAACATATAAAACAATTCAACGGAAATGTTAACTTGCGACTTTAAATTCGATGCGGAAAATTGCATTAAAGGCCGTATACAAAGTTTAGAACTGATACAATAACATTTAAAACAATTCAACGGAAATGTTAACTTGCGACTTTAAATTCAATGCGGAATACTGCATTAAAGTGACTTTAAATTCCATGCAGAATACTGCATTAAAGGCCGTAGACAAAATCTATAACTGATACAATAACATTTAAAACAATTCAACGGAAATGTTAACTTTCGACTTTAAATTACATGCGGAATACTGCATTAAAGGCTGTATACAAGGTTTATAACTGATACAATAACATTTAAAACAATTCAAGGGAAATGTTAGCTTTCGACTTAAAATCACATGCGGAATACTACAATAAATGCCGTAGACAAAGTTTAGAACTGATACAATAACATTTAAAACAATTAACCGGAAATGTTAACTTTCGACTTTAAATTCCATGCGGAATACTGCATTAAAGGCAGTATAAAAAGTTTAGAACTGTTACAATAACATTTAAAACAATTCAACGGAAATGTTAGTTATCGACTTAAAATTCCATGCGGAATACTACAATAAATGCCGTAGACAAAGTTTAGAACTGTTACAATAACATTTAAAACAATTCAACGGAAATGTTAGCTATCGACTTAAAATTCCATGCGGAATACTACAATAAATGCCGTAGACAAAGTTTATAACTGATACAATAACATTTAAAACAATTCAACGGAAATGTTAACTTGCGACTTTAAATTATATGCGGAATACTGCATTATAGGCCGTATACAAAGTTTAGAACTGATACAATAACATTTAAAACAATTCCACGGAAATGTTAACTTGCGACTTTAAATTCCATGCGGAATACTGCATTAAAGACAGTATAAAAAGTTTAGAACTGTTACAATAACATTTAAAACAATTCAACGGAAATGTTAGCTATCGACTTAAAATTCTATGCGGAATACTACAATAAATGCCGTAGACAAAGTTTATAACTGATACAATAACATTTAAAACAATTCAACGGAAATGTTAGCTTGCGACTTTAAATTATATGCGGAATACTGCATTATAGGCCGTATAAAAAGTTTAGAACTGTTGCAATAACATTTAAAACAATTCAACGGAAATGTTAGCTATCGACTTAAAATTTCATGCGGAATACTACAATAAATGACGTAGACAAAGTTTATAACTAAATTCCATGCGGAAAACTGCATTAAAGGCCGTATACAAAGTTTAGAACTGATACAATAACATTTAAAACAATTCAAGGTTTATAACTGATACAATAACATTTAAAACAATTCAAGGGAAATGTTAGCTTTCGACTTAAAATCACATGCGGAATACTACAATAAATGCCGTAGACAAAGTTTAGAACTGATACAATAACATTTAAAACAATTAACCGGAAATGTTAACTTTCGACTTTAAATTCCCTGCGGAATACTGCATTAAAGGCAGTATAAAAAGTTTAGAACTGTTACAATAACATTTAAAACAATTCAACGGAAATGTTAGTTATCGACTTAAAATTCCATGCGGAATACTACAATAAATGCCGTAGACAAAGTTTAGAACTGATACAATAACATTTAAAACAATTCAACGGAAATTCTAACTTTCGACTTTAAATTCCATGGGGAATACTGTATTAAAGGCAGTATAAAAAGTTTAGAACTGTTACAATAACATTTAAAACAATTCAACGGAAATGTTAGCTATCGACTTAAAATTCCATGCGGAATACTACAATAAATGCCGTAGACAAAGTTTATAACTGATACAATAACATTTAAAACAATTCAACGGAAATGTTAACTTGCGACTTTAAATTATATGCGGAATACTGCATTATAGGCCGTATACAAAGTTTAGAACTGATACAATAACATTTAAAACAATTCCACGGAAATGTTAACTTGCGACTTTAAATTCCATGCGGAATACTGCATTAAAGACAGTATAAAAAGTTTAGAACTGTTACAATAACATTTAAAACAATTCAACGGAAATGTTAGCTATCGACTTAAAATTCTATGCGGAATACTACAATAAATGCCGTAGACAAAGTTTATAACTGATACAATAACATTTAAAACAATTCAACAGAAATGTTAACTTGCGACTTTAAATTATATGCGGAATACTGCATTATAGGCCGTATAAAAAGTTTAGAACTGTTGCAATAACATTTAAAACAATTCAACGGAAATGTTAGCTATCGACTTAAAATTTCATGCGGAATACTACAATAAATGACGTAGACAAAGTTTATAACTAAATTCCATGCGGAAAACTGCATTAAAGGCCGTATACAAAGTTTAGAACTGATACAATAACATTTAAAACAATTCAACGGGAATGTTAACTTGCGACTTTAAATTCCATGCGGAAAACTGCATTAAAGGCCGTATACAAAGTTTAGAACTGATACAATAACATTTAAAACAATTCAACGGGAATGTTAACTTGCGACTTTAAATTCCATGCGGAAAACTGCATTAAAGGCCGTATACAAAGTTTAGAACTGATACAATAACATTTAAAACAATTCAACGGAAATGTTAACTCGCGACTTTAAATTCCATGCGGAAAACTGCAGTAAAGGCCGTATACAAAGTTTAGAACTGATACAATAACATTTAAAACAATTCAACGGAAATGTTAACTTGCGACTTTTAATTCCATGCGGAATACTGCATTAAAGGCAGTATAAAAAGTTTAGAACTGGTACAATAACATTTAAAACAATTCAACGGAAATGTTAGCTATCGACATAAAATTCCATGCGGAATAACTGGCGACTTTAAATTACATGCGGAAAACTGCATTAAAGGCAATATACAAAAGTTTAGAACTGATACAATAACATTTCAAACAATTCAACGGAAATGTTAACTTTCGACTTTAAATTCCATGCGGAATACTGCATTAAAGGCCGTATATAACGTTTAGAACTGATACAATAACATTTAAAACAATTCTACGGAAATGTTAACTTGCGACTTTAAATTACAAGCGGAATACTGCATTAAAGGACGTATAAGAAGTTTAGAACTGATACAATAACATTTAAAACAATTCCACGGAAATGTTAACTTGCGACTTAAAATTACATACGGAAAAACTGCATTAAATGCCGTATACAAAGTTTAGAACTGATACAATAACATTTAAAACAATTCAACGGAAATGTTAACTTGCGACTTTAAATTCCATGCGGAATACTGCAGTAAAGGCCGTAGACAAAGTTTATAACTGATACAATCACATTTAAAACAATTCAACGGAAATGTTAACTTGTGACTTTAAATTCCATGCAGAATACTGCATTAAAGGCCGTAGACAAAATCTATAACTGATACAATAACATTTAAAACAATTCAACGGAAATGTTAACTTTCGACTTTAAAATTACATGCGGAATACTGCATTAAAGGCCGTATACAAGGTTTATAACTGATACAATAACATTTAAAACAATTCAAGGGAAATGTTAGCTTTCGACTTAAAATCACATGCGGAATACTACAATAAATGCCGTAGACAATGTTTAGAACTGATACAATAACATTTAAAACAATTAACCGGAAATGTTAACTTTCGACTTTAAATTACATGCGGAAAACTGCATTAAAGGCAGTATACAAAGTTTAGAACTGATACAATAACATTTAAAACAAATCAACGGAAATGTTAACTTGTGACTTTAAATTCCATGCGCAATACTGCATTAAAGGCCGTATACAATGTTTAGAACTGATACAATAACATTTAAAACAATTCAACGGAAATGTTAACTTGCGACTTTTAATTCCATGCGGAACACTGCATTAAAGGCAGTATAAAAAGTTTAGAACTGGTACAATAACATTTAAAACAATTCAACGGAAATGTTAAATTGCGACTTTAAATTCCATGCGGAATACTGCATTAAAGGCCGTATACAAAGTTTAGAACTGATACAATAACATTTAAAACAATTCAACGGAAATGTCAACTTGCTACTTTTAATTCCATGCGGAATACTGCATTAAAGGCAGTATAAAAAGTTTAGAACTGGTACAATACATTTAAAACAATTCAACGGAAATGTTAACTTGCGACTTTAAATTCGATGCGGAAAATTGCATTAAAGACCGTATACAAAGTTTAGAACTGATACAATAACATTTAAAACTATTCAACGGAAATGTTAACTTGCGACTTTAAATTCCATGCGGAATACTGCATTAAAGGCCGTATACAAAGTTTAGAACATTTAAAACAATTCAACGGAAATGTTAACTTGCAACTTTAAATTCCATGCGGAATAATGCATTAAAGGCCGTAGACAAAGTCTATAACTGATACAATAACATTTAAAACAATTCAACGAAAATGTTAACTTGCGACTTTAAATTCCATGCGGAATAATGCATTAAAGGCCGTAGACAAAGTCTATAACTGATACAATAATATTTAAAACAATTCAACTGAAATGTTAACTTGCGACTTTAAATTCGATGCGGGAAATTGCATTAAAGGCAGTATACAAAGTTTAGAACTGATACATACAATAACAATTCAACGGAAATGTTAACTTGCGACTTTAAATTCCATGCGGAATACTGCATTAAAGGCCGTATACAAAGTTTATAACATTTAAAACAATTCAACGGAAATGTTAACTTGCGACTTTAAATTCCATGCGGAATACTGCATTAAAGGCCGTATACAAAGTTTAGAACATTTAAAACAATTCAACGGAAATGTTAACTTGCGACTTTAAATTCCATGCGGAATAATGCATTAAAGGCCGTAGACAAAGTCTATAACTGATACAATAACATTTAAAACAATTCAACGAAATGTTAACTTGCGACTTTAAATTCCATGCGGAATAATGCATTAAAGGCCGTAGACAAAGTCTATAACTGATACAATAACATTTAAAACAATTCAACGGAAATGTTAACTTGCGACTTTAAATTCCATGCGGAATAATGCATTAAAGGCCGTAGACAAAGTCTATAACTGATACAATAATATTTAAAACAATTCAACTGAAATGTTAACTTGCGACTTTAAATTCGATGCGGAAAATTGCATTAAAGGCCGTATACAAAGTTTAGAACTGATACAATAACATTTAAAACAATTTAACGTAAATGTGAACATGCGACTTAAAATTCCATGCGAAATACTACAATAAATGCCGTAGACAAAGTTTAGAACTGATACAATAACATTTAAAACAATTCAACGGAAATTTAAAATTTCGACTTTAAATTCCATGCGTTCCAAGTTTAGAACTGATACAATAACATTTAAAACAATTCAACGGAAATGTTAACTTGCGACTTTAAATTCGATGCGGAAAATTGCATTAAAGGCCGTATACAAAGTTTATAACATTTAAAACAATTCAACGGAAATGTTAACTTGCGACTTTAAATTCCATGCGGAATACTGCATTAAAGGCCGTAGACAAAGTTTATAACTGATACAATAACATTTAAAACAATTCAACGGAAATGTTAGCTTTCGACTTAAAATTCCATGCGTAATAATGCATTAAAGGCCGTAGACAAAGTTTATAACTGATACAATAACATTTAAAACAATTCAACGGAAATGTTAACTTTCGACTTTAAATTACATGCGGAAAACTGCATTAAAGGCCGTATACAAAGTTTAGAACTGATACAATAACATTTAAAACAATTCAACGGAAATGTTAACTTGCGACTTTAAATTCAATGCGGAAAACTGCATTAAAGGCCGTATACAAAGTTTAGAACTGATACAATAACATTTAAAACAATTCAACGGAAATGTTAACTTGCGACTTTATATTCCATGCGGAATACTGCATTAAAGGCCGTAGACAAAGTTTATAACTGATACAATAACATTTAAAACAATTCAACGGAAATGTTAACTTTCGACTTTAAATTACATGCGGAATACTGCATTAAAGGCCGTATACAAAGTTTAGAACTGATACAATAATATTTAAAACAATTCAACGGAAATGTTAGCTTTCGACTTAAAATTACATGCGGAATACTACAATAAATGCCGTAGACAAAGCTTAGAACTGATACAATAACATTTAAAACAATTCAACGGAAATGTATTAAATGAATTAAAGGCCATATACAAAGTGTACAACTGATACAATAACATTAAAAACAATTCAACGGAAATGTTAACTTGTGACTTTAAATTCCATGCGGAATACTGCATTAAAGGCCGTAGACAAAGTTTATAACTGATACAATAACATTTAAAACAATTCAACGGAAATGTTAGTTGTCTGCACCAGGAGATTTGAATGGTTTGAAGGTGCCCACCGCCCATCTTATGTGTGCTTCTTTACATATTCCGTTCGCTACCTTCCAATTCTCTTTCTTTGATCTACCTATGTATTCCATATGGTGTACAGTTGTTGTCCCTGAGGACCCTGGGAAATGAGTGTCTAGAAGTAGTTGGGCATTATCTTGCTCATTTTCCGTGAATCTTCCATCGTCCTTTTTTAGACTAACCGAAGATATGCTTTTGTTCTTGGCCACCGCTTTATAGAGTCTTGACGCTCAATGGTATGCTCAATGTTTTCACAGAAACTTCTGAAACTCGAACGCTTTGCTCTTCTGATTTCGTTACTATAGTTTGTTAGAGTATTCCTCTAGTTCCTCTAGTTCGACCAATCTCCTGTTCTTTTTGCCCGATTGAACAACCTGCGAACCTTGGTTCTCAGTTTAGATAAATCTTTGTTAAACCATAAATCTTTTGATGAGTGCATTTTGCTGATTGGACAGCTTGCCCCATATGCATCATTAATAACTTTATTAAAGTTATCTACCGCTGTTTCTAATTCTAGCTCATTCTTGATATTGTTGCCAGCTCCCATGTGGACTGTGTTATTGCTCAGATGATCTAGATATATATCCCAATTTGTTTTCTTGGGATTTCTTATGCGTTTATTGATTGATGGAGAGCCATCTATGTCAAATCTTAGCATCCTATGATCAGACATCGACTGCTCTTAAGAAACCCTCCAATTGTGAACCAGTCCCCTCATTAGAGTATTTGCTATAGTTATGTCTAGGACCTCTTCTCGTGCACTGGTTACAAAAGTTGGTGTATTTCCAACATTACAAATTTCCAATTCATTACTAAGAATAAATTCAAGAAGGTACTCCCCTTTGGTTGTTGTCTGTGCTGCCCCACGCCTCGTTATGCGCGTTGGCGTCACACCCGAGTGTAAGTGGTAACTTCTTCTCGTTACAGTAGCTCACCAGTCTAGTGACTAAGTCCGGTGGTGCGGGGATAAACGTCGTCTCCTGGGAAATACCCTGTCGCTACCACAACGTCGCGTATGATCCCTTTGATGTTGATTGGGATTTGTACCGCTACCAGGTCTCCCGAAAGAAATTCTGAAAGACATATATATTTCAAACCGTTAGTTAGTAACACACAGGCCCTTGGTTTTTCGCATCGTATGTCCCAAATTACCTGCGTGTCTTTACATGACAGACCTCGTATCTGCCCCCTGAAGACCCAGAGTTCCTGAACCAGCACTATTCCAATATTGTTCTTGGTGATTACCCTTGCGATCGTTGCCGAGGCAGCTTTCGCATAGTGCAGATTTACGTGTGCAACCTTAGTGCTGGTCATGCTTACCATTATAGTTGGTCTTCCGCTGTCAGAGTGTCATCACTTTCCTCTGACAGTTTCTCATCCTGAGATTCATCATGCGTCCCCATGGTCAACATGGTTAAATCGAGGTCATCCAGTCCCTCAACTTCGTGAGATAGCAGGTTGACTTCCTCGACTTGCTCATTCTGTGCAGCTTATATTTCCGCCACAACCTCTTCCGCCGTATTCGGTTTAGGATCCCGCGGCTTGTGGAGGTGTACAGAGATGCGGCCGAACCTGTACCGGAAAGTACAGTTGTTCGCCTTTATCGCCTCAAGCGAACGATCGTCAACGCCAAGCGTCATAAGCTTCCCCGTATTCTCGTTCTTGCTTCTAAAAATTCTCCAGAGCTCAGTTTGGAGTCCCTCGTTCTGGGCGATGAGGAGGCCCAAGAGTTTCTTGGTATCCACACCTGCCGCTTTTGGAAGGTATACAGTTGCCATGTGTACATTAGGTATGTTGTCCCCACTGCACGTCGTCAACTCCACACCTTTCAAGCTGGACAGTTTAGGAACCGTCAACCTCAACCGTTCCGCCGTTTCTTCGCTTGAGCAGTGCACCAGTATTAGGCCAGGTCGGAAATGGATGCCATCGAATTGGAGTTTGGACCTCCAACCCTTAAACATCTACTCTACAACAGCTTCCTCAATCTGTCCTTGCTCCTCACGAGTGAGTATGTGCTCAGGATACAGTTTTGGCCAGTGTTGTAGCCTTGACCGTGCTAGCATAGCTAACATCTGGCTTCCTGGTACCTGCCTTTGGCATAGTAGGTCCGCCGTGACATAGCCTCCATTAACACGGTAAGGTCACGGTTACTCATAGAGATGACCTGGTATCCGTGAGGCTCCGTTAAAATACAGTCAGTTACCCCTAAGGCATTCAATCCCGGGATCCCGAATCCCGAAATCCCGGGATCCTGGAAGTTTTCTCAATCCCGGAAACCCGTGATTTTGAGTCCGGAATCCCGGGATTCAAAAATGCATTTTTTATGCATTGTTTAATATATTTTTGACGTTTTTCCACAAAAATATTAGTTGCTTTTGTAGATTTAGTGCTACAAACACACAAAAATTTACAACATTTTTGTCAAAAACGGTTAACAAACAATTTTTATCGATCTGAATAAAATTTTTTTAATTTAAACCTTTTTTTTTTTTACAAAAAAGATATATGTTAAAATTATTTTGTTAACCGTATATTGAAAACTTTACGAATTGGATAAATGGTTTTGTGTGTGTTTTACTTTTGAATGGACACCAATTTCAATAGTTTTAAACAACAATTGGTGTATTTGTTCCCGCTATAATACTAAAACTACTGAAAGTAATGCGTGGTTTTCATTATGTCAAAATAATGGCAATTGTTGTCATATGTTGTGAGAACAGGTTGGCATTTCGTTGTCAATTTAACGAACTGATGTAAAATATCGAAAAATGAATATGAGGCGACGTCACAGTTTGTCATATACGTTGGTATTTGCCAACATGCTGGCAAATTTATTTGCATATGGCATGGGCCAGCAAAATCAGAGCTCAGTTTGGAGTCCCTCGTTCTGGGCGATGAGGAGGCCCAAGAGTTTCTTGGTATCCATACTTGCCGCTTTTGGAAGGTATACAGTTGCCATGTGTACATTAGGTATGTTGTCCCCACTGCACGTCGTCAACTCCACACCTTTCAAGCTGGACAGTTTAGGAACCGTCAACCTCAACCGTTCCGCCGTTTCTTCGCTTGTGCAGTGCACCAGTATTAGGCCTGGTCGGAAATGTGTAACGTTGCTTATTCTGAGGTAAGGACTCGTCGGATGTTCAGGGCTTAGTACACAGATAAATTTATTATTTCGCAGAGATTTCGTTAAATTCAAACAGAAATTTTATTTAAGAACAATATATATAAGTAAAAGTTACAGATTTTTAGGGTTTTGGGCGAACAGCGGTGTTGTTGTAGTCGTGGATAGGCGTTGCAGCTCCTCGTTGACTCGGATGACGGAAGATATCGATGGACGGATGCTAATTGGAGACCAGGATCGCGTGTGATTGGTATTGGTGCAGGAGACGATGCGTAATGATGGGCGGTAGATTTTGGTTTGTGTTGTGCTAGTGTGTAGTCGTCGTGTGCGTGATACGCGCGTGTTACGTGCGCGATACGTGCGTGATACGAGCGTGTTACGTGCGTGAGTTAAAGTGGGACTTGGATCTGTGATACGTGAACGAGGCTAGTACGAACGTAGGCGTAGCAAGGTGTGACTCGTGGGCGTAGCTGAGCGTGAACGGATGTGAACGCGTAGGAGCTTGAACGTCCAACGTGACGTGTAAAAATGGAACCCGTGGGGGGAACTTGGCGTCGCAGACCCGATGGCGGGGAAATTCAACCGCTCTCTCGGAGAATCGATGCGTCGTACAACTTGAGGTTTCAGGAAGGGCGGCTTCTTGCGCTCTGCTTCTGAATGATGCTTGAACTTGACTTGATGGGGGGCACTCGCCGTGCCGGTTGATAATTGGAACTTGGAAAGACTATGTGACGTGCTTGTCCTGGTGGTTCACTTGCTCGCTTGTGTTCACGACCTTTGCTGTGCCTCTGCTTCGTATTTCTGAAACTGATTCGGAATCCGCGAGAAATGAGCTTTTGATTAATAAATACTTTTATTAATTTTTATAAGCAAATGTTCAATGGTCAGTGTTGAAAAGCATGGTAACAGTAAAATATATGACAAATATTTATTATTGGAGGAAAAGATAATGATTAAAGAAATATCAATGGGTTAATTAATTTTCCTGTAACAAAACGTTTGATTAGCGTTAATTTATTTGAGATTTTTGGAAAACAGAACCGGGAGGGTATGACATTATAGATTGTGAAACAAACCCATACCATGCCATCACCTCCGCCCCTGTGACAGATGGAGTTTATTTCTTAAATCCCGGAATGATGTTAAATTTAGCGATTTTGTATTTCTTTGAGTTTTCGAAGTTCTACTTTCGTTGAGAGTTTTGCTACGGATCGCGGAAATTCAGAAGCGTGCGAGAATGACTTGATAGATTGTGGAACAAACCCATACCAGGCCATTTTCCCAGCCCCTGTATGAAATTGAAAATAGTAATTCTCTTTTTAGTAGTTTTTTTTCTTACGGTTTCTTTCATTAGATTTCGCGGCATACAGAAGTCTGAGAGTGCGACATGATAGATTGTGAAACAAACCCATACCATGCCGCCATCCCCGCTCCTGTGAAATTAAAATAGTAATCCTCTTTTAGTACTTTTTCTTACGGTTTCTTTCATTCGATTTCGCGGCATACAGAAGTCTGAGAGTGCGACATGATAGATTGTGAAACAAACCCATACCATGCCGCCATCCCCGCTCCTGTGAAATTAAAAATAGCAATTCTCCTTTTAGTACTTTTTTCTTACGGCTTCTTTCATGAGATTTCGCGACATACAGAAGTCTGAGAGTGCGACATGATAGATTGTGAAACAAACCCATACCATGCCGCCATCCCCGCTCCTGTGAAATTAGTCAAAAAAAAGAATATTATTTGGTCGTACGATCGCGAAGAGTGGGACTTAACGGAGGGAAATTTCAAAGAAAATAATGCGCAAATGTTTTAACAAAATCCTACTAGTTACGACTTACCTGATTCGGAATGCGCGAGAAATGAGACCGAATCAGAGTCGTTCGCTATTTTTATAGTCCTTGCTTTCAATGACCATTGGTGAACTGTAGCATCGATTTCTGTCGCTGGCCGTGGTGATTTGTTGCGTTGTTCGTTGTGTTGGTCTATTCTCGCCCCTCGTTGCCGTCTCTTTTCTTCTGGTAGGTTGCCTATGCGAGTTGCTGAGTCATGGATGTATTTGATAATCTATTGTTTGAAGTTTTGCCTGGGGTTACCCTTTTCCGCTGTTCGCCCAAACTACATACTAAATTAAATTCATACTTATTTTATGGTACATTTCCTTTTAGTTTATGTATTTAGTTTTAGTACTATTTGGTATAGATTGACATTTCCTTTTAGTTTATGTATTTAGTTTTAGTACTATTTGGTACTGATTAACTAGCTAGTTCTTTCATATTTTTTTCTTCATTATTTTCTAGCTAGAATGATATTCTTAAATGCTAGGATTTTAATTCATAAATAGCCAAAAGAGATCAAGGAAAAATTAAAGATAATAAAAATGAAAAAAAATAGAGTGCTTCGTGTATTCATATTTGAGACTGGGAGGACCCAAAAAGAGATAAAGGAAAAATAAAATATAAATAAAATAAAAATAGAGTGCTTCATGTATTCATATTTGAGAATGTGAGGACCCATTTTTTTTAGGGTCGTCACAAATGGATGCCATCGAATTGGAGTTTGGACCTCCAACCCTTAAACATCTCCTCTACAACAGCTTCCTCAATCTGTCCTTGCTCCTCACGAGTGAGTATGTGCTCAGGATACAGTTTTGGCCAGTGTTGTAGCCTTGACCGTGCTAGCATAGCTAACATCTGGCTTCCTGGTACCTGCCTTTGGCACCCGCGCCACTTAAGCCGGTTGACTTCCGTATGTCCCCACGTGTGGCCTGTCCGGATGTCAGTCCAGTACTTGTCGATGGATGTGGTTGATCTCCGGTGGAGTCCACTAACCCACGACTTTCCTTCCGTTTCTGCATAGTTGGCAACGGTCCCGTTTGTTGTTTGGTACCCCTGCCCTCCTTCCTAAAGTCCGATTTCCCACTTCTCGGTGTCGCAATCGGTCGGTCAGTATTCGTGAAGACACGTTCCGGCCGATCTGCCAGTTGTGATGCGGTATAATCGCCCGCTGATTTATTAATCTTTTTAAGACTATTCATACTTGTTCCCACGAGTGTAGGGGATAGTAGGTTCGCCGTGTCATAGCCCCCATTAACACGGTAAGGTCACGGTTACTCATAGAGATGACCTGGTATCCGTGAGGCTCCGTTAAAATACAGTCAGTTACCCCTAAGGCATTCAATCCCGGGATCCCGAATCCCGAAATCCCGGGATCCTGGAAGTTTTCTCAATCCCGGAAACCCGGGATTTTGAGTCCGGAATCCCGGGATTCAAAAATGCATTTTTTATGCATTGTTTAAGATATTTTTGACGTTTTTCCACAAAAATATTCCTTGCTTTTGTAGATTTAGTGCTACAAACACACAAAAATTTACAACATTTTTGTCAAAAACGGTTAACAAACAATTTTTATCGATCTGAATAAAATTTTTTTAATTTAAACCTTTTTTTTTTTACAAAAAAGATATATGTTAAAATTATTTTGTTAACTTTACGAATTGGATAAATGGTTTTGTGTGTGTTTTACTTTTGAATGGACACCAATTTCAATAGTTTTAAACAACAATTGGTGTATTTGTTCCCGCTATAATACTAAAACTACAGAAAGTAATGCGTGGCTTTCATTATGTCAAAATAATGGCAATTGTTGTCATATGTTGTGAGAACAAGTTGGCATTTCGTTGTCAATTTAACGAACTGATGTAAAATATCGAAAAATGAATATGAGGCGACGTATGGCACGGGCCAGCAAAATCAGCACTTTGCTGAATCGTTGTCAGTTTGTGATGCCATTGATTATGACATAATGAAAACCAGGCTTAAGTTTTTCGTTTTTAGCATGAAATGGAGCTGGCAAAAATAATTTGTTCGATCAATCTAATTTAAAAAGAATTACTTTTTGTTTGACTATATTTATTTAAATATTATTTGATTTGTTTAATGTAATATTTATTAAATATGTTTTCTTTGTTGAATTAAACTTAAAATATTGTTGCAACAATTTGTTCTTTAATTTTATATTAACTTTTGTATTTAATTGTAAAATCCCGAACAAATCCTGGGATCCCGGGATTGTAATTTCAAATCCCGAAATCCCGGGATTTTCAAAAACACTTCGGGATTGAATGCCTTAGTTACCCCCGAAAGTTACGCTCTGCTGGGTGCCAGGACACGTCGGTGTGAAGGGGAACGAGACGGCAGACGAGCTTGCCAGAGCCATTCTGTGGTATAGGTGCACACACTATCCGGGAAATGCTCAGAGAAAGGGTACGCGTGGACAGATTGAACTATTGGTTCGATCTACCTGTGCTACGGCAGGCCAAATCACTCCTTGGTAAATATAACAAGAGGAGGTTTGAAGCTTGTATCGGGCTGAGTAAGAACCGGCTTCGAATTCTAACGGGGTTTCTCACTGGTCACTGCAGACTGAGGGGGCATCTCACGAAGCTGGGCATTCTAAACGACGACTCTTGCAGATTCTGCAATGAGGAAGAAGAAAGTCCGGGTCATTTACTGGAGTCCTGTGGGGCAATCATCCACACAAGGAGGCGCGTACTGGGAAAGTACCTGGTGCCAGAGCATGATTGGCCGAATCTGGATCCTCTTCTAATCTTGAAATTCCTAACGGAATTGGGGTTGGTGGAGGTCCTCTAAAGGTTGGCAGAGGTATGATTCGTGATACTTGGGGCATCGTCACCCGACACGGACTCGTAGTGGGGGCACAAAAGACCAAAGGTCGCAGTGCAAATCCCCCCCCTTTATTATTATTATTATTACCCCCGACTGCAAACTAACCATGGTCGCGTGACACCCTGGATTGGGGCGCGTTGCTTACTTTTGCTAGCAATCGACAGATGTCAATATACCATTGCCCGATGGTCGCCGCTAGGAGGCAGTAAGTCTTCTTGGTTTGCTACTCGATAAGGATCGTTTCTGGCTTCCCCAGGTGGAGAAATCAGTAACTTTGCCTTTTCATTCTCCTGCCGTAGACCCTCCATGTCCTGCGCTAAGGCTAGTAGCTCGTCTAAATTGCTGAAATCTTTGGTTCGTATATACCACCTGTACTCTAACTGACAGTTCCGGAAGATTCTGTCTAGTTTCTCCTCCTCAGTGTAACTTGCGTGCCTCATCATGTCTTGAAGGGCGATGATATAGTCCTTGAAGATTTCTCTTGGTCCTTGTGTGCGCCTACGTATGGCGTCATCCAGCTTTTCGAAGTATCGACCAGGCAAACGACTTGAACGACTTCCAAGTTTTCCACTGTTGGTTGTTGTTACGGTACCATGTGAGTGCCTTGTCTTTCAACAAAGTAGGTGAATCTAACCAAAAAAGACAATTAAAAATGCAGCAACCAAGAAACGTTGTAAATGGAACCGACTCAAAGTTGTTCGCGTACAGAGAAATTTGTTGGCGTACAATTAAAAATTGTTCGTATATTACTTTATGGAAGACAGTGAAAGCAATTATCCAATTGAGCGAAAAAATAAAGAGATACTTATTAGAAAAAGAATGCAATGAAAAGATAGCTGATGTGTTTGGTATTTCTGTAGATGTGTTGTATTGAAATATATTTATGAAGCTTAAATTAATTTAATGTAAGCCTTTAAAAACGAGATAATTTACATTTCGTACACAAATTTGTCGGGAAACATCATTTCTACTGCGAATATATATAATATTCATTACTTAGAACTAACGCGCTTCCACAAAACGCAATATTTTAATATTTCATTAAGTTTACAATTACATTGTAATATTGAAATTAATGTTTTCCCGGGAAAAAACGAGTTCAAAAACATTCTCACAATTTTTAAAATCGTAAAATCACATAGTCATAATTTGATTTTAAAAATTGTTTTCAAATTTATCAAAAATGTAAACAAATTCGACGCCAT
This sequence comes from Heteromyza rotundicornis, assembly GCA_951394025.1. Lineage (NCBI taxonomy): Eukaryota > Metazoa > Arthropoda > Insecta > Diptera > Heleomyzidae > Heteromyza > Heteromyza rotundicornis. The sequence goes on from OX596010.1 coordinate 47,359,918, forward strand.
CTTCTAGTGCTGCGAAAACTCGATTTTTTTGTATTCGATACATCCGGATACTTTCTTGTGAATACTTAATACTTTTTACGATAATTTTCATTCAATTTTGATTTGAAGTAAAATCTCTGAGTAAAGTAAATGCACGTAGCAATTGCTCTAAGACGTTTTTATTATTACGACCCAACAATTTTCATACAAACTTTCCTAAAATACCAATAATAGTATCCCATACTAATGGAACCAAGCACTTCATGAGTCAAGTGTCGAATATAAATTATTCATATATTATGCAACACTTTATAATAATTTTTCTCTCTTGTATTAAATGTCATGCTGTTTAAGAATTATGAAATATTTGCGGCATGGTTGCATTTCTGCATCGAGCGATGAAATTGCGAATCATATGCCGAAATACGATCATGCTGGCAAATCATTTAACAATTTTTTGGCGATTAGATTAACCACAACAATTGTAGTTGTTGTTTGTGTTTTCCATATAAAATAAAAAATTGTTTTTTTACAACGTTTTTTGGTTAGATTACCCTATCTTTTTTTTTTGTGTATGTGACCACCAACTCCTCCAACCCCTGTAACGTCGCGAATTGCTGGGCTATGAACTCGTCGGATGTCCAGGGCTTCGTACACAGAAAATTTTTAATTTGCAGAGACTTTGTATTAAAACCGAATTTTTATTCAATAATTTCAAGTAAGAGTTACAGATATAGCTATTCAGGGGCGAACAGCGGCGTCTGGTCGTCGATGATTGGCTATGTAGCTTCTCGGCGAGGTCGCTGACTTGGAGGATGTGGCTAGCACTCAGAGAAGATGGAGCTTTGGACTTGGCTATGATGAAAAGCAGATGAAAAGCAGTTTCAAGACTTCCTCCGACTGGAATAGATTGTATGGGTTGTGTGGAAACATTTTCATTGTTTCCCTGAGTCCCAAACAAAGTCAAAAGTGTAAATCGTATTCGTGGCCACCGCGGCCGTTCCCAGATTTTTAGAGGAAATTTTTAAAACGAAAATAGATAAATTTTATTTCTAACTTTTGAAAACTTTCACAAATCGAATTGGGGGGAAGTACATTTTTGTCTTTATTTCAAACTAGGACACCGGCGGTGTCACATGCTCCGTACTACAGCGCAAAATTTGCCAAACACATCCGAGCCAGTTGTGGCCACAAAAAAAAACCACACAGTGTTTCGGTTCTGGCCAGAGAATACGCCATCATCTTGGCCAGCATACCCGTGGCCGTTTGCTAATTGCAATTGTGCACGATGGATGATAGAATGCCTTTATTTAAATTCACATTTGCTGGAGGCTCTTCAATAACATAGTGATTGTAGGGCGGGTGGTAATTACGAGTTAAATAATTTCACCTCGAAGGGCTAGATGAGGGGCTTGGCTTGGTACTCTTGATTATACGCGAGTCTAGGTAACTGAAAAAAGAAACGAAATGGAAATGAATTTTCGGGAAAAATTTCAAAATAATCCAATTACACTTGATTGTCTTCAGTCAAATTTGACTTTGGCGGCGGAGCGACGCTTGTACCAATGGCTGTAGCACCTTTGTTGGAAGTGCGTAGACTGGAGAAAGAGCAGTGAAGAACAAATAGTTCTTCACTGCTCTAAATAAGCTATCAAGAATTTTAATTTGAAAAACAATTTCAAAATTTGCCAAATAAAAACGTTGACACTATTGACACTTTTGAAATTTGTTATGGTTCTTTTATAGGAGACGATACGGTTCATACAGAAAGATCAAGCATGTTGTATTTAACATATCTCCTCCTATAATTTCATACACTTAACAGAGGGGGTTAACAGAATTTGGTATCAATCGCCCTATAAAAATTGGAATAACTCTGTTTCAGTCATTCTAATATATTTTCCAATTCAAAATATTTCCATCTCTTTTTCATATGTCACAATTCATACGCTGTATCAACCAATTCATACAATGTAAATCAGCCTTAATGCGCGTTCTTGATGCGTAGAAATAGGCGTGGGCGAGGCTAATACAACACAGGCATAGCAAGGCGTAAATGTGGGTGTAGCAGAGCATGAACAGCAGGCGAACTTAAGCGTTGCGATGACATAAACTTCAGGAAATCGCAGACCACCAGCGGGCACTCTTCATCCGCTTTCCGTGGGCTCGATTCAACTTAATCGTGGGACTCGTGTTAGACACTCGCAGATCAGGAAACGGGATACTGTACTACATTCTCCGTGACTCGACGCTTTAATACATTTTTATACAAATTTCCTATAATTCAATTTATTATTTCTTTACAAATTTCCTTGCAATTTTGCCAACGCACTTGCAGCTGCCCTGTTGGTGGATGGTCCGTCGTCTGCTTGCAATACCGACTTGCAAAGTCGCGGCAATGTTGGTCGACTGCTACCGGCTGTGATTCGTCCACGTGCTGCTGTGCCTTTCCCTCGTTGTGCCATCTGCGGCCCTGCACTCTCTTCCTTTCAATCGTCGCTTAAACGACGCGTCTTGCTTTGGCCTTCTGCTAATGCGCGGTATTTTCCGCGGGCCCTTTCGACGCTCCCCTTCAATTTTTCCTCGTTGTTCATCTTGCTTATTTCGATTTGTATTCCGTAGCGATTATGGCGTCTTCAAAAATTTCGTCTTCGGTTGAGGTGACTCAACCGCGTTTGACTACTGAATGGCGAATTTTGACATTGTCGTTCGAGTCGTATGCCATTTCCCCTCTTTCGAGTCTCGGAGTTAACCGTTACCCCAAGATGGTGATATGGATGCCACGTGGTTGACTCCTTCCGATTGTCGTTGCCACGCCGCTCATGCGCTGTGGCCTGCTACGGTTATACTGCTAGTCCGCTGTTATCGCTCTGTTGCCTGCTGCACTGCTATGGTGCTGTTGCCTGCTGAAATATTTATGTTTCTGAAATTCAAATATTATTTAACAGAAATTAACATATTTATTTTCTTTTCGTAAATTCATATCCTTTTCTATAAAAGGTTATCGTATTCAGTGACAAGCATTCTCCTCTGTCACTGCTATCTTCCCCAATTCCTTACCATTACTTCGCCTGTGCCGCTGCCTCTGGCCCCAACGCACTATCTCTCTCTTCGAATTCCCTTAATTCGCCAATGTGAGCATTTCTCTCTTGCCCATCACGCTGGCTCCTAATCCTTGCGATTACAGGCGAAATAAAATTGACCACCTGATACGGCCCGTCGTATTTGGGCGCTAATTTGGCTGCAAAGCCGTGCATTGCCTTAGATAGGTGATGTTGCTTTACCAACTCGTTTTGACCTACCTCTGGTTGCCATTTTCGCATCCTCAAATTCTAATGGCGCGCTTGATCCTGCGCCGCCCTTTCCATGTTTCGGTGCACTATATTGAAAACTTCGCGTATCTTGTCTGCTCGCTCCACCGGTGTGTGCACCATCTGCCCCGTACCCACTGTGGTCTCATCGTAAAGAGACTTGGGTAGCCGTGGCTCTCGGCCCTGCACCAGGAAAGCTGGACTGTATCCTGTCGTTTCCGATACTCCTGTGTTGATTGCTAATGTTATCTCCGGCAGGTATTCGTTCCACTGCCACCATAGTCTTAATGGTCCGGTTGGACTGCTCTGTGGCGTTTTCCTGCGGCGTATAGGGTGCAGTAAATTGATATCTTACCCCAAGACTTTCCAGGTATTTCTTGAACGCTCTGCTGGTAAATTGAGTGCCGTTGTCCATTACCATGACTTTGGCACCCCAAATCGTGCCAGAATCCTCTCGCGGAACGCTTTTCGGAGCGTATCCGTCGTCGCCCTTCGCATGGGGATGATCTCTACCCATTTCGTAAATTTGTCCACAAAGACTAACATCATCGTATAGCCATGTGTCGATCGTGGTAGTGGTCCTAGTCAGCGCATACTATAGCCCACGGCTCCTCTGCTATTTGCGTAAGCATCCTTCCAGCTGGTTTCTGCTGCTCTGGTTTGTATTTTTGGAAACTTTCGCAACTCCTGACGTATATGCTTGCCTCTCGGAACATGTCTGGCCAGTAGTAATGATTGGCGACCCGTGCTATCGTTTTACGTATTCCCAGATGGCCGGCTGTGGCATCGTCATGGTTTTCCGCTAATACTCGTTTCCGCTGATGCGTCGCTACGCACAACTTCCAGGGGGCGCAGTCTTCGTCTCCCACTCGACGAGGAATATGCCGGTACAGTTGATCTCCTTGGATAATATAGTCCGCGAACTTCTCGGGGTTTTTCATCACCTCCGCCTTACGCGCCTTCAACCACCGGCATTCCGTGTTGCTATCGGCGGTCACTTCCGTAGAAAAGAGTACATCCCGTGGCTGTCTTGACAAGGCGTCCGCTACTACATTGTATTTACCCTTTCTGTGCTGTATCGTGCTTCCAGACGGACTTTCTATCGAATTTATAGTGAACTCGTACCACTCCAAGTACTCTCGCATCTTCTGCACACCCCAAACTATCGCCAGGTACTCCTTTTCCGTCGGCGAATAGTTTATTTCTGCTGGCGTCAGTCGTCTGCTGGCATAGGCCACGACTCGCTCCTGATCCTCGATGGTTTGCTTCAGCACTACTCCTAACCCCTGATCACTCGCGTCTGTCTGCAACGTGAATCTTTGCGAAAAGTCTGGGCAGATGAGTACCGGTGCCTGGGTAAGACGTAGTTTCCATCGTCGGCTCTTCTTCAACAGAGCTGTAAGAGGTTGTACTACTTTAGAAAAATCCGGAACAAATGGACGGTACCACGATGCTATTCCCAAGCATCGGCGTAGCTCTCGTAGATTTGTCGGTGGTTTTAATTCCTGAATTGCCGAAATCTTCTCAGGGTCCGTGTGAATTCCGTCCGACGTCACTATATGTCCTAAATACCGAATCTCCTTCTTGAAGAACTCCCATTTCTCAGTATTAATTCTTAGATTCGCAGCCCGCAGCCTCCTGAACACTTCTCGTAAGTTTGCCATATGTTCCTCCAACGATGCTCCTGTAACAATTATGTCGTCGAGGTACGCAAACGCGTGCGGCTCCATTTCTGGTCCAATGACCAGATTCACCTTCTGCAAAATCAAATGGAGTCCGATTAGTTTCTGCTAAAGAAATACTAAATCAAACTAAAGCTATAGGTAATAAAATTACTAAAAATCATACATATATTTAATAATTATAAAATCTTAAAATATTATAATCTCCAATTAAAAAAATAAAAGATAATAAAATTAATGCGCGTTGAAAGGTCGCTGGTGCCGAGTGCAGGCCGAACGGCATGACGCACCATTGATACAGCCCACGTCCGGGCACCGTAAAGGCCGTATATTGTTTGCTCCCCTGCTCCATTGGCACCTGCCAATATCCGTTCCTGAGGTCCAATGTACTAATAACCTTTGCGTTGCGGAGTCGGTCTAAAATATTTTGGATGCGTGGTAACGGATATGCATCCGGAACCGATTTGGCATTCAACTGCCTATAGTCTACGCATAAGCGCCACTTACCATTTTTCTTCTTTACTAGTACGATGGGGGCACTATGCGGATTTCTCGCTGGTTCAATGCATCCTTGCTTAATAAGATCGTCTATCTGTTCGTTTATGATGTCCGTCATTGCTGGGTTTTTAGGATAGTACCTCTGCTTGATCGGGGCTTCGTCCCTCATTATGATGCGATGACTTGCGATATTCGTTGTTCCTTGCAGCTCCTCAAATTTTGGCAGCTCCTCTTCCAAAAACTTGTCGATCACCTCCTGTTGTGTAGACCGCTCCTGGTCCGTATCCTCGTAAATCACTTCATGAGCTTCACGCGCTTCACGAGTTGGTGTAGCTCCATTCAGGGTCCTAGCCTCCTCCACTGGTGGTTGTACTGTCACCGGGAGTGCTCTTAGCGTGAGCTTTGGGTTAATTTGACCCAAAAAGTCCAACCCCAAGATGAGTCGATCCGATGAATTGGGCAAAATTAATACAGGCATTTCGCACACCTGGTCTCCTAAGGATATCTCCAGCACTAGCGCGTTCTCTATGGTCACTACTGTCCCATCAGCCAAACGTATTCCGGTACATACTGGTAAATTATTATGTGGCGTCCATAATTCAGTAGCCAGCTCCTGACTGAGAAAACTACGTGTTGCTCCGGTATCGATTGTTGCCGTAACTTCATCCCTGTCAAGAGTAACAATTGCAGAGATACGGCGTCCGTCACAAGTTAGTGTTCACGTTGTGGGTGAACACTCGGCGGTGCCCTCCTTCGTTTCCCGAATATCTCCTGCAACAATTCATTGATCTTACTCCTTGAGCACCACAATCCCAGCAGTGCGTCGCCATTGCGTTGTTGCATCTATTGGAAAAGTGCCCTTCTTCACCGCATCGATGGCAGAGTCGTCGTGTATGCGAACGTTGTTGTGCAGGCTGCACCAAGCGATTTCTCTCTTCTGGCATCCTCCGTGGTACGTTGCGTGGCGTTTCATTCTCCTGCCGTAGACCCTCCATGTCCTGCGCTAAGGCTAGTAGCTCGTCTAAATTGCTGAAATCTTTGGTTCGTATATACCACCTGTACTCTACCTGACAGTTCCGGAAAATTCTGTCTAGTTTCTCCTCCTCAGTGTAACTTGCGTGCCTCATCATGTCTTGAAGGGCGATGACATAGTCCTTGAAGTTATCTCTTGGTCCTTGTGTGCGCCTACGTATGGCGTCATCCAGCTTTTCGAAGTATCGACCAGGCAAAAAGAACTTTAGGAAACGACTTCCAAGTTTTCCACTGTTGGTTGTTGTTACGGTACCATGTGAGTGCCTTGTCTTTCAACAATTCGGGCATCATTCGTGACATCTCGTCAATGTTAATGTTGTATGTGACCACCAACTCCTCCAACCTCTGTAACGTCGCGAATTGCTGGGCTATGAACTCGTCGGATGTCCAGGGCTTCGTACACAGAAAATTTTTAATTTGCAGAGACTTTGTATTAAAACTGAATTTTTATTCAATAATTTCAAGTAAGAGTTACAGATATAGCTATTCAGGGGCGAACAGCGGCGTCTGGTCGTCGATGATTGGCTATGTAGCTTCTCGGCGAGGTCGCTGACTTGGAGGATGTGGCTAGCACTCAGAGAAGATGGAGCTTTGGACTTGGCTATGATGAAACGATTTGTCACTGGGCGCTTGCGTGATGCGTAGACGTGTGGCTGTCGTAGGCGTAATCGTTACAAGGAGCGTAGATATGCGTGATGCGCGTCGTTGGCGCGTAGATATACGTAATGCGCGTTCTTGATGCTTAGAAATAGGCGTGGGCGAGGCTAATCAAGCACAGGCGTAGCAAGGCGTAAATGTGGGCGTAGCAGAGCATGAACAGCAGGCGAACTTAAGCGTTGCGATGACATAAACTTCAGGAAATCTCAGACCACCAGCGGGCACTCTTCAACCGCTTTCCGTGGGCTCGATTCAACTTAAACGTGGACTTCAGGAAATCGCAGACCACCAGCGGGCACTCTTCAACCGCTTTCCGTGGACTCGATTCAACTTAAACGTGGAACTCGCAGAGTGTCCAACACGCGGTGGTGCCAGTGAAGCCGGAGGTGCCGGATCGTCCAGCGCAGTGCGATCGCCGGCCAGCATTTCTGGTCGGGATGGTGCGGCAGGGCGGTCCGACACATCTGGGAGGGCACGTCAGGCAGGAGGGTTGGGACTTGTACCCACAGAAGGAAGAGCTGCCACTGTTAAAGATGCCGGAGGTGCCGGGTCGCCCGAGCCTATCCGTGAGGCTGGGAGACCTGACACGGCTGGTATGGCACGACAGGTAGGTAGGGTGGGGCTAGCACCCACCGTAGCTAGGAGGGGGAGGCGGCGTTTTACTCCCATTGCTCCAGAGCCGGGTCAACCTGGTGGTAAAGATGACCCATTTCGTGAAGGCCTTAGCGGGTGCGGCACGAGGTGGTACATCCGATATCTTCAGAGGGGCTTGGCGCCGAGTGAGGCCAGGAAGTTGGCGATTCAGCATCGGGCTTAGCCTGGTATTGCGCCCCCAGCGGATGGGCCCCACAAAAGGGGCAACAAAACGCTGACTCCTCCTCAGGCGAGTACTGCGCCGAAAAAGAGCAAGGCAGTCTCGTCGTGCGAGGTGAGCGGGGCACGGGCGGTTGTCGACCCGGTCACGACAGGACCCACCGCGGCGCCGGGCATCTCCTACGCCAAGGTGGTCATGTCTGAGCGGGTGGCCATACTGCCGAAGGACTATCCTCAAGTGGGGTTGGCTCCAAAAGAGCTGACTGCGCTTGAGGATGCCATTGTCGCCGAGATGGCCCTGGGATACGAGTTCAAACTCAAGTTCCAGGGCATCTACCCGGCATGATGCTGCTGGACTGTGAGACTCCGCAAACCGCGGAGTGGATCAGGGAAGGGGGTGGAACTGACGGTCCGGTCTGGGGGAGAAATCCCGAAAGAGCGGATCGTCACGGTGTTCCTACCAAGGAGTGCGGGACAGGCGCTGCAGGTCACGATGGCGCTCATCGATGCTCAAAATGAGGGCCTTCATACTAACGTATGGAAGACGCTCAGCTGTCGGGAGGATGGTGGTGGCCAGCTCCTGAGGGTGAGCATCGATTAGGCGTCGTACGAGGCCATCCTGAGGAGTGGTGGGCAGTTGAACTACCGCTTCGGGAAGGTCTCGGCTCATCTGCAGAGGAGACCTGTGGAGGAGGTGGGAGCGGAGGCTTCACTGGAGGATGTTCCTTCCGAAGTTCGTGAGGGGCAGGAGGTTAGCGCGCCACCTACAGTGTCAGCAGAACCAGCGTCACCTGTGGTGGTTGACGCTGGAGCGACCCCTGCCCCTCCGATGGAGGAAGGGTCGGATTCTGCTGAGGAGGGCAGTGATGGTAATATCACTGTCCTCAGCGTCTTGGATCCGACAGAGGAAGAGGAGGAGAGATTGCTGCTATCCGGGGCGTCGGCTCCGGAGTCGTCATGATGGACGACAGCAGCGGGGGGGTCAGTGCCAGGTTCGCCCAGGTGAACATCCACCACGCCAAAGCAGCTTCGGCTGTAATTGCGAGGATGTTTGCCAAACAACACCTTCTGGCGGCACCGATCCAGGAACCTTGGACCTATGGCGGACAGGTGAGAGGATTGACAGGTGTAGGGGCCCAGGTACTATGGGATACCAGGGTCAAAGACGCTAGAGCCTGCATGTTACTGAGGTTACTACTTTAGTCTTTCAGAATTTCTGACCAGGGACCTAGTGCCGATTCAGACTCTGCTCAATATCTGATCGGACGGTGGTCATAGCGTCGGCGTACTTCCCGGGTGATGAGAAGGAAGTTCCACCACTGGAGGTTCAGCGGCTTGTGGAGCATTGCACTAAGCTGCACATACCACTACTCCTGGGGTGCGATGCAAATGCCCATAACACGATATGGGGTAGCACAAATTGCAACGGCATGGGTGAGTACCTTCTTGAGTATATCTATTACACTAACCTAGAAATTCTCAATGTTAGGGATAGCCCCACTTTTGTGACAAGGGTTAGGCAGGAAGTGTTAGACATAACACTGTGCAGTCAAAGCATCAGTGGACAGATTAGAACTTGGAGGGTATCGGACGAACCCTCAATGTCAGACCATCGGATAGTGGTATTTGACATTGTAGGTAGTAGACCAAATTTATTACCATCAAGGAACCCCAGGCGTACGAACTGGGACAAGTATAAAGACTTCATGAATTCTAGTTGTGGCGTATTCAGTACCGGCAGACCGCCGGGCAATCACCCTCAACTGGAGCAGGAGGTAGTAGAACTAACGAACGTTATGATCGAGGGATATAACCTCAGTTGTCCGAGTAGGACTGGTAGTACTAAGTATGCGCCGTGGTGGAACAACGAGTTGTCAAATCTTCGGGCTTCGACGAGGAAGCTCTTTAACCGAGCTAATAGAACCGGGGACTGGCAGAGTTACACCACGACCCTAACTATGTACATTAAAGAAATTAGGATCGCAAAAAGGAAAAGCTTTAGGGACTTCTGTGAGACCATAGTGGATACTCCTGCAGCGGCGAGGCTGTACAAGGCGGTAGCCAAAACAGGGAACGTAGCTATCTTGGCTCTCAAAAGGGCAGATGGCACCTTTAAAGAAGGTGAGTATCAACGAGCCGAATTGCTTCTTGAGACCCACTTCCCAGGCAGCGTACCTAAGGCGGACTCATTGAACTTGTCTATGGGTCGGAGAGCTAGTAGAGTAGATTGGGAAGTCGCCAAAAAAATTTGTGATAGAAGAAGGATTGAATGGGCAATTGGAACCTTTCACCCCTACAAATCTTCAGGTGTAGATGGCATATTTCCGGCCCTTCTCCAGAAGGGAGGGCCTGAAATGATTCATCAGATTAGAAGGATTTCCACAAGCAGCCTGGCCTTAGGGTACATACCTAGCAGCTGGCGTAGGGCTAAAGTTATTTTTATCCCGAAGGTTGGGAAGAAGGATCCTACTCTACCAAAATAATTTAGACCAATTTGCTTGACATCGTTTCTTTTAAAAACGATGGAAAAAGTAATAGATAACTATCTTCGAGAAGAAGTCCTGGTCAGGAGGCCCCTTCACCACTGTCAACATGCGTATAGAGTGGGCAGGTCTACTGAAACTGCTCTATTCCAGTTGGCTGGGTACATACAGAGGGCCTTGGACACAAAGGAAATAGTAGTGTGTGCATTCCTCGACATAGAGGGTGCGTTTGACAACACCACCCATGAGGGCGTTAGACATGCCTTGCTGTGTAAAGGGGTGGACACTACTCTGTGCCATTGGTTTGGGGAGATGTTAGGCACCCGGTCTGTGGAATATCAAACTGGCCTTAACACCACTGAGGCAGTCACCACGAGGGGTTGTCCCCAGGGGGCGTGCTTTCGCCTCTCTGTGGAGTCTGGTGGTGGACGAGCTCCTCAGCAAACTTACTGATATGGGATTTACGTGTCAGGGGTATGCTGGTGACATCGTCATTATGGCTAGGGGTAAGTACGAGGAGGCTTTATGTGATATAATACAGAGAGGTCTCGAGGTCACGCTTGAATGGTGCAAATCTGTGGGGCTGAACATTAATCCAGCAAAAACCACGATTGTACCGTTTACATTGAAGGAAACTACAGTACTGGAGGCCGATTCGGCTGTCCGGACAAGTTATAGAGAAACAAACGGAAGTGAAATATCTGGGATTAACACTAGATAGTAAGCTCACGTGGAAGATACACACGGAGTTAGTAAAAAAGAAGGCCATTAGAGCTCTCATGATGTGTAGGAGCATAGCTGGTAAATCTTGGGGTTGTAGTCCACGCATAATGCGGTGGATTTACATAGGAATGGTGAGACCAATCATCACCTATGGGGCCGTTGCGTGGGCCAAAAGAACTAGTCTGGGCACCACTAGGAAGTCACTAGAACGTGTTCAAAGGCTAGCATGTGTCTGCATAACCGGGGCAATGAAAACCTGTCAAACTGCGGCACTGGAGGTAATATTAGAACTAACTCCCCTACAGATTGTTATTGGGGAGGTAGCTGACAGTACACTTGCGAGATTTTCTAAGGAGGGCATAGGGTACGGAAGGTGTATTGAGCGCGCGGATCACTTCACTCTTTCCAATAAGTATCCGCTTCTATTAGCTCCGAGAAAGAATGGTCCAATATACACTCACTGTATGGTATCCGCGACCATGCTATAATGTGGTTTACAGATGGATCCAGAACAGACGAGGGCACTGGTGCTGGGGTATTCGGGCCACGTACCAAATACTCCGAACCAATGGGCACACTGACCAGCATCTTCCAAGCAGAAGTTCATGCAATTGAAAGATGTGTGCAATTCAACCTCGATAGAAAATTCTGTAGACGGGAAATCGTAATACTATCTGACAGTCAGGCGGCTCTTAAAGCTCTAGACTCTCACATCATTAGCTTCAGGCTAGTGGGAGACTGTCTTGCAAAATTAAACCGGCTGGGCGGAACCAATAAAGTTATGCTCTGCTGGGTGCCAGGACACGTCGGTGTGGAGGGTATAGGTGCACACACTATCCGGGAAATGCTCAGAGAAAGAGTACGGGTGGACACTATTGGTTCGATCTACCTGGGCTACGGCAGGCCAAATCACTCCTTGGTAAATATAACAAGAGGAGGTTTGAAGCTTGTATCGGGCTGAGTAAGAACAGGCTTCGAATTCTAACGGGGTTTCTCACTGGTCACTGCAGACTGAGGGGGCATCTCACGAAGCTGGGCATTCTAAACGACGACTCTTGCAGATTCTGCAATGAGGAAGAAGAAAGTCCGGGTCATTTACTGGAGTCCTGTGGGGCAATCATCCACACAAGGATGCGCGTACTGGGAAAGTACCTGGTGCCAGAGCATGATTGGCCGAATCTGGATCCTCTTCTAATCTTGAAATTCCTAACGGAATTGGGGTTGGTGGAGGTCCTCTAAAGGTTAGCAGAGGTATGATTCGTGATAATTGGGGCATCGTCACCCAACACGGACTCGTAGTGGGGGCACAAAAGACCAAAGGTCGCAGTGCAAATCCCCCCCTTTATTATTATTATTATTATCAATTTCCTGGAATAAAATGGTTAATTAATTATTTTATCAATTTCCTGGAACCAATCGTTAATCATTATTTAATGTACATTCAAAAATCAATTTCTTTATTTAGTTAACTGAGAGAAGATATTGCCATGGCCACTAGTACGCGTAATGGTGCACTAAAATGGCCTTACCAATATCCCCCATTCCCTATGCTTCTTCTCATTTATAAATTCTTCAGATCCCTATCAGAAATATTGCCATGGTCAGTAGTTGATACGCGTAATGGTGCACTAAAATGACCTTACCAATATTCCCTTCTAGTTCCCTATATTTCTGTTTATTTGTATATTCCTTTTCAGGTAGAATATTGCCATGGTCAGTAGTTGATACGCGTAATGGTGCACTAAAATGACCTTGCCAATATCCCCCTTTATTCCCTATATTTCTGTTTATTTATATATTCTTTCTATGTGAAATATGTTAGGCAACGCAGATTTTATCGAACGGACGCGTTTTAATCGGTCCCGCAGAAATAATAAATATCATTGTGAAACAATAACAAAACCCTCCAAAAAATTACGCGAAATATACGCTAAAACAATTTCAAGAAAAAGAGTGCAAGTGGCACTCTTTCTCTTACAGAGAATTCCTTGTTTGAACTCCCGCTCAAAACAAGAGCTTGAATCAGCATCAGCTAGTGCTACTGAAAACACGGCAAATTCACAAATAAAAGCTTTTGCCATGCAACAGGTGCGAGCAGTGCGAATGCATCGCAACCTGTCATTGTTACCCTCCCCGCCATGAATAGTGCAGAAACAACTATAGCAAAGAATCGATCTGCAGAGGTACTCTTTGCTAACTCTCCCGCATCGCCATCGGGCTCTCTCTCATGGAGCAAGCAGTGTCAAACTCCAACACCCTACACCCAGCAGGCAGCTAATATGACGTCGTTTTTAGCATCACAAACAAATTTGGCAAGTACAATTACTACTAATACTCTTAGGCCAGACCCTGTTAAGATATTCACTGAAAATAAAGACCCTGCAAATAAGTTCTTTGAGAACCCTTTGTATAAGCCTCAGTCGGCAAATACGAGTAATGCAATTGGCGCAAACACTACAGAGAAAAACACTCCACGTGCGGCAGTGCAGACTGGCATGCACCGCTACCTGCAAAATCCAGACACTACATTGCATAAGCGCAAAACGACCCCTCCCAAAAATACGAATACGCCTAAGGTTTTAAAGACAAAGCCGAGTATACAGCCCATAAATCTTGGGCAAAATAGATACTCCCTATTATATGAAGTGGATAATTCAGACTCTAAACCCAAGACGTCAAAGCCGCCACCAATTTTATTAGAGAAAAAAACTCGAATTCCCTTGTGACTCTGATAACACAAATTGTAGGTGCCAATTGATTTCATGTGATGGCTATTCTCAAGGGCGCCATCCATGAAACAAAAATACAAATTTATAATGAGGCAGATTTTCGCAAAATTGTGGATCATTTCGATAAGTGTAAAAAGAGCTATTACACATACCAGCTCAAAAGTAGCAAAGGTCTATCGGTTGTTCTAAGAGGTGTAGACTCGTTTGTCGAATGTGGCGATGTAAAAGAGGCATTAATTGCATTAAAATTCCAAGTTAGATCTGTGTCTAACATTCTAAACAAGGAAAAATTACCCCAACCACTTTTCCGCATTGAACTGGAATTTGACCCTAAGACTCTGCAAAAAAGTGAGACCCACCCTATATACAATTTGCGATATTTACTACACCGTAGAGTCAGTGTTGAGGAGCCGCATAAACGTCGTGGCCCAATACAATGCCAAAACTGCCAAAAATTGGGTCATTCGAAAAAATATTGTACACTTCCCAGTGTTTGTGTTATTTGTGGTGACCTTCACCAGACCCAATTGTGCCCAAAATCGAGAGAAGACGTAAATGTTAGACATGGTAGTAACTGCGATGGAAATCACACTGCCATCTACAGAGGGTGTTCAGTCTACAAAACCCTTAAAAATAAGGTTATTACCGAACCGAAGCCCTTAAGCGCAACAGCTACAAAGAGGTCAAACCCTACTCCAGCCAATTTTGCGCAGATAAAATCATACCCACCACCCCAAGGAAATGGTGCTAACGCCGCATCACAACAACATCAATTTTCATACGCAAATATACTCAAAGGCAATACCCAAGACCCTCCAGTTATTCAACCCGCCCAACAGAACATTGGCCTTGAAAAAACACTACAGATGCAAAACATGTCGCAGTTTATGAACGGCATGCAAACTATGATGCAGGAAATGATACACAATCAAAACCTGCTAATCCAGACCCTTTCAAAAATAAACCATGAATGCAATAAAAATATCCTTCTGGAACGCGAACGGCTTATGCCAACATAAATTGGAACTCATTCAATTCCTCAATTCATTCTGTATAGATGTAATGCTAATTTCAGAGACTCATTTGACCCAAAAACACTTTTTTAACATACCCGGATACAAGTTGTATGACACTAAACACACAGGTGGTAAAGCACGAGGTGGATCTGCGATTCTAATTAAGGACAGAATCAAACACAATGTTTTACAGGAATTTTGCACCGAGTACTTGCAAGCCACCAGTATTTGTCTTGATGAGTACATAAAAGGATTGACAATATCTGCAATATACTGTCCACCCAGCTCCAAAATAACTGAACAGCAATTTCAGAAATTTTTTGCAACCCTTGGCCCAAAATTTCTCGTAGCTGGAGATTTTAATGCCAAACACACTTATTGGGGCTCTTGTCTGATTTCACCCAAAGGAAGACTACTATGGAATACTACCAGCAAACTCGGCCTTGATGTGGTTTCGTCAGGCACGCCAACATACTGGCCATCGGACAGACGAAAAATTCCTGATGTTATTGATTTTGCAGTAATCAAGACCCTTAAAAGAACTCAACTAACCATTGAGTCTTCAGTGGAACTCTCGTCTGATCACACACCCACTATTATCACAGTAAAATATGAGCCAAATTCAGAAGTCAACCCACCCGACAAACTCACCAGTATCCATACGAATTGGCTTAAATTCAGAAAATATATAAGTTCACACATTACCCTACATGTGTCACTGAAAACTTTGGCTCACTTTGGCGTGCCACAAAAAATTTAAAACGACCCATTATTGCAGAATCGCCAATTCGTTTACCCAACGGAGACTGGGCGAGAAGTGATGCCGAAAAAGGTACTGCTTTTGCAAGTCACCTACAAAATGTATTTACTCCAAACCCCCCAAATGCAAATTACCCGTTACCACAGCTCGCAACCAGGTCAAATTTTAACCCACTACCACTCATCAGAAGAAAAGCACTTATGGACGATATTGCCAAGTTGAACCCAAAAAAAGCTCCAGGACATGACTTAATAACGGCTAAAATGGTGAAAGAGCTGCCATCAATTGCTGTTACTCACTTATTGCATATGTATATACTCTATACAGCTGATATGCCCATTTATGATCAGACCCTCATCGCAACATTAGCCGACGACACCGCAATATTGTGCTCGCACTCACACTCTAAAATGGCATCACAACACGTGCAACAACATTTGAACACTTTACCGAATTGGCTATCAAAGTGGAGAATTAGAGTCAACGAGTCTCAGAGTGCACATATAACCTTCATCCTAAGGAAAGACACTTGCTCCATGCTTACAACAAATAATAGTGAAATAATTAAATTTTATTTAGTTAAAAAAAAAAAAAAGGTGAAATATTGCTATGGTCAGTAGTTGATACGCGTAATGGTGCACTAAAATGTCCTTACCAATATCCCCCTCTATTTCTCTATCTGAAATAATGCCATGGTCAGTAGTTGAATCGCGTAATGGTGCACTAAAATTACGTTACCATTTTCCCCCCCAGATTACTACTTCTACTCACTAATTAGCTCTGACTTACCTGATTCGAAATTCCAAAAAGATACCGAATCAGGTGTGCGCTGCTCTTTTTTAGTCGTTTGGAATCACCAATCGTTGGTGTATTGTAGCCATATTTTCTGTAGTTTGATGTGGTGAAATGTTGCCGCATGGTTACGGTCGCTATCTTCATATTTCTATTGTCGTCTCTTTTCCGCTCATAGCCCTTTTATCCAACATATCATTAAATTTTACTTCAGAATTCGTATATACATGTCGGAGGTGACTATATATATATATATATACTAGCTGTTACATACCCGGCGTTGCACGGGTTGTATAAAATTTTGAAATAAATAGATATAGGAATTTGCGACAATTTCAATGGCGCTGTAGTTGATGGTTTATTCCCCCCGTGAAACTTGGTGCCAGTTGTAATCCCACCCGGTAGGAATCACCCAAAAAAAGTCCAAGGACTCACTTGGTGGCAGCTGTAATCCCACCCGGTATAATTCAGCCAAAAAAAGTCCAAGGACGCACTTGGTGGCAGTTGTAATTCAACCCGGCATGATCCACCCAAAAAATGTCCAAGGACGCACTTGGTAGCAGTTGTTATACACTAAACACACATCCGCATGGAATTTAAAGTCGAAAGTTAACATTTCCGTTGAATTGTTTTAAATGTTATTGTATCAGTCCTAAACTTTGTCTACGGCCTTTAACGAAGTATTCCGCTTGGAAATTAAAGTCGAAAGCTTACATTTCCGATGAATTGTTTTAAATGTTATTGTATCAGTTCTACACTTTGTCTACTGTCTTTTATGCAGTATTCCGCATGGAAATTAAAGTCGAAAGCTTACATTTCCAATGAATTGTTTTAAATGTTACATTTCCAATGAGTTGTTTTAAATGTTATTGTATCATTTCCGAACTTTGTCTACGGCATTAATTGGAGTAGTCCGCATGGAATTTAAAGTCGAAAGTTAACATTTCCGTTGAATTGTTTTAAATGTTATTGTATCAGTTCTAAACTTTGTCTACGACACGTAATGCAGTATTCCGCATGGAATTTAAAGTCGAAAGTTAACATTTCCGTTGAATTGTATTAAATGTTATTGTATCGGTTCTAAACTTTGTCTACGGCCTTTAACGCAGTATTCCGCATGGAAATTAAAGTCGAAAGCATACATTGTTTTAAATGTTATTGTATCAGTTATAAACTTTGTCTACGGCATTTAATGAAGTATTCCGCATGGAATTTAAAGTCGAAAGTTAAAATTCCCGTTGAATTGTTATAAATGTTATTGTATCAGTTCTAAACTTTGTCTACGACATTTAATGCAGTATTCCGCATGGAATTTAAAGTCGAAAGTTAACATTTCCGTTGAATTGTTTTAAATGTTATTGTATCAGTTCTAAACTTTGTCTACGGCCTTTAATGCAGTATTCCGCATGGAAATTAAAGTCGAAAGCATACATTGTTTTAAATGTTATTGTATCAGTTCTAAACTTTGTCTACGGCCTTTAACGAAGTATTCCGCATGGAATTTGAAGTCGAAAGCTTACATTTCCGATGAATTGTTTTAAATGTTATTGAATCAACTGTAAAAACAACAATTGCAAGAACAAACATTGTTACCACAGCAATTGTTAGAGCAACAATTAGCACAACAACAATATATGCCACAGCAGCAACTAGAACAAGTTCGTCAACAAATGGCATTACAACAACAACAACCGCAACTAGTGCAGAATTTTTAACAAATTCAGCAACTTTTGCCAACTCAGCAGCACCCACCAAATCAACAACAACCAACACTGCTAATTCAGCCACAGGTGGATTCTCTTCTGCCTGTTATATCACGGAGTGTCACTGCTCACACTAACTCAGGTAACTCTGTATCAGCAATTTCTCTTATTGCTACTCCTAGTAAATATATTGAAATCCCCCTTTGCATCACAACCGTGTCTGATGCAAAAGATAAAAATAGTAGATCTACCATTGTCGCTAACCGCAGGGCAAAGGGAAAAATAAATTAAACGAAAATACAGATTTATAGTGAGCCAAACTTTAGGGAAATTATCAATATCTTTGATAAACTCAAAAATTGCTACTACACTTACCCAAAGGCTCCAAGGACTCTCAGTCGTACTGAAAGGTATTGAATCTTTCGTAAAATGTGACGAAATCAAAAATGCTCTAACCCATGAAAGCTTTGAAGTAAAGTCAGTATTCAATATACAAAATAGAAATAAAGTCCCACAACACCTATTCCGTGTGGAGCTAGAGTTCGACTCAAAAACTTTTAAAAAAGGTGAACCCAACCCAAAAACTCTCTGCGAGATATCTCTTGCACCGCAGAATTACAATTGAAGAGCCCCACAAGGGCCGTGGACCGATTCAGTGTCATAACTGCCAAGAATATGGCCACACAAAGTCTTCATGAAATAGGTATGTGTACGAAAATAAAGGAAGATTCGACTATTAAGAAATGTAGTAATTGTGGTGGCAATCACACTTCTAACTATAGAGGCTGTGCAGTTTATCAAAGTTTTTTAAATAAGACTCAAAACTCGATTCAAAAAGAGGAAGCAAGGAAAACCCCAATTTTTCACTCGCAACCCGATGGTAAATCTCTGGTAAGCACCAATAGAAAACAAGGCGTTTCCTACGCTATCGCGGTGACTCTGTTCCTGTAAACTTTCAAACTGCTCCTCCTAGTAGTAGCCTTGAAAAAACTATACAAATGTTCATGCAAAATATGTCCCAATTCATGTCTGGTACACCGAACCAAAAAATGCCAAAAATACCATCAAATCTTCAATTTTCGTTGACAAAATATGGCCGATAATGAATGATATCAAATTTGATGCTGTTGCTTTATCATTTTGATATGACTAAATATTTGGATATGAATAATGCAGAATTGATATTAAAAGTTGTGAATTGATGGGATACCAACTAGAATTTGATATGAAAAAAAAATGGAATTGATGGGATTCCAACTGAATTTTGATATGAAAAAGGGATGAATTGATGTGATCCCAACTGACTTTTGATGTGAAAAAAAAGGAATTGATGGGATACCAACTTAATATTGATGTGAACCCGTTTTGAAATGATATGAACCAATTTTGTTATGAAAAAATTGTAATTGATAGGATACCAACGTAATTTTACATGAATCATACCATAAATTCAATTTATCATGAATAAAACGCGAATGGTGATAAATATTTACATATTTATTGTAATTTTAAATTAACAGTGAAGTATAAATACATGTTATATGACAATATAATCAAGGTTGTTGAGGAGATTAATTGCTGTAGGAATTGGAATTGAAGAATTCGTTTAACAAGCAGTATCCAGTGACGTCACGAAACAACGTCGATTATAGCAGTTGTTGTTTCACCAACGACGATTACAACAGTTTGTGTTGCACCACCGAAGATTTTTGTTAATAATTCTCTGAAAGCTAAAAATTCTTTCAATCTATGCAAATTGTTTTGAAAAACATTGAAATATTTCCGAATAAAGCCCGAAATACAATATTTTTTATTTTATCACTTTATTTTCACTTTTTTGTAAGACTTTTTACGAGTTGCGCTTTTTAAGTTGCACTTTCACGAGAACGCGGAAAAATTAGGATTACTTTTTTTTCTCAGATTCAACTTTTGAATCAGAGCCTACTTGATCGATTTCAAATTTTTTTGCACAAGAGATAGAAAATTCTTATCGAAACTTAATTGTTTCATGTAAATTTACGTGAGTTTCTTAATATTGTGGTGTTGCAAGTTTGATGTTGTGAATTGATAATGGAGTGTAAAACGTGATAATATCAATTTATTGTTTTTCATACCAATTTAACAAAAATAGTATCAATATGACATGAAAAACGAATGAAATGATGCAATTCTCATCAAATTAACAAATTTTGTCATGAAATTAAAATGGAAAGGCAGGCAATTGAAATTTTACATGATATTTTTATTTCAGTGTATGCAAAATATGATGAAATAAATGAATAAAATCAAAGTCTCTTACTACAACATCTCATGTCTAAACCATGAATGGTTTGAAAATAGCATTCTGGAATGCAAGCGGCCTGTGTCTTCACAAACTAGAACTTCTCGAGTTCTTGAAAGCGTCTAGCATAGGCGTTATGCTAATTTCCGAAACTCACTTCACTAAAAAACACTTTTTTAACTTACCAGGGTACAGACTCTATGACACAAAGCATCCAAG
Organism: Heteromyza rotundicornis; assembly: GCA_951394025.1. Lineage (NCBI taxonomy): Eukaryota > Metazoa > Arthropoda > Insecta > Diptera > Heleomyzidae > Heteromyza > Heteromyza rotundicornis. Next base: position 47,380,596 of record OX596010.1, read on the forward strand.
CGGAAACGCTAGAGGTGGATCCGCCATTCTCATTAAAAGCCGAATAAAGCATTATGCTCTACAGAATTATTGCACAGTATATATTCCAGCGACAAATATTTCTCTCGATGAATACTGAAAAGGCCTAACATTAACAGCTATATACTGCCCGCCCAGATACAAAATAACAGAGCAACAATTCCACACTTTTTTCTTTTCCCTTGGACCTAAGTTTCTCGTTGCCGGCGACTTCAACGCCAAACATACATATTGGGTCTCTCGCCTAATATCACCAAAGGGCAGGCTCCTATGAACGCCTTGACGATGTCTCCTCTGGCACGTCAACTTATTGGCCAACTCACAGTCGAAAAACTCCCGACGTCATTGACTTTGCAGTATTTAAAACTGTAAATAGGAGCCAATTGACTATAGAATCTTCTCTAGATCTCTCATCAGGCCATACACCTACTATTATCACAATAAAGTACTCGCCAAGTTCTGAGGCCAATTCAACAAACAAACAACTCAATAACATCACTCGAACTCTACACAAACATCTAAAGTGGAAATCCGAAAGAGACTTCCAACAAAAAACCAGTACTGGCAGAACATCCCATACGGCTGCCAAATGGAAGCTGGGCCAGAAGCGATGCTGAAAAAGGTGCTGCTTTTGCCAACCACCTAAAAACCGTATTCACCCCGAACGAGACAACTGGTGATACCCATTACCAAAAATATTACCACTCAATCACTCCAGTACCGTCGCGATTAAAAAAATGAACTTATGGAGGCAATAAATAAATGCCTGGATCCAAATGGAATTTAAAGGCGAAAGTTTACATTCCGTGGAATTGTTTTAAATGTTATTGTATCTTTTCTAAACTTTGTCTACGGCCTTTAATGCAGTATTCCGCATGGAATTTGAATTCGAAAGCTAACTTTTCCAATGAATTCTTTTAAATGTTATTGTATCAGTTCTAAACTTTATCTACGACTTTTAATGTAATATTCAGCAAGGAATTTAAAGTAGAAAGCTAACTTTTCCGATGAATTGTTTTATACTTTGTCTACGGCCTTTAATGCAGTGTTCCGCATGGAATTTAAAGTCGAAAGTTAACATTTCCGTTGAATGTTTTTAAATGTTATTGTATCAGTTCTAAACTTTGTCTACGGCTTTTAACTCAGTATTCCGCATGGAAATTAAAGTCGAAAGCATACATTGTTTTAAATGTTATTGTATCTTTTCTAAACTTTGTCTAAGGCTTTTAATGCAGTATTCCGCATGGAATTTGAAGTCGAAAGCTAACTTTTCCGATGAATTGTTTTAAATGTTATTGTATCAGTTCTAAACTATATCTACGACTTTTAATGCAATATTCCGCAAGGAATTTAAAGTTGAAAGCTAACTTTTCCGATGAATTGTTTTATACTTTGTCTACGGCCTTTAATGCAGTGTTCCGCATGGAATTTAAAGTCGAAAGTTAACATTTCCGTTGAATGGTTTTAAATGTTATTGTATCAGTTCTAAACTTTGTCTAAGACTTTTAACGCAGTATTCCGCAAGGAAATTAAAGTCGAAAGCATACATTGTTTTAAATGTTATTGTATCAGTTCTAAACTTTGTCTACGGCATTTAATGCAGTACTCCGCATGGAATTTAAAGTCGAAAGTTAACATTTCGTTGAATTGTTTTAAATGTTATTGTATCAGTTCTAAACTTTGTCTACGGCCTTTAACGAAGTATTCCGCATTTAAATTAAAGTCGAAAGATTACATTTCCGATGAATTGTTTAAAATGTCATTGTATCAGTTCTAACCTTTGTCTACGACATTTAATGCAGTATTCCGCATGGAATTTAAAGTCGAAAGTTAACATTCCCGTTGAATTGTTTTAAATGTTATTGTATCAGTTCTAAACTTTGTCTACGGCCTTTATCGAAGTATTCCGCATGGAATTTGAAGTCGAAAGCTTACATTTCCCATGAATTGTTTTAAATGTTATTGAATCAACTGCAACAACAACAATTGCAAGAACAAACATTGTTACAACAGCAATTGTTAGAACAACAATTAGCACAACAACAATATATGCCACAACAGCAACTAGAACAAGTTCTTCAACAAATGGCATTACAACAACAACAACCGCAACTAGTACAGAATTTTTAACAAATTCAGCATCTTTTGCCAACTCAGCAGCACCCACCAAATCAAGAACAACCGAACATTCATCAACAGCACACCAGCCAACAACAACCAACACTGCAAATTCAGCCACTGGTGGATTCTCTTCTGCCTGTTATATCACGGAGTGTCACTGCTCACACTAACTCAGGTAACTCTGTATCAGCAATTTCTCTTATTGATACTCCTAGTAAATATATTTAAATCCCCCTTTGCATCACCCCCGTGTCTGATGCAAAAGATAAAAATAGTAGATCTACCATTGTCGCTAACCGCAGGGCAAAGGACAATACCCGCTCTACAGATCAACCCCGCACATTGCCTACAAAGCAAAAAGGTATTGATATTTACTTTCCAAAGCAATGCCTTTCGTCCCCCTCTAATGGAAATAAGAACTCAGCTGAAATTCAAAAGACGAATCCCAATAAACCGTCTCTAGAGCTTGGGCAAAATCGACTTGGGATTCTTGATGAAGAAAAAAACTCGACTCCCAAACCGAAAACGCAAAAACCCACACCTATATATCTATGCAAGCGAAACTCTAATTCGCTCATAAAAGAAATTCCCAAACACATTGGTGATAATAGTTTCCATGTGATTTCCATCCTAAAGGGAAAAATAAATTAAACGAAAATACAGATTTATAGTGAGCCAAACTTTAGGGAAATTATCAATATCTTTGATAAACTCAAAAATTGCTACTACACTTACCCAAAGGCTCCAAGAACTCTCAGTCGTACTGAAAGGTATTGAATCTTTCGTAAAATGTGACGAAATCAAAAATGCTCTAACCCATGAATGCTTTGAAGTAAAGTCAGTATTCAATATACAAAATAGAAATAAAGTCCCACAACCCCTATTCCGTGTGGAGCTAGAGTTCGACTCAAAAACTCTTAAAAAAGGTGAACCCAACCCTATATACTCTCTGCGAGATATCTCTTGCACCGCAGAATTACAATTGAAGAGCCCCACAAGCGCCGTGGACCGATTCAGTGTCATAACTGCCAAGAATATGGCCACACAATGTCATATTGCTCACTTCCCAGTGTGTGCGTAATTTGTGGATACCTTCATGAAATAGGTATGTGTACGAAAATAAAGGAAGATTCGACTATTAAGAAATGTAGTAATTGTGGTGGCAATCACACTTCTTACTATAGAGGCTGTGCAGTTTATAAAAGTTTTTTAAATAAGACTCAAAACTCGATTCAAAAAGAGGAAGCAAGGAAAACCCCAATTTTTCACTCGCAACCCGATGGTAAATCTCTTTTAAGCACCAATAGAAAACAAGGCGTTTCCTACGCTATCATTCATGGTTAGTCATTCAGCTCTGTGCAGGGGGATAAACACGTAATCATTCTGGTGAACAGGTGGTACGTGCCGTAACTGTGAGAGCTGTTTGGAAGTGCGACTATGACCTCCACGTTGGTGACCGCCGGTAACAGTTCCCGACACGGACATAGTTCTGTCTGGGTCTGGCTAACATAGTCGGGCGAAGGAGAGGTAACTCTTTAAAATCCCCTAATCCAAGGTGGAGCTTCATACGCCGAGGGATGCGTGGCCAGGAGGGAGCCTGGTCTTTAGTATGCGAGCTCTAGATACCTGGGGACCTCTAGTTCTAACCTAATTCCCCTTTCCTGTATACTGGGGGTGAGTGCAGGATGACCGCCCTTCCCCCACACTCGTGGGACCAAAAATGAACTCCAAAAAAGAAAAAACTTTAAAAAATTTAGGAACGACGACGGACATGACGGAGGAGGAGGAGAACCTTCTTCTCCAATGCGCGACAACGGACAACGAATCGATTAGTGTCGGTGAGGTAGGCGGCGGAAATATTGCCGTCAACATGGAGAAACTGCTTCTTCGTGAGGACGATAATATGTCTGTCGCCAGCTCATCCGGGCTGTCAACCATGTCAACAGCTTCGACTCGTAAGAGGATCGCAAACAGCAAGTTGACAGTTAGAAGGTTGGGTAACAAGACCAGGGATGAACTCAACGAAAGGGACCGTAAAAGGCTGCATAACGCGCGGGCCTTCCTACAGGGACTATCCTCAGCGACCGATAAAACGGACGCAGATATGGCCCCTGCTGGAGACCGGGGCGATGTGGAGCCCATGGGACCACCGCGAATGCGACCGGGCACCACTGGATGCAAACCCGAACGATGTAATGAGCTCGCCGCTCACTCTTGTTCGGGGGAGGATCAGGGTGGTGTGCGGTCGGAAAGGACGAAGGTTGTTGATGATACGAAGCCCGGCTCGAGCGATGGCTCAGCCAGCCCAGCTGACTCGCAACCTGCGTCTGTCGCGACTGGTCCTGAAATGGTCCCGGACGGTGATACCACTCTGGACAGCTGCTGTACGGTGATCGCTCTTTCTGGCAAATCAAGGCACTGCCATGGCTCGCGGAAACCCGATGTTCCAATGGCCGCTGAGGTAAGTCAGGATGGCGTGAAAGCGGGGCAGTATTCGGGACTGGGGGGCACCCTGCCGAGGGACCCGAAGCAACACCACCATGGCTCGGGGAAACCCGATGTTCCAATGGTCGCTGAGGGGAGCAAGGCAGGTAGTGCTGGAAACGTGGGGAAGACCGTCAAGCAGAGGCTGAACGCCAAACGCTTGATACGACGGATGAAGAAGCGCGACCCGAATCCCTACACGGAAAGGGAACGCCATATGCTAACGGCGGCGGAGAAGACGGTGAAGGCACCCATATCGCGCGTGTCTGTACCTTCGGGGGCCAGCATGAGGTTACTTGCTGCGAGGAATGGAGGCCCTTTGCCCCCGACCTCAGCGGCGGGTAAACTCAGGTGGACCACTACTGCTCCAGAGAAATCGGGCGCAGTGGCGGGAACTCCAAAAAGGGGCAGGCACGACGATACGGTGTCGCCGCCGGTGGCCTGCAACAAAAAGCGAAAAACCGTTGCAGACGTCGTACAGGACGGTCTTAGGGTCGCTGTGGTTGACTACGGGAAGCCCGAACATCGACTGACAGAGGACCAGTGGCAGCTGATAGAGCTCAGAATCCTTGAGGGTGTGAATGATGCTATCCTGAAGAAGGGGAAGCATATCCCTCTCTTCGGCCAGCTGACTACAATCAAGGGTTTTAAGATGCTTCAGTGCGATAATGCGGACACGCTGAAATGGCTCGAGGCATTTGTCGCCAACACAACTGCACCGTGGGCTCATGCCGACCTGCGCGTCGCCGACAAAAATGCGATCCTGGACTTCGCCAGACAGAAATTCACACTGATGATCCCGGGACCACATCTTCCAAGGGATTCCAAGGGAACGTATTGAACGCAACCTACGCCACCTGAACCCTGAGCTAAAAAGCCTTGAATGGGAGATCGTGGAGGTTGCTGAGCGAACGGAGGCGGGCACAGAGGTGGTGGTACTCGTTAGCCACAAGTCGATGCCGCTTCTGCGGAAATGCAACTTCAAGGTGCGCATAGGGATCACCCGATGCAAACTGAGGCCAGTTGTGGAGCCACCCAGAAAAGTAAGTACAATGCCAATACTGCCATGAAGCTAATACAAATTAATCTTAACCACAGCACAGCGGCTAGCGCAAATCTTGTTTCGCTAATGGCGAGCAAGAACGTAGACGTCGCCCTCATACAGGAACCTTGGTTACTCCGAGGTAACATATGCGGGCTTGCGGACAAAGGTTTGACCACATACAGCGTCAAACCATTAAACAGTGAGACTAAAATCAGAACCTGCATAGTAGCTAGGAGACAAACCAACGTATATCTCCTTCCTTCTTTTAGCACCCCTGATCAGACGGCAGTAATGTGCGAAAGGCGCGGGTCTCCTTCCCTCGTCATCGCATCTACATATATGCCGTACGACTCAGTGAATCCACCGCCGTCGAATGACACCAACTCACTGATCGTGAAGGCCGAGCAGGATGGATGGGACATTCTCATCGGCTGTGACGCCAATGCACACCATGTTCAGTGGAGTAGCAGTGACACAAATGTACGGGGTGAGTCTTTATTTGAATATATAATCAAAAAGAATCTGATTATTGCGAACAAGGGCGGAGAGCCCACCTTTACTACTAGAAATAGGAGGGAGGTACTTGAAATAACATTAACGAATAATTCGGACTCTATATCTATAAACCAGTGGATGGTCTCCCCTGAGGCCTCGTTCTCTGATCATAGAATAATAGAATTCGAAATAGATATACCAAAGAATACATTACCCCCATATAGAAACCCAAGAAAGGCGGACTGGGACTCTTTTGTAAGTGAGGTAGGGAATGGAATATATACACTGCAGGCGCAAAATCTGACATCAGCGCATGAGATAGACAATTCTGCCAGGTCGCTAGGGCTTCTCCTTAGTAAGGCGTATTTTAAGGCATGTCCGTTAAGGACAGCCAAGGTAAAGAAATCAGCACCGTGGTGGACAGAGGAGCTTAGGGTCTTAAGAAGTGCCGCCCGCAAGCTCTTTAATAAGGCTATGAGAACCAATGTATCCACGACTACAAAACGAGTACAAGGAAATTCAAAACCGCTACAAGGAACGCCAAGAGAAAGTCTTGGCAGGATTTCTGTAGTAGTTTGGAACATTCCTCTGACTCAGCAAGGCTAAGAAAACTTCTCTCGAAAGCACCAGCTATACCTGGATTCCTCAAGCGAAGCGATGGGCGATGGACCGAATCGTGCTCTGAGACTCTACAGCTTCTGCTGCAAACGCATTTCCCAGGTTGTGATATTAATCAGGAAGATGCGGACGCGAGTAGAACAGCGACCACAAGTAATGGTATACCTGAAGGTTTAGTTACTGAGGAAAAGATAAACTGGGCGATTGACTCTTTTTCGCCCTATAAATCTCCTGGTAGTGACGGGATACTCCCGATAATGCTGCAGAAGACCAAGAATATTATAACACCAATTCTTAAGGAATTGTTCTTGAGCAGCCTTAAGCTCGGGCACATCCCAGCAATTTGGCGGTAAGTTAATGTTATTTTTATTCCCAAGGCGGGCAAAGCCAGCCACACCTAGTGAAGGATTTTAGGCCCATCAGCCTGACGTCTTTCGTACTGAAGACTTTCGAAAAACTCATAGACTTTTATATTCGTAGCAGGCTGAGACCTTGTGATATATCCTCGGCACAGCATGCATACACGAAAGGGAGGGGTGTGGAAACGGCGCTGCATTGCGTCGTCAGCACCATTGAGAAGAATCTTTCTTATAAAGAGTACACTTTAGCTGCATTCTTAGACATTGAAGGCGCATTCAACAATGTCAACGTAAGTGCGGTTAGTAGGGCGCAAACACACGCGAATATCGAACCTGCCCTAACAGACTGGATCGTTAGTATGTTAAGCCAGCGGAAAATCAGAACGGAACTTGGGAACACGAACATGGAGGCGACTGCCTCTCGGGGTACCCCGCAGGGCGGTGTCATTTCACCACTTCTGTGGAACTTGATACTAAATGAAATACTGATTGAATTTGAGAAGAGTGGGATAAAGGTGACCGCATACGCGGACGATGTTGTACTACTAGCAACGGGTAAATTCCTTCCGACCATCAGCGATATATTAGAAGTAGCACTGAAACAATTGAGCGACTGGACTAAGAAATGTGGACTGGGGGTTAACCCCCAAAAAACCGAACTTGTCCTATTCACGAACAAACGAACGATTCCACAATTCAGACCACCATCTATAGAGGGAATCCCTCTCAGAGTCTCAGAAAGCGCCCGCTATCTGGGTCTCGTTTTAGACAGGAAACTGAGCTGGAAATTAAACATAGAAGAAAGGGTTAGGAAAGCGTCAATTGCCTTTTACACCTGTAGTAGAATTTTTGGACGAAGGTGGGGCCCACGCCCCAAAATCATCTCATGGATGTATACAGCCATCGTTAGACCAATACTGACATACGGTTGTCTCGTGTGGTGGAAATCAGCCAGCAAGACCACTAATCTGAAAAAAATGACAAAAATACAAAGAATAGCATGTATAGGAATATCTAGTGCGATGAAATCTTCACCGACGGCAGGACTCGAGACAATTCTTAATTTTCTGCCTCTAGACCTATATACACAAGAATATGCAGCAAAAAGTGCCTTAAGAATAAGCCAGACAGAAACCTGGCATAGAAACTCGACGGGGCACTCAGACATAATGCAACGACATCTTGGGAACGACATCAGCTCTGACTACCTGCTGCCATACCCAGACTTCAATATTCCCTTCTCCAGTCACATTCCCACCAGGAAAGAGTGGGAGGGAAATGACCTATCAAGAAACGTACCCATATCAGTCTTCACTGATGGGTCCAAAATGAACATTGGTACCGGTGCGGGTTACACCTGCGAAAAATTAGGAATCACGGGATACATCCGTCTGCCAGACAACAGCAGTGTCTTCCAAGCGGAGATACTGGCAGTGGCGGAGGCGGCCAAGGCGACCTCAATGGTGGAGATACCAAACGATGATATCACCTTTTTCATTGATAGCCAGGCAGCAATAAAAGCATTATCTGCCGTCTACATCAAGTCAAAGCTTGTCAGGCTCTGTCGCGAAGAGCTGCAGGTTCTTGGCTCACAGCATCGCGTTAGGCTCTGCTGGGTGCGGGGGCATGAGGGACTACCTGGAAATGAAGCAGCCGACGAATTGGCCCGGAAAGGGTCGGCAATTAGTGCTGACCTAGCGGACCGTTCTGTTAAAATCCCACTCTGTAGTATTAGGGAACGACTGGAAAAACAGTTTGAGAGGCAGGCCAACATCAGATGGAGACAACTCTCCACCTGTGAGACCTCTCGCAAACTATGGCCACAACGAAATGAAGGACGTACGGTCAAGCTCCTGCAGTTTGATAGGAAATCCATATCTGTCCTCATGGGCACATTAACGGGTCACAACCTTTTAGGAGCTCATGCTAGGAGACTTGGTTTTACCAAAAATGACGTTTGTAGGGGCTGTGGGGACGAGTAAGTCGAGGAAGATACCCACCACTTCCTCTGTCGATGTCCAAGTCTACAACATCTCAGGCGTAGAACCCTTGGGGAATACTTTTTCGATGACCTGGCGGAGTTATCTGATAAACCCCTTCGTGATATGCTCGCCTTTGTAAGAAATTCTGGGTGGTTGGATTACCAACTTATGGTTTGACGAGTGTGGGCCTATCCCACCTCTTAAAGTACGGGCATCACAATGGGTCAACTTGTTTGGCCTAAGTGTGATGGCACTGGAGTATTTATGCTCCAATGGTGCCATCTACCCTCTAACCTAACCTAGCCTACGCTATCGCGGTGACTCTGTTCCTGTAAACTTTCAAACTGCTCCTCCTAGTAGTAGCCTTGAACAAACTATACAAATGTTCATGCAAAATATGTCCCAATTCATGTCTGGTACACCGAACCAAAAAAGTGCCAAAAATACCATCAAATCTTCAATTTTCGTTGACAAAATATGGCCGATAATGAATGATATCAAATTTTATGCTGTTGCTTTATCATTTTGATATGAGTAAATATTTGGATATGAATAATGCAGAATTGATATTAAAAGTTGTGAATTGATGGATACCAACTAGAATTTGATATGAAAAAAAAAATGGAATTGATGGGATCCCAACTGAATTTTGATATGAAAAAAGGATGAATTGATGTGATCCCAACTGACTTTTGATGTGAAAAAAAAGGAATTGATGGGATACCAACTTAATATTGATGTGAACCCGTTTTGAAATGATATGAACCAATTTTGTTATGAAAAAATTGTAATTGATAGGATACCAATGTAATTTTACATGAATCATACCATAAATTCAATTTATCATGAATAAAACGCTAATGGTGATAAATATTTACATATTTATTGTAATTTTAAATTAACAGCGAAGTATAAATACATGCTATATGACAATATAATCAAGGTTGTTGAGGAGATTAATTGCTGTAGGAATTGGAATTGAAGAATTCGTTTAACAAGCAGTATCCAGTGACGTCACGACACAACGTCGATTACAACAGTTGTTGTTTCACCAACGACGATTACAACAGTTTGTATTGCACCACCGAAGATTTATGTTAATAATTCTCTGAAAGCTAAAAATTCTTTCAATCTATGCAAATTGTTTTGACAAACATTGAAATATTTCCGAAAAAAGCCCGAAATACAATATTTTTTACTTTATCACTTTATTTTCACTTTTTTGTAAGACTTTTTACGAGTTGCGCTTTTTAAGTTGCACTTTCACGAGAACGCGGAAAAATTAGGATTACTTTTTTTTCTCAGATTCAACTTTTGAATCAGAGCCTACTTGATCGATTTTAAATTTTTTTGCACAAGAGATAGAAAATTCTTGTCGAAACTTAATTGTTTCATGTAAATTTACGTGAGTTTCTTAATATTGATGGTATATTCATTGATAAGTGGTGTAGCAAGTTTGATGTTGTGAATTGATAATGGAGTGTAAAACGTGATAATATCAATTTATTGTTTTTCATACCAATTTAACAAAAATAGTATCAATATGACATGAAAAACGAATGAAATGATGCAGTTCTCATCAAATTAACAAATTTTGTCATGAAATTAAAATGGAAAGGCAGGCAATTGAAATTTTACATGATATTTTTATTTCAGTGTATGCAAAATATGATGAAATAAATGAATAAAATCAAAGTCTCTTACTACAAAATCTCATGTCTAAACCATAAAGCGGCCTGTGTCTTCACAAACTAGAACTTCTCGAGTTCTTGAAAGCGTCTAGCATAGACGTTATGCTAATTTCTGAAACTCACTTCACTAAAAACACTTTTTTAACTTACCAGGGTACAGACTCTATGACACAAAGCATCCAAGCGGAAACGCTAGAGGTGGATCCGCCATTCTCATTAAAAGCCGAATAAAGCATTATGCTCTACAGAATTATTGCACAGTATATATTCAAGCTACAAATATTTCTCTCGATGAATACTGAAAAGGCCTAACATTAACAGCTATATACTGCCCGCCCAGATACAAAATAACTGAGCAACAATTCCACACTTTTTTCTTTTCCCTTGGACCTAAGTTTCTCGTTGCCGGCGACTTCAATGCCAAACATACATATTTGGTCTCTCGCCTAATATCACCAAAGGGCAGGCTCCTGTTGAACACCATCAACAAACTTGGCCTTGACGTTGTCTCCTCTGGCACGCCAACTTATTGGCCAACTCACAGTCGAAAAACTCCCGACGTCATTGACTTTGCAGTATTTAAAACTGTAAATAGGAGCCAATTGACTATAGAATCTTCTCTAGATCTCTCATCAGACCATACACCTACTATTATCACAATAAAGTACTCGCCAAGTTCTGAGGCCAATTCAACAGACAAACAACTCAATAACATCACTCGAACTCTACAAAAACATCTGAAGTGGAAATCCGAAAGAGACTTCCAACAAAAAACCAGTACTGGCAGAACATCCCATACGGCTGCCAAATGGAAGCTGGGTCAGAAGCGATGCTGAAAAAGGTGCTGCTTTTGCCAACCACCTAAAAACCGTATTCACCCCGAACGAGACAGCTGGTGACACCCATTACCAAAAATATTACCACTCAATCACTCCTGTACCGTCGCGATTCAAAAAATGAACTTATGGAGGCAATAAAAAATGCCTGGATCCAAATGGAATTTAAAGTCGAAAGTTTACATTCCGTGGAATAGTTTTAAATGTTATTGTATCTTTTCTAAACTTTGTCTACGGCCTTTAATGCAGTATTCCGCATGGAATTTAAAGTCGAAAGTTAACATTTCCGTTGAATTGATTTAAATGTTATTGTATCAGTTCTAAACTTTGTCTACGGCCTTTAACGAAGTATTCCGCGTTTAAATTAAAGTCGAAAGCTTACATTTCCGATGAATTGTTTAAATGTTATTGTATCAGTTCTACACTTTGTCTACTGTCTTTAATGCAGTATTCCGCATGGTAATTAAAGTCGGAAGCTTACATTTCCAATGAGTTGTTTTAAATGTTATTGTATCAGTTCTAAACTTTGTCTACGGCATTTATTGGAGTAGTCCTCATATAATTTAAAGTCGAAAGTTAACATTTCCGTTGAATTGTTTTAAGTGTTATTGTATCAGTTCTAAACTTTGTCTACGGCCTTTAACTAAGTATTCCGCATGGAAATTAAAGTCGAAAGCTTACATTTCCGATGAATTGTTTAAAATGTCATTGTATCACTTCTAAACTTTGTCTATGGCCTTTAACGCAGTATTCCGCATGGAATTTGAAGTCGAAAGCTTACATTTCCGATGAATGGTTTTAAATGTTATTGAATCAACTGCAACATCAACAATTGCAAGAACAAACATTGTTACAACAACAGCTATTGTTACAACGGCAATTGTTACAACAGCAATTGTTAGAACAACAATTAGCACAACAACAATATATACCACAGCAGCAACCAGAACAAGTTCGTCAACAAATGGCATTACAACAACAACAACCGCAACAAGTACAGAATTTTTAACAAATTCAGCAACTTTTGCCAACTCAGCAGCACCCACCAAATTAACAATAACCGAACATTCATCAACAGCACACCAGCCAACAACAACCAACACCGCAAATTCAGCCACAGGTGGATTCTCTTCTGCCTGATATATCACGGAGTGTCACTGCTCACACTAACTCAGGTAACTCTGTATCAGCGATTTCTCTTATTGATACTCCTAGTAAATATATTGAAATATATCAACCCAGCACATTGCCTACAAAGCAAAAAGGTATTGCTATTTACTTTCCAAAGCAAGGTCTTTCATCCCCCTCTAATGGAAATAAGAACTCAGCTGAAATTCAAAAGACGAATCCCAATAAACCGTCTCTAGAGCTTGGTCAAAATCGATTTGGGATTCTTGATGAAGAAAAAAACTCGCCTCCCAAACCGAAATCGAAAAAACCCCTACCTATATATCTACGCGAGCGAAACTCTAATTCGCTTATAAAAGAAATTATAAAAACACATTGGTGATAATAGTTTCTATGTGATTTCCATCCTAAAGGGAAAAATAAATTAAACGAAAATACAGATTTATAGTGAGCCAAACTTTAGGGAAATTATCAATATCTTTGATAAACTCAAAAATTGCTACTACACTTACCCGCTCAAAAGCTCCAAAGGACTCTCAGTCGTACTGAAAGGTAATGAATCTTTCGTAAAATGTGACGAAATCAAAAATTCTCTAACCCATGAATGCTTTGAAGTAAAGTCAGTATTCAATATACAAAATAGAAATAAAGTCCCACAACCCCTATTCCGTGTGGAGCTAGAGTTCGACTCAAAAACTCTTAAAAAAGGTGAGCCGAACCCAATATACTCTCTGCGATATCTCTTGGACCGCAGAATTACAATTGAAGAACCCCAAAGCGCCGTGGACCGATTCAGTGTCATAACTGCCAAGAATATGGCCACACAAAGTCATATTGCTCACTTCCCAGTGTGTGCGTAATTTGTGGAGACCTTCATGAAATAGGTATGTGTACGAAAATAAAGGAAGATTCGACTATTAAAAAATGTAGTAATTGTGGTGGCAATCACACTTCTAACTATAGAGGCTGTGCAGTTTATCAAAGTTTTTTAAATAAGACTCAAAACTCGATTCAAAAAGAGGAAGCAAGGAAAACAAGGCGTTTCCTACGATATCGCGGTGACTCTGTTCCTGTAAACTTTCAAACTGCTCCTCCTAGTAGTAGCCTTGAACAAACTATACAAATGTAAAATATGTCCCAATTCATGTCTGGTATGCAAAATATGATGAAAGAAATTAATAAAAATCAAAGTCTCTTACTACAACATCTCATGTCTAAACCATGAATGGTTTAAAAATAGCATTCTGGAATGCAAGCGGCCTGTGTCTTCACAACCTAGAACTTCTCGAGTTCTTGAAAGCGTCTAGCATAGACGTTATGCTAATTTCCGAAACTCACTTCACTAAAAAACACCTTTTCAACTTACCAGGGTACAGACTCTATGACACAAAGCATCCATGCGGAAACGCTAGAGGTGGATCCGCCATTCTCATTAAAAGCCGAATAAAGCATTATGCTCTACAGAATTATTGCACAGTATATATTCCAGCGACAAATATTTCTCTCGATGAATACTGAAAAGGCCTAACATTAACAGCTATATACTGCCCGCCCAGATACAAAATAACTGAGCAACAATTCCACACTTTTTTCTATTCCCTTGGACCTAAGTTTCTCGTTGCCGGCGACTTCAACGCCATACATACATATTGGGGCTCTCGCCTAATATCACCAAAGGGCAGGCTCCTGTTGAACACCATCAACAGACTTGGCCTTGACGTTGTCTCCTCTGGCACGCCAACTTATTGGCCAACTCACAGTCGAAAAACTCCCGACGTCTTTGACTTTGCAGTATTTAAAACTGTAAATAGGAGCCAAGTGACTATAGAATCTTCTCTAGATCTCTCATCAGACCATACACCTACTATCACAATAAAGTACTCGCCAAGTTCTGAGGCCAATTCAACAGACAAACAACTCAATAACATCACTCGAACTCTACAAAAACATCTAAAGTGGAAATCCGAAAGAGACTTCCAACAAAAAACCAGTACTGGCAGAACATCCCATACGGCTGCCAAAGCTGGGCCAGAAGCGATGCTGAAAAGGGTGCTGCTTTTGCCAACCACCTAAAAACCGTATTCACCCCGAACGAGACAACTGGTGATATCCCGTTACCAAAAATATTACCACTCAATAACTCCTGTGCAGTCGCGATTAAAAAAATTTACTTATGGAGGCAATAAATAAATGCCTGGAACCAAAAAAAAGCACCAGGACCAGACTTGATAACGCCCACAATGATAAAAGTACTGCCATCAGTTGCAATAACCCATTTATTATCAACGCAATCCTTAGAAAATGTCACTACCCAGATTATTGGAAACTTTCTCAAGATACAATTCACAAACCTGGAAAAAATCCCAACAATGTGACCTCATACCGCCCCATAAGTTTGCTCTCTGTGTTATCGAAACTCTTCGAAAAACTACTGATAAAATTGATTTCACCCAAAATTACAGAAAAACAAGTGATTCCCGGTCACCAGTTTGGCTTCCGCGAAAAGCATGGCACTATCGAACAAGTGCACTGTATTGTAGACTCAATAAAAAGCACTTTTGAAAAGAAACACTACTGTTTTCCTCGATATCACCCAGGCCTTCGATAAAGTCTGGCACGAAGGACTTATTTACAAATTACAGCATATTCTCCTCGCTAATATGCACTGCCTACTTAAAAATCTCACGAATACAAAATTTGTCTTAAAATATAAAAGCTTTGTCTCCCGAAAATACGAAATATTGGCCGGAGTACCACAAGGTAGTGTCCTCGCGCCCCTGCTTTATATTCTCTATACTGCAGATATGCCCAAAAGTGATAGAACTCTAATATCTACACTGCTATCCTGTGCTCTCACTCAAACCCAGACATGGCAATTCTCTACGTGCAAAAACATTTGGACACTCTAAGTAATTGGCTATCACGATGGAAAATCAAACTCAATGAATCCAAAAGCTGCCACTTAACCTTCACCCTAAGAAGGGGCACGTGTCCTGCTCTGAAGATAAACAGCCAAGTTATCCCTGAAAGCTCCGAAACAAATTATCTTGGAATACTCCTCGATCGCCGACTCACATGGCATAAGCACATTCAATCCAAAATCAGTCAGAATCAACTAAAACAATTAGAACTAAATTGGCTAATCTCAAAGGCATCTAAGCTAAATCTCACATACAAAGTCCAAATATACAAAAATAAATTTAAAACCCATATGAACGTATGGAATTGAGCTCTGGGGCACTGCCTCTCCCTCAAACGTGAAAAAACTCCAGAGAGTCTAATCTAAAATCCTGAGACAAATTGCCAGAGCCTCTTGGTTTATAAGAAATGCAAACATCCACAATGATTTGAATATCCCTGCAGTAAAAGACGAAATTCCGAAACTTACCTCGAAGTACAAGCAGAAGCTTATGTTTCATCCAAACATATTAGCTAGGAATTTATTAAGACCTCTGTATCCCTCACGTCTCAAACGAAGCTAATACTTATATTCTCCATATATTATTTACGACAACTCCGCATTGCCAAATTCAATGGAGTATAAATGTCAATGCGCGATATAGATTAAATATAAATAAAACATTAAAATACTATTGTTAGATCTAAGTAAATATTCTTAGATAATTCAACAAAAATTCTAATTATTTAAAAAAAGAAAAAAATCGTCCAATATCGGTTCCGCCATCTTGAATTTTGTAATTCTGACATCAAATTCGAAATCAGGTACCCCAAAAACCCCCTATACAAAATTTCATACTGTTCTGATGAAATCTTAAATTTCGGCAGCCATATTGGTTCCGCCATCTTGAATTTTGAAATTACGAATCAAATTCGATATATAAAAGTATATATAATCTTGATCAGCGTCACCTCCTGAGTTGATTTAGCCCTATCCGTCTGTCCGTCGGTCCGTTCTCTTTTCTTGTAAACACGATTGCAGGAGCTAGAAGAAAGCTAGGGATCCCAAATTTTGGATTTATCCTTTTAAGGCCCTAGAAGGAGTTGGTATTGAAAATGGGCGTAATCGGTCGACTGCCCCGCTTCCCTGTCTGTCCAAACACTTTTCTTGTAAACACGATTGCAGGAGCTAGAAGAAAGCTAGAGATTCCAAATTTTGGATTTATCCTTTTTAGGCCCTAGAAGGAGTTTGTATTGCAAATGGGCGGAATCGGTCGACTGCCACGCCTACCTCCAATATAAGTGAAAATCGTGTTTTTACCGTAATTTTAAGATTTCATCAAAACAGTATGAAATTTTGTATAGTGGGGTTTTCGGGGTCGCTGATTTCGAATTTGATGACGGATTTTAAAAATTCAAGATGGCGGAACCAATATGGCGGCCGAAATTATAAGATTTCATCAAAACGGTATGAAATTTTGTATAGGGGGGTTTTTGGGGTCGCTGATTTCGAATTTGATGTCGCATTTTCAAAATTCAAGATGGCGGAGCCTATATGGCTTAGTAGGTGTAGGGTACAGACTTGTAAAGTAATGAAATTTTCATTACGCATTACCATTACCATTACAGGTAATGAAATTTTATTTCCATTACTTCATTACATATCTGCCCCAATTGCGTTTTTGCCCTTTTTTTGGACGAATCATGCCAAGTTTAATGGTAGCTTGTATGATTCATGTCAATTGGGATTAGGACAGTTTCTGAGTGCGTCCTTGGACATTTTATGGAAGAATCATGTCAGGTGGGGTTAGGACAGCTTCTAAGTGCGTCCTTGGACATTTTTTGTGTGAATCATGTCAGGTGGGATTAGGACAGCTTCTGAGTGCGTCCTTGGACATTTTTTGGGTGAATCATGTCAGGTGGGATTAGGACAGCTTCTGAGTGCGTCCTTGGACATTTTTTGGGTGAATCATGTCAGTTGGGATTATAACAGCTTTTGAGTGCGTCCTTGGACATTTTTTGGGTGAATAATGTCAGGTGGGATTAGGACAGCTTCTGAGTGCGTCCTTGCACATTTTTTGGGTGAATCATGTCAGTTGGGATTATAACAGCTTCTGAGTGCGTCCTTGGACATTTTTTGGGTGAATCATGTCAGTTGGGATTATAACAGCTTTTGAGTGCGTCCTTGGACATATTTTGGGTGAATCATGTCAGGTGGGATTAGGACAGCTTCTGAGTGCGTCCTTGGACATTTTTTGGGTGAATCATGTCAGGTGGGATTAGGACAGCTTCTGAGTGCGTTCTTGGACATTTTTTGGGTGAATCATGTCAGTTGGGATTATAACAGCTTTTGAGTGCGTCCGTGGACATTTTTTGGGTGAATCATGTCAGGTGGGATTAGGACAGCTTTTGAGTGCGTCCTTGGACCTTTTATGGATGAATCATGTCAGGTCGGATTAGGACAGCTTCTAAATGCGTCCTACTATGCGGGAGCTATGCATCACGAGCGATGAACGCGCTGGTGAGAGTAAAAAATCCTATGCTATGTCTTTTACGGAAAGCTATGTGCCACGAGCAATAAGTGCGCTGACAAGAGAAAACTAAACTACATCTACTATGCGGGGCTATGCCTCACGAGCGATCAACGTGCTGGTGAGAGTAAAAAAAAATCCTATGCTACGTCTTTACGGAAAGCTATGTGCCACGAGCAATAAGTGCGCTGACAAGAGAAAACTAAACTAGGTCTACTATGCGGGAGCTATGCATCACGAGCGATGAACGCGCTGGTGAGAGTAAAAATCCTATGCTACGTCTTAACGGAAAGCTATGTGCCACGAGCAATAAGTGCGCTGACAAGAGAATACTAAACTAGGTCTACTATGCGGGAGCTATGTATCACGAGCGATGAACGCGCTGGTGAGAGTAAAAAATCCTGAGCAATGTCTTTTACGGAAAGCTATGTGCCACGAGCAATAAGTGCGCTGACAAGAGAAAACTAAACTAGATCTACTATGCGGGGCTATGCCTCACGAGCGATCAACGCGCTGGCGAGAGTAAAAAAAAAATCCTATGCTACGTCTTTACGGAAAGCTATGTGCCACGAGCAATAAGTGCGCTGACAAGAGAAAACTAAACTAGGTCTACTATGCGGGAGCTATGCATCACGAGCGATGAACGCGCTGGTGAGAGTAAAAATCCTATGCTACGTCTTAACGGAAAGCTATGTGCCACGAGCAATAAGTGCGCTGACAAGAGAATACTAAACTAGGTCTACTATGCGGGAGCTATGCATCACGAGCGGTGAACGCGCTGGTGAGAGTAAAAATCCTATGCTACGTCTTTACGGAAAGCTATGTGCCACAGCAATAAGTGCGCTGACAAGAGAATACTAAACTAGCTGGTGAGAGTAAAAATCCTATGCTACGTCTTTACGGAAATTCACCACTTGTGATTTTACCACTCACCACACTTAGTGCGGGTGGTGTTGCCAGTACTCGGGAAATCTAAACCTAACGTGCAGATGCCACACGGACAGTTTACTTAATACTATCGTTTTGAGATCGTAAGTTTAATTTATTCTGTTGGCCAGGAATTCAGGAGCCAGAATAAATGGAGAGTTCGGAATAATAATAAAAAAATAAAAGTATAATAACAAAAATTCAAAAGTAAAAAGAAAAGTATCAATTATAAAGATAAGAAAAGAAAAGAAAAATAGCTGGTGCTGCCGTCGGATGTGGGTGGAAAACGATGGCAAGACTTTACTTCTCACAACATGATTCACCCAAAAAATGTCCAAGGACGCACTCAGAAGCTGTCCTAATCGCAACTGACATTAATCATCCATAAAATGACCATGGACACACTTGATGGTAGCTACAATTAAACTTGGCATGATTTGCCCACAAAGTGTCAAAAACGAAATTGGGGCAGATAGGTAATGAAGTAATGGAAATTTCATTACTTCATTATCATTACTATCGCAATGAAATAATGGTAATTTCATTACCATTGCAATGAAATTTTCATTACTTCATTACCATTACAATTACCATTGTTGTAATGATAATGACAACAAGTCTGGTAGGGTATATATAAGTCGGCTTGCCGACTGAAACTTACCCACTTATTTTTATTTAGCCATGATATTGACTTGAAACGTTGGGAACATGTTTTTCACTTCAAAAGTAAGAGCTTGTTTAAGAATCAGCCAAATCGGACAAAAACTGGGAGTGGCTCCCATATAACGAAAAAAAGGTAAACCTTTCCTAAGTCTTTTTTATAGCTGTTTTCGATTGGAAATGTTTAGAAATGGATTTTCGACATGTTCCAAGCTTCCAAAACCACATATAAATGGGCCAAAATGTGGTCTTAGACCAAATTTTTTTTTTGTGGATTTGATTGGAAATTTTTAGAAACGGCTTTTGGTTGTGGTCCGAAACTTCACCTATAAATGGCTCAAAATTGGGTCTCGAGACCAAATTTTTTATGTTGAGGTATTTCTAAATTTCTACTTTGTGGGGGTATTTCAGCTTCGGCATTGCCGAAGATAGTCCACTCTCTAGTTTTTATTAGTCGTACTTTTTCGAGCATACTGGCGCTTATGATTAGGTACCTGAATTTTCGTTCGTCAAATCCTGTTTTTCCGACAAGTTAGTTTTTCTGTTTGTTTTTCAATTACATTCGAACTTGGACATATTTATTGGAATTCGGAGAAAAATATTGTACTGATTTTAAATAAAAAGCAAATCGCATATTGTAAGGTTTGATTTAAAATAAATGATCAAAGAAAAATAACGCCGAGCCCTTCAATTTGATGGTGCTCCGTCACCGCACGACAGTCACCATAAGATAATTAAATAAGAAAACCAATTATGTATTTTGAATAGAGACCGAAAATTTCGGTAGGATACGACAAATGTAACAAATAAATAACAAAGATTTTTTATCGATAACTCATCGATTTTTTATCGAAATTTTTCTATAACACTAATTAACAGCCAAAATATAACATTGTGGAAACTATATTGTCTAAACTAATTTGGGGTCGCTGAACACGAAAATCACAATTATTTTTTTTCCTCGGAGCCTCACATTTGGGCGCAGCTGCCACAATAATATCTTTTTTGAACTTTGTTTTTTCGAAAACGTAAAAATGCAGTTCTATAGCCTAATATCCAAATAGTAATGTTTTAAAAAGATTTGGTTCAAATATTGCGTGTACTCGCTGCAGCGATAACTTTTAGCCAACTGTTTTAATTTTTACAATTTTATAAAAAAGTTGACGTAATAAAAATTTTTTAAAAAGAACCGTCTAAGTTTTCAAATCTTTAGGTTCGGATATTTAGTAAGTATGGTTCTTTGCTAATAATTTCGCGTTTATGCATTTCAATTTTCATAGCTATTTAGTTGTAAATTTTCACATTTGCTTGAATGTTTCAAAAAGAATTTTACAAAATTACATAATGGCATTTATGTAGGTGAATGCCACTTATTTCACTTTAGGATGTGTGCTCTTTTGAGACACAAAATAGTTTAATATACAAAGTTTTGCACCAACTCAAAATTTTTGCTGCCAAAAAGCACACTTCATAGTTTTATTATTAATGCTGAAAACTTTAACATAATTTACGTTTAAAAAATAAAATAAAATGTTTGCTTTCATCTTAAAACATTAATCTCGACATATACGACGCAGACCTATTCAACGCATATTATATTAAAATATAATAACATATAACATTTGAAATACCATTTTTACAGTTGATTTATTGGGATGTGTACCATGAGCTGTGCGAAAAAATCAACCCACCACGCCCACTTTAGATAATTCAGCTTGTCATATTTGCTAGTGTACGCTACCAAAATTTTAAGTTTATTTGGAACACATTTTATGGTGATTTGAATTTTTTTTTTGTATGAGAGGTAGGCGTTAGAATTGACCGACCACGCCTTTTTTTGGTTCTTTTCTTGATTTGCACACAATAATTAGACTTGCAAAAAATTTAAGTTCTACGACAACTCCTTCTATTTTTTGGCACCCATTGTGGGCCGTTCGCGAAATATTACCAATTTTTTAAATTTGGTGTTGTGGCTCTACTTACTTGAGAATATGTCAAGAACGATCATTTCGATTGAAGGTAGCTTTTTACCATTGCAAAGATAATATACGCATACAACGAATATAGGGTGATTAAGATCGAATTAAAATTGACTGAGTTATCGGTGCAGGAAGTTGGATTTAATTACCAGATTGAAGTCAAATAAAATAATTTTTGCGGACAGAAGTAATCGCAAAAAAATCATTCAATAGGACATTTCATAGTGCAACTTCTGCCTCGAATTCGGGCGCGGTCGGATAAAATTGGACAAAGTTATTAAGGACTTAAATTTTTTTCAGAAGATAATGGAAAAGTGTTTTTTTTATAAAATTATTCTTAAATTTATCATTCCTAACTTTTTTTAAACATAATCCATCATGAAATGTTTGTCATCGAAAGACGATAGGCTTTGGGATGAACGACAAAGTTCTGGTCGTTCATCATTCCATATCGATTGATACTAAAAAAATCAGGAAAAATTCAAAAATTAAAATAACTTTTTTCACTAAATCTTTCAATCGAAATTATTGTTCTTGAAATATTCTCAAGTAAGTAGAGCCACAACCCTAAATTTCGAAAAATGTCAATATTTCGCAAACGGTCCAAGAAAAAATAAATAATTGTGATTTTCGTGTTCAGCGACCCCAAATTAGTCAGAAAATATAGTTTGCACAATGTTATAAACAACGATTAATTATTTGCAAATTAGTGTAATTTACCTATTTTTTATCGATTGTTTTCCGAAAATTTATCGATTTTTTATCGATAGTTTTCCAATATCGTGTGAAATGACAGACAGATGGACATGGCCTAATCGACTCAGGAGGTGATGCTGATATGGGCGTTACAAACGGTGTGACAAAAACAATATTCCAGACATAATTTCTAACCAAATACAAAAAACGGCGTCCAAATCGGTTCTGTATTGCTCAAGATAAACGAAAATACCCAATTTTTGTTTTGATTTTAAAACGTACACATTATTTTTTTAATCAAAATTTGTTTGTTTAGTTTAGTTTTTTTTTTGTCAAATGCTTGACCATTGCCCAATTTTACTCATTGAATTGCACTTTTGGATTAAGAAGCATAATACCATGTGTGCTTTCCAGCACACATGGTATTACTTTCCAGTATGCCAGATATATTTTGAAGTAATACTTAAGTTGTATGAGTGGTACCACGCTCCTTTGACCAATCAAGTCCAATGTAGTACAGAAACCTCCCGGAGCTCACAAATAAACGTGTTTGTATGGATCTGATACGTTCAGTGGTTTATCCGTGATGTTCACTCATACATACGCTCCAACGTTTTTAAATATTAAGAAGATTTAAAAAAAAAGTTCTGTGACAATACGGGTTAATATAAGGGTTATAAAAATAAAACTTGCTCAAAGCAGATGCGCACAAAATGCAAGCGATGAAAGCTTGCCTTTGGCGTAGCGATATTGTAGTTTAGTTTATTTTCCAATCTGATAAATAGTGTTTGGTCATTGTGGGTATTTTCAGTCAATCCCTGATATTTTTAAGCCAAAAAATTAAAAACCGAATGCGCTATTTTTAGTATAAGATGCTAATTGATTTTATTGTTTTCTCGTACGCGCCGTTGCGTTGTCAGTTTCGAAGAAACTACTTAGCGCATTTTTCTTTTGTGGTAGTTGGAAGTTTTGTTCAGCGCTTATCTCCACATATGAGGGACTTACTTCTTGTGGTATTTCATGCGCTTCGTAGACCTCGGTGATTTCTGGCCAACTGTGTAAAAACTGTAGATCATATTCGATGCGCATATACTTTCTTTTAGATGTAATCATGTTTCGATCTCGTCTCACTTGAAATTTTTTGAAAATTAAACATTCTACTATGAATGTTTCAACTATAACATGTACAATGAAATTTAAAATGCCGTAGATTAACATCCAGTAACGAAAACTCATATTTGGTGGCATAATTAATTGAAAAAATTCAGCTAACCATTTAGACGGATTAATTACAAGGTAGATGACGATGCAAAGATTCACCAAAAGTGTTAGGCAAAATGGAATATTCGACCAGATAGGCTTGCGATAAGGTGCACCCTTTGAGAAGACAAATGCAAGAATGATGTATTGAAAGCTGGAAATAACGAACATGGTGTAGTTCTCATAGCATCCCAAATGATTTTTATCAGAGTGTTGGAAAGGTTCAAACCAGGACTGGCGATGTAACTGAAACCAACCTAAAATTAAAAAAAGTTGTATATTTGAATATTAAAATGAGAACTATGTGAAAAAACAACGAATTTTTTTAGAATTAGATACAAATTAATTATACAGTGTGCTATTTTCATAACCTTATACAAACTTTGGCAGGTTATAATAACTTTGACACAACGTTTATTAAGCCTATAAGGAGGCGTATCCGACGATAGCGGTCGCAGTTTTGGAGATATCGACTTGAAACTTTAGGCCTACGTTATTCACTTCAAAAGTGTTAATCAGCCAAATCGAAAAAACTAGGATGCGATTCCATCATATATGTAATATTGCTAGTATATTCAAATTCAATTCACTGGCATTGCAGTCCAGATATATTGTTATCTGAGCAAGACAACCGGTTATGTATTTGGCAAAAACGACATTTAAATTTGAAAAAATCACAGGAGCGGATGAATAATTTTTTGTCAATTAAAAAAAATACAAAATTTTGATAGAAATATTTCCATTGCATATTATAATTTGTCTGTGTCTGTGAAATAATTTAAAACAATGTCGCACCGATTCTTTTTGTATGATAAAAAAGAGATCAATCGAAGAATGTCGTTTTGTTTTTTCAAATCTGGCCCTGAAGTCATTTGACAATTGTTTATATGTGTAAGTAGTCAAATATACACAGATATTAATGCATACAAAACCTGAGCATGCGCACGAATATTACTTGAATAAACTTGCCTGAATTGAATTCGGAGTTCAAACACATTGCTCAGATAGGTTGCTAGCAATATATAAGTATTAAATATATGGATTCCATATACAATAAAAAACTAGTAAGATAATTATCTTCGGTCTGACCGAAGCAAAAATAGCCTGCACATGCGAGTACGATGCATTCTGAGACCATGTTAGTAATTTTATCGAAAATCGGTATTCCGTATTTTATCGATTGTTTTTCGATATTTTATTCATAGAATTTCGATATTTTATAGAATATATTTGATTGTGTGTTGATAATTTCCATTACCACTTCATTCAATCAAATCAAATCAATCAAATAAACTTGCTTGGTGGGACTTTGAGGAAATTCTTCAACCAGGCATGGTAGTAGGTTGCTATACAACAACAAGTAAAAATTCATTTTACCATTCGCTGCTTCAGTGAGTTGGAGTGTGATTAGGGTTGCCAGACGGTCTGGATTTGTCTGGATTGTCCAGATTTTTTGTCTTGTGTCCAGTTTTTCAGTAATTTGTCCAGATACAATTTTCTCTGATATTTCTCAGTAAAAAAAACTAAAATATGTCAGAAAACCTAAACGATAAATAAAACGCGTATGCATTTTTTTTCCAAATATTTAGATTCTTTAAATTTCTTTGAATTGAAAGAAATGTTGTTTTTTTTTGCGTTTAAATATAGCTATGTTCAAAATAAAAAATTTTCACATTCATTTTCACGTGAGGTGTACAGCAGGCTTTACTGCGAATGAGTTTTTAACCATTTAAATAACCCTAACGAAAGAAGAAGAATAATGGCTGATTTCATAAAATCTGAAATCTGCGGCCAAAGACAATATCCTCTTAAGTAATTAAGCATACATTGAATAAGACTGTATAAGTCACACTTTAAAAAACAGAAAAGGGCAGTACATTGTTACAAGCGGCCCATTCCTACAAAATATTTGTGGAAAGAATATCATTGTACTGTTTTTAAACTGAAGTAGTAAAGCTTTCAATGTCTTTCAAAACTGAGAAAAGACAAATTTACAGGCGCGAGACAACGGTTAAAATTTTGCATGCATGTCAATGAGAAGGTCATAAAGGCAGTTACAAGCTTCTAACCGCGCCAAAACAGATCTATAGATATATGAAAATTAGAGAGTGAACTATCTTCGGCATTGCAGAAGCTTAAATTCCCCCACACATTATGTACCAACAGGAAAGTAAACCAATCGATAAATGTATTTAAAACTAGCAATTGCTCCATGTCCAAACTCAGATTCTATAAATTTCCAATCGAATCCACCAAAAAAATGTTGGTCTCAAGACCCTATTTTGACCCATTTATATGTGGTTTTGGAAGCTCGGACCACGTCAAAAATCCGTTTCTAAACATCTCTAATTAAATACAACAACAAAAACTTGGAGACATTTTTCTTTTTTTGTCGTTTTGCATGGGAGCCCCAACTTTTTTTGTCCGATTGGGCTGATTCTCGAACTTGATCTGAGTTTGGAGGAGAACACGATGTACCCAAAGTTTCAAGTCGATATCTCCAAAATTGCGACCGCTATCGTGGTGACAGAGAGACGGACATGACTAAATCGACTCAAGAGGTCATGGTCAAGAATATTCCATACCGGACACGCCTCCTTATGGACGTTACAAACGTTGTGTCAAAGGTGTGTGGGGGTATAAATATAAATTGTAGTTTAATAGTTATATTGCAGCTTTTAAAATAATACCTTAAATCATGTAAATTTTTTCGTTTAAAAAAATTTTAATAACAGTTTTTTTGGGTCCCTGGTTTTTTTTCAATAATAAGCTTTCTAATTAAATAGTTCTTTTTTAATGTAAGGAGGTACCAATATCCTTGCATATAGCTATTTAATTCCTACTTTACTATTTCTTAAAAGTATGTCATTAATATAAAAAAAAAATTGTGCGACTTTTTCTATGAATGGACATTCATAGAAAAAGTTGAAAACGGAAAAGTCCAGATATTTTTTTTTAAATCCAGACGAAGATCATTTGGTAACCCTATGTGTAATGCAAAGGAGAAGCAATCTGAAACAGCTGTATAGACTGAGTTTTTGTTTAGTTGTTGTACTCCCTTTCCCAAAATTAATTTTTTTGAAAATGAGCTAAAACCCATAATTGATACATAAATTATGAAAAGCTCAATAAAAATCTGAATTTTTTTACTAAATAAAATATATTTTCTTTATTTTCATACACTTCCACATGAGCTAGAGAGCTGAAATTTGGAACACTGGTAGGGGCTGAGGGGGGACTCAAACCCCTTTTTTTAAACATGGCATAACTTCAAGCCAATTCCTTCAAGCTGCAATGATGAAATTTGGTAGGTGGGTATTGACAAAATGAAATTTTATACCCTTTGGAAAGGGGGGTGGGGGGTCAAAGGGGAGCGGGATAGAGCCAATTTAAAGTTCTAACTTTCTTATTTTTTAAGCTACAGGAAATTTTGAATTAAAATTAAGGGTTTTTGGCTACTTTGTTCCTAATATCATAATACCCTTAATTTTAAATCGAAATTGCGGAAATAAATTTAAACGGAATTTGTGTTCATGATTTTCTTTAAAAATTTTGACAGTTCATTTATGCTTGCATAAAAATATTCAGTTTCTTCAGTTTACAGTCGATTACTATCGTTACATTTATAGGAAAATCGAATCCACCGTAATAGGTGAAAATAGTGTTAGGTGGCAACGCTAGTCTTGTGGCAGTGTTATTTTCTTAAAGGTGGCAACTTTGGATCTAATATAAAATTGGAGGCCATTTTGTATGGGAGGTAGGCGTGGCTCTTGCCCGATGTTGCCCATTTTCAATACCGTCCAATCATTCGCCACAATAAGAGGAATCCAAAATTTGGGGTCGATAGCTCAAAAGCTACGACAGTTATCGTGCGAAATGACAGACAGACGGACAGATGGACAGACGGACATGGACTAATGGACTCAGGAGGTGATGCTGATCAAGAAAATATATACTTCTCCATACCGGACACGCCTCCTTATGGGCGTTACAAACGTTGTGACAAAACAATATACCCTTGGACACTAGTGTGCAGGGTATAAATATGTGTGTGAATATAACGACCCCTAATCGCGAAATGTATGTAAGTGCCAAAAGGCAAATTTTGCAGGAGAGGGTTTTTTTAATTATCGTCCATTGGGCCGATTTGATTGAATTTTATTTTATAGACGTAACTACTGCCTGCGTATCAATTGCAAGTAATTTCAGACAAATTGTTAAAGGATAACGGGGGTTCGCTGTCATGAATTAAAGCTGCGCAGCCAGAGATGCCAAATATTTTTGATTCTTGGTCGCCATTTCAATGTTTTGAAGTCGCCAAAAATCACCAAATTTTGTTTTGGTATTTTAATAACAACAAAATTTTTTTGGGTACATTCATTTCATGGATTCAATATTGTACGCTTACGTAGTACCAATAAAATGATGCGTTGATTGATACAATTTTATTTCTTAAAGCCCGGTTCGCAGATGAGACAAAATTCCGTTTTGGAGAATTGACATATGTTGTTGTCATGTGTAGAGCGAAATATTTTTTGACATTTCAATTTTAGAATTTGGTAAATAAAGTTTAATGAAAATGTGAAAAAATTATTGTAAGTGATTGTGCTGCTAATACAAATGGTTTTCGAAGCAACATAAAGGTCATTCCATTTATTTTGCTGTGCGGGTTGACAAAAAATCTCTCCAAAGTACTCAAAAAGCAACACTTTTTAGCCGGAATGAAAATGTTGTTTGCTTTTCGATTCGTTTTTTTTTTACATAGGTTAGCTTATGGGAGCGGAATTTTTCCCATCTGCATACCGGGCTTAAAACAAAAAAAAAAGGGTATGGGGTGTGAATACAGGTATACTAAATGCTACTTCCATTTAGTTTTGAATGCAAATTGCATATAGTATTCCTTTAGTCACACCACCCATTGATTCAACAAAAAAAAAACCATTCCTTAATATTACAATTATTTTAATAACTGTAAAGAAACCGTACCTCGGAAAATGTTCCACGATTTTTATCATAAATATAGAATACTCTTCTTTTGGTATAATTGTAATATTTTTATGACGTCGAAAAATCAATCTTTTTCCAGTTTTTTTCAAAATTGCATTTGATAAAACAGCTTCTATCGAACAAGTTAAAAAGTTTAAGGAGTTCAATGGAAAAAGTCGTTACATCTATTTGACAAAACAACCTCTTCCCATTTAAAGCAAATCCATTTACTCCAAATTCCCTTTCACAAAACAAATCTTTCTTTGCACTTCAGCAAACCTTATCATTTCTTTAAATTTCTAGACACATTTTGTGAAGAAATTCTGAGTTTAAAAACCGTTTTTCGCTCTCCAGAAAAGTTGGCAAGTTCGAAAAAGTTTTTTTTTATCAAATGTCCGTATGTATATGCATAAATAGTTTACCGAGACGTAAGTTCACAAGGTCAGTTAAGCGTTTAAATGAAACCCATTATTACTTTACTCGTTCACAGTCGTTTTTCGTTTTCTGCCTGCAAAAAATATCTCCTTCTGCTTTAGTAGGCTAGTCACAATTTAATGCGAAATAAAGCAAACCTTTTTTTAGTTCGATTAATCCCCCCGTCAAACACATATTCTGAAACCTTCGAACTAAAACATATGCCTGGCCAGACCCCTATACGTTTTCATGCATTTGTATGGCAAAAAGGGTACCGTAACTTTGAATTTAATGAAATATGCTCGTATATTATTAAATGTAAAAAAAATTGTATTCATTTAGTGGAATGCATGAAAAACAAGTATAACATTGCGTTACAGTCGCCCAGAACTTGGGACGCCACCTATTACACGTTGTAGGTATGTCCAAGAAAATGACATTTGCGTACCAGACATTTTGATTACACCCCCAAAATCTGAAGTTTGAAGAGGAAAACCAATTTTTGTCGGTGTAAAAAACTAGTGTTAATACGATGATATTAGGAGAAAAAAATATAAGAAGAAAACTTTATCTCAAAATGCAAATGAGTAAACAATTTCTTACTCTAAATTTGTTTTTTCTTTAACTTCGTAACGGTAAATCTCCGATACATAAGATTTTTATTTGGTCTATAAAAAATGGCACTTACATACATTTCGCGAATAAGCTTTGTTCCGTCTCACGACCGTAGCGTCGTGTGGACGAACCACCAGAACGGCTAACATTTATAAAAAAGAAGGTTAACAACTTAAAATAAATTTTTAAGTTGAGTTGTTAATTTTGATTCGGTTAGCGTTAGGGACATAAAGACAGACAGACCTGGACAAATATATATATTAATTATTTACGTCTATTGGGTCTAAGTACCAAAAAGAAAAAAAGACAGGTAAGCTATTATATATTGTTCTATTTCTGTAGCCCGATTCTACTGTGCAAAGCAATCAGTCCTATCTCTTCCGAAAAAAATACGAAAAATAAAACAATGTTGGTCTAATAGGTCTACGTCCAGTGAAACATAACTCTGCTCGACAATACTTTTGTTAAATGATAACACATTCTTATGTATTTTGATACGCTGAATCCGAATATTATCATGAAATTTTTGAGAGAACTTTGTAATGAACGGTCGTGTTTTTCTTTCGCTCCTGTAATTTGTAAAGGTATTCTTAATTAAATAACGAAATAGACGTTTTTAAGTAAATATACGGAGGAAGTTGAATAAAAACAATGCCCTGTGTTTGTGGCCAAAAGGTTGATCGTGCAATGAAATATTGCATTTAAATTGTGTAAATATTTTGGAAGGAGTTCTTGAAAAGCTCAAACAGTCCATTTTTTTGCAATGCCTCTGCGGTCGAGCGGCGAGACTCTCTTCGTTCGCCCCTTCCGTCAGCTAATGTATCCCAACAGCGTAAACCGGTTTCATCTCAGCAACGAAGAGAAACAATTCTTACTAATGACAATACAAATCAAAAAACTCGTCAATCGCTTTTTAATGAAATCATTTCTCTTAAGCGTGAAAATGCCCGTGCTCATAATGATAAGCTCTCTAGTGGATGAAAAAAAAACTCAACTCAAAAAATTGATAGCATGCAACTAGAACTGCACTCGGTAAAAAATAAATTGAACGAAAATTAAGTTGCTTCTGCTATTTCTTCTCTTTCAAAAGAAGTGAAAGATCTTTGATCCACTATTTTTGATGCCTTAAATGATAAGGCCAAGCTGTTAAACGACAATTCCATAAATCAAAACAACAACAATATTATTCCGCCACTTGCTGTTGAGCCGACAAGTAAAACTGGCATGCACTCCGCTGCTCTTACTATCTCTGCTGGTGCTTTAACTTCATGCACCGCTCTGGCCCCTGTTCCGACATCGCCTGCTACTTCTGTCAATCGTACTGCTGGAGTTTCTACTAGCTACGCAGAAACCGTTGCTGCTAATTTGCCTATGATGCCCTCTCGCCCTCCTGTCGTCGCCGGTCCGCACTCGCTCATTGCAGATGCCACTGGTCCTCTCTCGCTCGCTGCTCCTTCTCTCCCCTCTGTTTGGAAGAATGTGAGCAGAAGGAAAACAAAGAAGAATGCAAATGTTGTTGTTGGGAGCAACGAAAACAATGAGTTGGATGTTGTTGTAAAAAATAAGTGGGTGCATCTCTCATCGTTTAAGTCATCAGTTACAAGCGACCAAATAATCTCTTATGTTCAAAAATATGCTAATATTAACGAAAATCAATTGGCTTGCTACAGTCTTACGAAAAGAGATGCGAACTTTGTCAACTTACGAAGCATCAACTTTAAGTTGGGTGTAGATTCCACTCTTTATGAAAAGCTCTTCGATCCTACTTTGTGGACGGCTAATATTAAAGTTCGCCCATTCGAGTTTTTTCAAAAGGCGACGAATGTAGAACAAGCGACTTAACTACAAATATATCTAAAACACAGTCCCTGAAGGTCTACTTTCAAAATATATCAGGCCTTCGGAGAAAATCAAATACTGTTTTGCCTACTACATCTCAAATGTATTATGCTGTTGTTATTTTCGTGGAAACATGGCTGAATGAAGATTTCGGCGTTGGTGAATTTTTTGATTCCTCTCTTTACCAAGTCTATCGTAAGGATAGACGCTCTGCGTCTCTGCGGACACTGCGTTCATCTGTACATAAGCTAAGTAATGATGATACTTTGCTTGATCAACTATGTGTGTCTGTTTTTGGATCTAAAGAAGAATTTTTTTTTGCGTATCTTATATCCCACCTAATAGCTCAGAGTTATTGTATTTTGCTCATGTAGATAATATTTTTAATTTATCGGATATAGATAAAACCAACGCTTATTTTTGTGGTTTAGGTGATTTCAATCTCAATAAACTCTCTTGGTCGTATATTGCAAATGAGTCTAATCTTACTCTAACTAATGTTAATGTCGCAAATGAAATATATGTGCTTGATAGTTTTTTCTGCTGCGATCTTGTCCAAATTAACCATTTTGTTAATAAATTGGATCGTATTATGGATCTAATTTTCATTAGCGATACTATCAAATATAAATTGGAGGAGTGTATGTTTCCGAACTCTCCTTCGGACATGCATCACATTCCACTCGTTCTCCATGTTGAGTTTTATGAGTTTTTAAGTCTGCCTAAAATTTATGATAAACTAAATTTTAATTTTAATTTATGTAATTTTGAAAATGTAAACGCTATTATCGATAGTACTTGAGTTGTAAATTTTCTAACTGTGATACTGCTGGTTGTTTTGATTTGTTTTGTACTGAAATTAACGACATTTGCATTAAATATGTTCCAGTGGTTCAACAAAAAGTATACAAGCTACCTTGGTATACTAAAGGCTTTAAAAACCTAAAAAACTTAAGGAACAAATTTTTCAATAATATAAGGCCACATATGATATAAACGATAAAATCAAATATTTGCATTATATGAAGGAGTTTACTGTCTTGGAAAATTTTTTGTAGAAGAACTACATCTTGAATTTTGAGAATAGCATTAGAAGTAATCCAAAATTGTTTTGGCAGTTTGTCAAATCGAAAAAATCACGTTCAGATGACTTCCATCCATGATGACTTTCAATGGAAATACCTCTAATTCTTCTGTTGGTATTTCTAACCTTTTTGCAAATTTTTTTATGTCAAACTTTGAATCCGATACCGTTTCAATTGATAGCTCTATATTTGATAATATTTGTTCTTCTATTGATTTTGGCTCTTTGAACATTAATGAAAGTGACGTAATGAGAGGCATACAAAATCTGATGGTTTCTCTCCGTTGCTTTTAAAAAATTGTGCTTCTTCAATTTGTAATCCATTTTGCCATGTTTTTAATCTGTCTTTGTCTGCTAGTGTCTTTATAGATAGATGGAAGATTGCGCACATTACCCCTGTATTCAAAAGTGGTAGTAAAAATGTTATTTCGAATTATCGCCCCATTTCAAAACTTTCAACTATTTCGAAACTGTTTGAAGTTATTATGAAGGAAAGTCTGGTTTTTCCTCTTGCTAGAATTATTTCTCCCCAGCAGCATGGATTTGTTGCTGGGCGATCGACTGTTACAAATTTGATGGCTTTCACTTCGTATTGCTTTTCAGCCTTTGAAGAGCGGTGCCAAGTTGACACTGTTTACACTGACTTTTCAATAGCTTTTGATTAAGTGTCGCATAAAATTCTGGTGTTAAAATTGAAAAAACTAGGTTTTCACTCTGCTTTTTTGAAATGGATAGAATCATACTTGCGCGATAGGCTTTGCCATGTTCTTGTGGAGGGTACTAAATCTAAATCTTTTGTTGCCTCTTCGGGTGTTCCCCAAGGAAGTATTCTTGGGCCGCTATTTTTCCTACGTTTTATTAATGATATTGGTTCATGCATTCATAAATGTAATTATCTTTTACCTACTAACCCGCCCAACCGACCGAGGGGCACATCCGCATGACGCACGGATTTGGTGACCGAACAGCCGTAATCCGGATTACGCTGTGTAACCGATCGCGGGTAAACATATTTGGAAATTCGTTTCAGCTACAGATTAAAATCATCAGCTGATAAAACGCATATTAATAAAACGCGAATTAGGTTATGAATGCAAGAGAGAATTCTTCCAAACATAACATAATATAAGATTAACGGGATAATAAACAATAGAATGAAAAGAAAATATTATGAAGCATCAGAATTCATGCGACGAATATGAATTTGATCAAATATAATTTTTGCCTACTTTACGATATTAGACTTAACAAAAATACAAAGACAAAACAATCCAAACAGTTAATTTACGCGACAAAGATTACAAATATTAATTTTAGTATTTTGTTTTTTTATACGAAATATAAGAAATTAAATACAAATAGAACAGTTAAGTAAACAGTAACGGAACGAATGTGAATTCAGCTAACAATTTTGTTTTATTTGTATACAATATACAGTAAAAAACAAAATTCTGCTGAAATATAAATATAAAATACAACAAAAATACAACACTTTCAAAAAATCGACAATGCCGATCTTTGTGGAGTTTGGCAACCCTGTCATTTCGTTAGACCCTAAGCGGTCCAAAAACTCAAAGAGCAACAAAGGCTTAAGTGTGATCAAGTGCATTTAAAATAAAAGTTTTAGTTTTATTAAGTGAATCTGACAGGTCAAAGACAGAATACAGGCTATTAAAATCGCTACAAATACAACGAAAAGGTTCATTCTGCGCGTAATTAGAACGGCACATACTTAATATCAAAGGAATGAAAGATCTGGAACGACGGGTTGGAATATTATAATCAATTTCTTGAAGCAAAACTGTAGAATTCAGAGAGCCATTTATCAATTTAATCAAAAAGGGATGTCCAAGAGTTTTAAACGATTTTCGTATGGAGGTAGGTTCTGATTCGGATTCCAGCGAAGGTTTCTTAAAGCAAATAATAAAAATTGTTTTTGAACCGATTCAATTCTATCAGAGTGGCAGGTGCATTGTGGATTCCACAAGACTGATGCATATTCCAAAATTGGTCTTACATGTGATATGTAAAGACTTTTGGTAACGAATGGGTCATTAAATTCTTTTGACCATCTTTTAATGAAACCTAGAACACCCCTCGCCTTATTCACACATAAGTCAATATGTAGATGAAAGCGAAGTTTTATATCCATAGTAACACCCAGGTCCACAAAAGTAAAAACCTTTTCTAGATTACAGTTATTTATATGATACAGCGATGAATGTTGGTGTCTTCTAGCAAATGTCGTAAATTTACATTTTTTCAGGTTCAGTTCCATTAAGTTATTATCACACCAGATAGCTATACTGGTCAGATCTGATTGTAACAACTTATGTTGATCTAAGATGTCATAGGATAGAAACAATTTAACGTCATCAGCATACAACAGTACATTCGAATGTTTAATGACAGAAGGAAGGTCATTTATAAAAAGATGAAACAGAATAGGACCTAAGTGACTTCCTTGAGGAACTCCAGAGGTGACATCTATAGTTTTTGATGTTGATGATTCGAATAACACCTTTTGCTTCCGATTTGTCAGATACGATTCTACCCATTTTAAAAGAAGATCTGGGAATCCGTATCTTTTAAGCTTTTCAATCAACAAATAATGATTAACTTTATCAAAAGCTTTACTAAAATCAGTATATATGACATCTGTTTGAAGATTCTTTGAAAATCCCTTTATTGTTAATGAAGAAAATTCCAATAACTTTGTAGATGTTGATCTACCTCTCAGAAAACCATGCTGTGAAGGAGATATTAAAGTTGTGACCGAGTGAACCAATTGCTTTGTGACAACTTGTTCAAATAACTTTGGTATTGTGCTAAGTTTAGCAATACCTCTATAGTTAGATACGAATGATTTGGTTCCACTTTTATAAAGAGGAATAATGTATGACTCTTTCCATGAATTCGGAAAATAACCTCTTTCAATAGAGGCATTAAATATATTTGAAAGTGGAATGTATAAATTTTCTGCACAAACTTTCAAAATACAACTAGGAATATTATCTGGACCAGTACTATATGAATATTTCAACGATTTTAGGTGTTGTAAGACATCATCAGGTTCTATAACAGGATTGAGAATGGAATTATAAGTGGGGATGTTATATGGATACGATGTGTTGCCATAAGTATTATCAGAATATGTCGTTTTGAAGAAGTCAGCAAACATATTGGAAATCTCAGTAGGATTGTTGGACTCACGATCATTCCATTTCATTGTAGTAGGAAAACCAGTGTTTTTCCTTTTTGAATTTACAAAGTTATAAAAAGTTTCAGAATCGTATTTCATTTTGGATTTCAAATCGTTCAAATATTCATCATAGCATTTTTTATTAAGTACTTGATATTTATCTCTCAGAAGCGAATATTTTGAATAATCTTGAAGGTTTAAAGTTCTTTTATATGTTTTAAATGCCCGAGTTTTCGAAGTTTTTAGTTTCCTCAATTCTTTTGTAAACCATACAGCACCAAGTTCATTCGAATTCTTTTTAATGTTCTTTGGAACACATATCTCGAAGATTTTGCTGAGCGTACAATTGAAAATTGATACACAGTCGTCAATATCTTCAAAGTTCATGTCCCAACTAGTTTCAGATAAGAGTTGGTTCATTTTAACAAAATTTGTATTCTTGAAGCAAAAAATGACTTCAACGGTGTAGAAACTGGTTCTAAGTTGTTTTAAACAAATTCGAAAGATACTTCAAGTGTTGGGCGATGGTTATCTTCTGGACATGCAAAAGCATCACAGCGTTGCACTGAAAACTTCGAAGAGTCATCAACATAAATTAAATCCAAAATTCTACTATTCTTATTTTCAATCCCGTTTACTTGTTGTAAACTCATATCTGAAAATGAATCCAGAAAGTCATTTAAACAGTCACGAGAAGAATACGGAAGAAACTTGTTTGAATCGCCACAAAAATTCCAAGATATATTCGGTAAATTAAAGTCTCCAAAAACAACAATGGAATCGGCAGGTTTAACATTTGAGTAAACCAATGATATAAGCGACACATGTCTTAGATAAACGGTAATATCGGAATTCGGTGGGATATACGAGCAAGTAACGAAAATATCGATACTAAAAACTCGAATTCGTACACAAATAAATTCCAAGTCAGAGACATCTGAAAGTATGACTTCCTCAGATGAAAAAAGGTTTTTTACTGCAATGAGGACTCCACCACCAGTCCCGCATTTACGATCCCTCCGAAAAATTTGATACCCAGCACACAGAATTTCTGAATCAAAAATATTTGGTTTAAGCCAAGTTTCGGTAAATACCAAGACATTATGACTACAATCGAAACTTTTAATATAAATATCGTTCAACTTTGTATTTAGCCCTCGAACATTTTGGTACAGAAGACAAACAACATTATTCGGGATTTTATTTAGTTTTTTTGATTAGAATTTAATTTTCTTTGAGGAAGTTGAACTGGATTTACTAGATTTGATTTCTCTTTATAAACAAATTCACGAACTAAAGTTTTATCCGGCCAAAAATTTTTATTAACAATCTCATCAAACAATTCTGCAGGAACAGATAATTTGAAAGATGAAATGTTTCTAGCGTATGAAAAGTTGAATTTAAAAGCATTTATATTATTACCGGTTTTATTGAGTTTAGAATCAATATAAAATATAATATCTTCAGTTAATGTGTCTGGTGCAAATCTGGACACGAAAATAGATTTTTTAGGTTGTACAACAACAAGCCTTTTTGTGGTTCTCGTTTCTTGTACTTCCCGCAAACAATCCTTTGGAGAAATAATATTTATGGAAGGACAAACATTTTTATCAATATTTGAGATTCCATTCATATTTTTCTCAGGAGCGTCATCTACCCTCGTTTCCAAAACCGCAGGATCAGGAGAATAAAATGTAACTGGTGAAGCAAACATATCGGAAAAGGATGGAGTTGTCGGAGTTGAAATTGGCTTTGGGGTAGGTGGTAAAAGCCCAACAGAAGTATTTTGTTTCGGAGCAGTTTCATCCAAACATTTATACTTCTGAAAGTTAATTTCGTACTCCTTCAGTTTAGACTGGGCAGCTGCTAAGTCCTTTGATACATCATTAAATCCCTTTCGGGCTTGACGTACCAATTTACAGATGTCCAGCTCTGTATCGCGGCAATCTTCGCAGGACCAACGAAGACCTTTTTTACCCTCGATCAGATCGACTACTCTACCAGTAAGGGATGCACATTTGACGTGATAAAAGATATCACATAGCCAACAAGAGACCATGCGTTCATTATCGACTTTAATGGCACACTTACGGAAAGAGCAAGTCATATTTAAATGCAAAATTTATAAAAAATAAAATACAAAAAGTGTAAAAAAGTGTAAATTGTAACGAGTCAAAATGTTGACTGGGAAAAGGCACTTTCAAATTATATTAAAACAAGTGCCTGAAAGTATGCTCTGAAAATATGATCAGTCTGAGAATGTGGAATCTATATAAAGCTGGTGACACAAGAAATGTCAAAGTGGACAGTATAAGCAAAAACAAAAAAAATTTGCAATTTTTGTTGTAGTGATACTTAGCTGACAAGAATTCACGGAAATATAGCACAAAACTTTGTTATTTGCACAAAACTTATTGCACTTAGCCAGAATTTAATTTATTTAAAAGGTTTTCAAAATAATTGACACGGTATAACTATTTAAAAATATTTATTCAAATCGCAGCAAAAATTCACTTATGAGCAAGTTGAACAGGGTTGCCAAAAGCAACCCGGATGATCTCAAAATATTTTTAAAAGCTAACTGTGTAACCGATGCTTTTTTAATACAAGATGATTTAAATAGGTTAAATGCGTGGTGCCTTACAAATTGTTTAGCTCTAAATGTTAAAAAGTATTTTCACGTCACTTTCTCTAAATTAAACAGCAATATTATATCGTCGTTTTTTATTCGGACTTCTCGTTTAAAGTTTTAAAATGAAA
This sequence comes from Heteromyza rotundicornis, assembly GCA_951394025.1. Taxonomy (NCBI): domain Eukaryota; kingdom Metazoa; phylum Arthropoda; class Insecta; order Diptera; family Heleomyzidae; genus Heteromyza; species Heteromyza rotundicornis. Next base: position 47,419,224 of record OX596010.1, read on the forward strand.
TGTTGGATCAGGGTATTTTGCTTGACTATAAGTTAACATTTGTTAATCATCTGAATTACATAATACCGAACGCATATGCAATGTTAGCATTTGTACGTCGTAATAGTTCCAAATTTCGGGACCCTTATACGTATAAGCTTCTTTTCACTGCATTTGTACGATCAAGGCTGGGATACGCTGCAATTATCTGGAATCCGTTTTATGCTATTCATACAAATCGCCTTGAAAGGGTACAGAAGAAATTTTTTAAATTTGCACTTTTTTCATTAAATTTTCAAGAACCGATTCCTTCTTATAAGTCGCGTTGTTTACTCATTGATCTGAAATCGTTAGAGAGTAGACGCATTATCAATTCCTTGATGTTTGTCTACGATATCATTTGTGGCAATATCGATTGCTCAATGTTGCTAAGTCTAATCAGAACTACTCGTCAGAATAAGATATTTGCTATTAAATTATGCTGCGAATCAACCGCTTATGAGGTCGCTTATTGAATTTAATGAAGTAGCTTTAAGTATTGAAATGGATTTTTTTTCGCCAAAACTCATGTTTAAAGAGCGTGTAAATAAAAATTACCATTAGTTTTATGTACATATATTTTTAAATTTTAATATATAAGTACTATTTTTTTTTAAATCTAGCCTGTAGATCCTAAATTGAATCATTGGCTTAAATAAATAAATAAATTTTTCCAGCCGTAAACGCCAAAATGCACTTTTTATAGTTTTAGTACTAAAACTTTCAAATGGCCAACCCGAAGAACATCGTTTTTTTGCATCACTTTTAGTTTTTAAGATACGAGAACTTAAAATTAGAGACCGACCAAAATTCGGTTTCGGTTTTTCGGCCAAAAAAAAATTGTTTCGGCCGTGTTTCGGATTCGGCCAAAAAATAAAATATCGTTTTCGGCCGAAATTTCGATATTTCCGCCGAAAATTTCGGTTTGATAGAAAAATTTAACAAATAAATAACAAAGATTACACAGATCGACAAAACTGAACTTTTTGTGTGATATACTTGATAGACAAATTCTTATGTATTGTGCCACAAAATACAAAAATAATAATGAAATTTTCACAGCATGCACCAACAATGCAATTTTTGTGCAATCTAAATTAATATTTTCGGATTTGGCGTGGCAAAATACATATGGAACAACCAAGTGGATAAAAGCGGTATGTAACACAAATTTAAGTATTGATCATAGTTTCGAAGAATCAGAAGCGACAAAGAAGACAAGTCCCCAATTTGTATTAAAAAAATAAAAATTAAAAAATTTCTTGAAAGAATTTGTATGATACATATCGTCTTCATCTATTCACCCCTTCACAGAGTTCTCACTCTTCTCCTATCAGAGTAGATCTGCTACTCTCGCGATGATTTTCAAATTTTTACTCCTCTACTACGGTAGTAGATTTTTCTACTTCCCTCAAGATATTTTCTACTACTATTGTAAGAAATCTTCTCGTCAAAATATTTTGTGAGTTTCTTACAATGCAAAACTATTACTCTTTCTACAAACCTACTACCCTGACAGCAATTTCTACTACTCTCGTAGATATTCTACTGCTCTACGTAAAAAACTTAATCTACTCCCCTGCCCCTTCAATTGATTTCCACGCATTTGTTTCTAAATTCATCTAATTTATAATGTGAACTTAAAATTATCGATTTCAGCCTACTGATACGCTTAATTATGAACAACTTTATTACATATAAATTCACAATTTTTTCGGTTTCGGCTTCGGTTTCGGCCGAAATTTTAAAAAAAAAATTCGGCTATTTCGGTTTCGGCCGAAAAAAATAATTAAAAATTTCGGCCATTTCGGTTTCGGCCGAAATGAAAAAAAGCGATTTCGGTCGGTCTCTACTTAAAATGGTGAACGTAATTATTTTTTTGCTCTTGTAAATGGATGGAATTTTTTTCTAGTCGACAGTTATTTTTTATTATTATTGTAGAATATTAAACATGTTGTGTATAAAAAAATTTTACTTATTTAAAAAATTTTTTTTGTATAATTGCATTAAAATTATTATAAATTGTGTTATTTTGAATAATTATTTCAAGAGTAGGGATATCTTATTCTTCAAAATTGGCATTGGTACTACTAGTGCTTGGGCTCTTGTTATCCGAACAATCGATTACCCGAATAAACCGGATACCTAACTATTCGACTATTCGATTAGAAGTATTCGACTAGTCGATCGCATTCGAATATTCGATTAACCGTTCATTGTCGACTAGTCGGTTAACCGTTGATATTCGGTTAGTCGGGATCCCGGTCCATTTCTAGTCCCGAAAATCCCAGGATATTTTTTCCTAAATCCCGGGATTTTCGGGACTACATTTTAAATAAATTAGTCCATAAAAAAAGATTAATACAAGAAAAATACAACTTTTCATCGCTCATAAAATATAAAAAAATCGTGTAAGCAGAAAAATTGGTTTTGACAACATTTCGACAACCCTAAAATGAAAAAAAAGTTAGTTAAAAAACTCAAAACTTAAAAATTTTTAATTTATTGAATAAATTACGAATAAAATTGATTGTGTTTGAAATTTTTTCCTAAAGAAAAAAAAATTATATTTATTTCAGAAGAAAATTGGTATTTTCAGTCTTAGCGAACGCACAAAAATGAATTGCTTAGTAAATCTGAAAACTGATACAAAAGTAATTCAGAAACCTTACTTAAGCATATTTTGAATTGAATTGTATCGTTCCTAATGAAAGGGAAACTCAAATACTGAAAATAAAAAAATTAATTATTTTTGCCTTCAATAAATTGAAATTAATGTTTATGTTTATTTATTTAAGCTAAGACTATTAGTTTTCCAACAAAACATATAAAAAATATTTTTTTTTTTTTTTTAAAATGCATTTTGCTTGTAAAAGTATCAATTCCCGAAAAATCCCGGGATTGGAATTTTCAGTCCCGAAAATCCCGGGATTGCGAAAAGCCTTCGGGATCGAAAACCCTAATCCTTACCCACTCTTTGTCAAATTTTTCGTCCTGAACTCGATAGTGAAAATAGGCACTAATATGAAAAGATAACATATGCAATTAACCATGTCGAATAAGTATAATTTTGTCTTTCTGCTTAGGTGGGTCATAATATTCTTGTCAGTTTTACTTTTTTGATTTTGTGATTCTGAGAGAAAAATTTTTGTGTTCCATTTTAAAGCGCGTATGTCTCGCAAATTATCTTGACGAAGTAAAAGCACAGTTTGGCAAATTGAAAGGTAAAGCAAACTAAACCACTAATTCTTCTACACAAAGTAATCGAAAGTGTTCACTTTCAGATATCACACGCAAGCAGAGCTACCGAATTTGTGAACTTAAAAGAAAGTTGTGGAAATCAAGAAAAGCCTAGTTGAGCTCCATGAACCTATACTCAAGTTAACGTCTCTGCCCAGAGACTTTCTAAACTTTTTTTAAAAAGTTAACGAACACCCCTTTCTTTATGTGTAGTGCTTCTCTGACACAATTTGTATTGTCGATATTGATATCAATGGAAAGGTTTATTCAATACCTTTCGAATGACACCTTAATCCGTTTAGTAACTTCGAGAAAATCCCGGTAGAAAAAGGACCTACTTTTCTACCTTTTTTCCTGGGGGCATATTTTTTTGGCATGTAAAAAGCTGTAATGGAATTTGTCGGCAAATTGTTTAAAATTTCACACATATTTTTGCTTAAACTTATTCATGTGGTTGTTGTTATGTGTTCTTTCAATTATTTATCATAAAAATTATTATACCCCCACACTTACTGTGGCAGGGTATACTAACTTTGACACAACGTTTGTAACGCCCATTAGGGGGCGTGTCCGGTATGGAAAAGTATATATATTCTTGATCAGCATCACCGCCGGAGTCAATTTAGCCATGTCCGTCTGTCTGTCCATCCGTCTGTCCGTCCGCACGATAGCGGTCGCAGTTTTGGAGATATCGACTTGAAACTTTGGGTACGTGTTTTTCTCGTGAATACTGAGATCAAGTTCGAGAATCAGCCAAATCGGACAAAACCTGGGCGTGGCTCCCATACACCGAAAAAAAAAGGTCAACATTTTTCAAGTCTTTTTTATTGCTGCATTCGATTGGAAATGTTTAGTAACGTATTTTTGACATGGTCCGAGGTTCCGAAACCACATATATAAGGGTCAAAATGGTGTCTTGAGACCACATCATTTTATGTTCGAGGTACTTCTTCCTACTGTGTGGGGGCATTTCAGCTTCGGCATAGCCGAATATAATCCAAATTACGGCTTTATTTCACTTTAAAAGAGAAATAAGACCATACGGCCTTATTTTATATTTTGCAATCGAACCGTACCGCCTTTTTCACTCGGTCTTATTGCACTTCGCCGTCCCAAAATCGTATTTGGTGACAAAAACATCCAAGAAACAAGATGAAATATAGTATATTGTATGGCAGTTGTTCGAACATTTTTGTGTCAATCGGCCGCCACGATTGTTTTTTTAAGAATTTGGACATACAAAATTAATGGTTCTAGGTATGTTTTATCGTTTTCCTCACAGCATTTAAATTGTAAATAATAAGCCATGCTTGGACTGTTTCCTTTTTTCATGTTGCTACTTTCCTGTTTGCTTGTTCAAGTGATCTTTTCATTGCATACAATAAAATTATATACTAAAAACAGCCTGACACAAAAAAATGCCAAAAAAATGACGATTTTTCAAAATTTTTTTTATTGCTCTATTCGATTGGAAATGTCAAAATGCATAAAAATGAAATTTAGTAAAAACACAAACAACTTAAAATCCTCGGCCTGGGATAAAGTTGTTGTAAAACTTCGACTTTACAACAATTAAATAATACCACTCTTGTTATTACTGTTGCATTTGGGAAAAAAGCCCAACAACGTAAGGTAGAAACAAGTAAAATGTATTACAATAACAAAAGGTTATTGGGATGTCAACTTGTAACAGGAGCACATGAAAGAAATTAACGGAATGCTATTATTGTTGTTCTTTCAAATGCTAAACTGAAACATACGTGGGAGGGGCTAGTGAAAGCGACTGAGATTTGTTAATGTAATGTCAAACATTTAGAATTTGACATTCATTGCAAAAAAAAGTCTGCAATTCTCTAGTAATCGTCCGCATATGTGAAAGTATATATAGTATGTTTGAAAATAACATAATTGGCAGTCAACTAAATGAGTCGCTGATGATAAATCTGGAAAATTTTGAAATAGCTATACGACTCAAGCCACGCTTGGACTTTTTTCATGTTGCTACTTTCCTGTTTGCTTCTTCAAGTGATCTTTTCATTGCATACAATAAAATTATATACTAAAAACAACCTGACACTCAAATGCATAAAAATGAAATTTAGTAAAAAACACAAACAACTCAAAATAAATAATTATCTTACCAGCCACTTGGAATCCAACCACAACCATCAAATGTAAAACAATCGAGACCAACGGTGTTAAAGATATTAGCGAGCTTAATGGAACTTGTTTAGCAAGTCCTCCCGAGTAGGCATCAGTTTTTCCGAAGAAAAATGCAAATACCGATATCAAACCCAGATCAATGTATAAATATTGTTTATCCGTCAGATTTGAGTCAATTGAATATAAAATCATAACCGATATAAATTGCACCATAGAATATGCAGCCATATACTTAAAAATCCCAAATGATGTGACTAATGCAGCTCGCCCCTCTTTTATAACGCTCGGCACACAAGCAATTGTGGAATTGCGTGAAGTAAATGGCGATGCTATTGAAGATTCAGTCTCGCTTAGGGAAATACCGGTATGAGCCACCTTAAGTGCACCACAATCGTTTGCACCATCGCCACACATAGCAACACAATAATCAAGGTTTTGTAATTCCATAATAAGAGATTGTTTGTGATCAGGTGACATGCGCGCATATATTGCGCCCCGCGATATAAAATTGCACATCTCATTTGGGAAATATTCGCGCACAATTTGCCACGTTTTACCAACCATGGCAAAGCGGTAGTTACATCGCCAGCCAGTAACGTCATCTTGATTTATGGACTCATGTCCTGACTTTGTGGTCGCATCATTTGCTAGTGTTGTTGAATTTAGTCCCATTTCAACGTCTTGATGAGTCCAAGTGTCGCAGGTATGCACGCTGGTAAGACTGCTGCTATTCGGAAAAGTAACAGAAGTATTGCTAAGAGATAACACACCACCATGAAGCTTCAGATAGTCACTACCGTAATCGATTGAACTTCCGTTACCATTACCTAGAGCCTCACAATCTTTGCATCCCATTTCCAAAGTATAGTATAGCTCATAATTGTGTGGTGGATTTGGCTGAAACTCATGATGTTCATTCATTCGTTGGCGAACATTAACGGTGACAACAGCCTGTGACCCACTAACAATACCACAGTCTCGTGCAACACTCAGAGCAGTCAAAATATTGTCGCCGGTCACCATAATCGTACGTATATTGGCGGATGTTAGTGAATTTATGACGTCTGTGGTATCCGGCTTTAATCGATTCTCTAAGATCACAAAACCGAGAAAGTTCAGATCACTTTCTACATTTTCCCTCGACAGACGTTGAGTTTTAGTGTAATTTAATTTGCGGCTAAGTGGTTTGTATGCTATGGCAATTACTCGATATCCTTGCTTTGCAAATATTGCTAGTTGTTGCGAATAATTTTCCGGCATGCTTCTTGGTTCACATAATTGTTGCAACATTTCGGGCGAACCCTTGCAGTAAACGCTGAAATTTTTTTCGCTAAAACGTCGCGTGATTACGGACATTCGTTGCAAATTAGACGTAAAAGGAAATTCTCTAATTATGCCATGGTCATTGTTCGATTCGCCATTGAGCAAACCCACATCATCAAGTAAGTCATCCATTGACGATTGATGTTGTGCATTTTGTAAACTCGAAACTTCTTCATCTGTTGTGGAAATATTACCTGAAAAAAATGTAATTGTATAATAATTTAGATAATAACTGAAACATGAACTGTTTAATTGCGTACACTTCTTAGGTTGCCTCACAATAGTCGGATGTATTAATCCGTACTTTTGGCAATCTGGTATGTCTTTGGGATCTTCCAGAATCCAACCTGTGGATTCAAACATTTTCAAATCCAATGGATCGCCCATCATTTTCCCATTCATGATAGTGATCGAATGGCAGGTAACCATGCCGAATAGAAAGTTATCACTAGGCAAACGTCCTATTTCCTTTATTGGAATTTGAAATTGATTAGTTGGAGATATGGGTACAACACCCCACATATCTAAGCCATCTTCGGTGAGAGTTCCGGTCTAGAAATATTAATTAATATAAAGAATACAGTATAAATTGAAATTCAATGAATTGGTAACATATACTTGCTTAGCATAAAATACTCATGTACAATTTGAAAAATTGTAATGTCATTTAGCATTTAGTGTTGCTCTAAAGTTTAATGATTTTATTAAGCATACATAAATGGATATATATGTGTTTTATATAATACTTAAATCAATTTACAACCAACAATTCAATTAGAAAATGTAGCTTGAAAATATGTATTTAAAAAAAGCAAAAAGCAGATGAGTAGTTTTGATATAGGAAATATCGCCCAATGAAAAACCGCACAAAAATAAAAATTAAAAATCACCCAAAAAAAAACAAAAAAATCCTCCAAAAAATAAAAAGGAATTTTGGCCCAAAAAAAATAACAAAAATTCAAAATGTTCCCTATTTGTTTGGTAATAATGCAGTGACGCCGGCGTTTTTTAACTTAGGGTAGAAGAGGGTGCTTTCGCCACGTTTTTCACTACTTTTTAACAAATTTAAAATGCCTTAAATACTTTTTTCGGAAAAATTGTTCACAAAATGTAGAAAAAGTTTCTAAATGAGATCCGAGTTTAATGCAGCTTTCCAAACAGTTTTTCTAAATTTATTGATGAGCTTAAATCATTGATTCCTTCTTTTATCTTCTTATAAATTTGTTTTGGTCGGTTTAGTTATACCAAATACACTGACGTATGTTTCCCGTTTTATACAAAATTAATTTTTGAAAGTTCAGCTAAATCGGACAAACATACACTGATAGGAAAATGTTTTAAAATTGAACGATTTCGTTTTTAAAATAGAGCTTTGTACAGATTTGTTCAATTTTAAAACACGTGTGCTAAAAACCAATTTTAAAACGCAAATGTTCAATTTCAAAACATTTTTTTCAAAATGAAAAAATTTTGTTTTAAGAAAAAAAAATTTTTTTTTGTATTTTTTTTTTGTTTGCAATTATTTTGTTTATTTTTATTTAGTTAACTTTTTATTTTCTCAAATTCGAGACCGGGATTCGAACCCACGCATACGGAGTTTGGATGGCGCTCTAAACGCTCAACAGGTTGGTCTACTGTTAACATTATTTAACAGAGTCTAAATGTATTATATATACATTTTTTGTAGTAAAAGCTTACTTCGAATTTTTTTAAAAAACACCCTATGCTTTGATTTTTTTAAATAGAAAAGAACAACAGTATTATCAATTTCAAACGACTAACGAAAGAGCAAGACGATTGAAATTGAAAGCATATGTTTGAAAAATGAAAACAGAAATGTACTGCAGAAAAAACGATGTTATAAAATGCAAATTGAAAAAAAAATGTATAATTTTAAAACATGTTTTTTCTTTCAGTGTATGTATACAACAAAAAAAGTAATCTAGTAGTCGTCCGCATATGTGAAAGTATATATAGTATGTTTGAAAATAACATAATTGGCAGTCAACTAAATGAGTCGTTGATGATAAATCTGACCAATTTTGAAATAGCTATACGACTCACGCCATGCTTGGACTGTTTCCTTTTTTCGTGTTGCTACTTCCCTGTTTGCTTATTCAAGTGATCTTTTCATTGCATACAATAAAATTATATACTAAAAACAGCCTGACACTAAAAAATGCAAAAAAATTACGATTTTTCAAAATTTTTTTATTGCTCTATTCGATTGGAAATGTCAAGAAATGGATCCATTTAATGGGTCAAAATTGTGTTTTGGGACCAAATTTTTTTTTTTTTTGGATTCGATTGAAAATTTTCAGAAACGGATTTTGGATTTAGGTTTTGGCTCCAAAATAACCTATAAATTTCTCAAAATGTTAGTCAGATAGTTCACTCTCTAGATTGTTATAAGTCATTTAAGTCATACAATACATTTTCGTTAAGCTACTTTTAGACAAATAGTCAAAAAATATAAATTTAATTACATCACACCACCCCACCAAATTGAACATTTTGAATTTGAATTTTATAACGCTGAACAAGAAGGCGATCTTGGAATTTTTCTATCACATTTTTGAGAAATGTAGGATCAAGAAGTTAAAAAATGGTCGAATAGGCAAAACCCAATAATTTATCAAAACAAAACGAATCTTTTGAAAACTGTATACGTCATTGTTTTGTGCTAATACTTTTTGTTTTGAATATATGAACGATTTAGTTTAGAGCCATTAATTTTTTCGGTAAAAATTACCAAACTTTGTATTCAAATAAAAAAAAAACTAGCTCAATTCAACATAAAAACATACATATTTTTGTTCGAGATATTCATAATACTTACTAACTAAGAATGATGACTAACTTGATCAAAAACAAAAAAAAAACATTAAAAAATCACCAAATAAACGGACTTGCGTTGTATAGAAATTGCTTTTACAATTTTTCATAACGTTTATTTGGCTAAACAAAAAACTTTCCCATAAAAACTGTATTTTTAGAGATTTTTTCAAAATATTCCAATTTCAATTCTATAAAACTTTGTAAAATCGATAAAATCGTTTCAATAATTTTATACTGAAAAATTAACCTCTGGGGGGGGGGTTGAACCCCGAAAACCCCCCCCTTGCGCACGGGCCTGTACGTAGCACACGAATGACAATATTGAACGTGTACTGGAGAGTATACGTGAAAATCCAGAAACCTCAACAAGGAGACGTTCGACACTAGGGCTGTCACGGAGGTCGCTGCAGAGAATTTTGCGAACGATACACATGTTAACATATAAAGTTCAGCTTGTGCAAGAATTGAAGCAAGCAGATTGTCAGCAACAGCAATTATGCCATTAGCCGCCCCTGACTTTTTTCTTTGGGGATATTTGAAAGAGAGAGCGTACGTTAATAAGACAAGAACCATTCCCCAATTGAAAAACAACATTCGCGATGAAATCGCGGCACTAACACCTGAAATTTTGCGAAAGATAATGAAAAAGCATTGGATAGTAGGAATAGCACGATTTTTCAGGATTAAAATTTCATAAAATAGTAAAAATGTTGTACAAGTTAAAAAACCCAGCTCTGTCCCCTCTCGCGATACCAGGTATTAGAAAAATTTTAACAAAAATTTGGAAAAACATAAATTGATTGACAAAATGCACACACCACAATGCAAAATAATGGAAGTGGTCAAGCGAAACTACTATTCACATATATGTGGTTTCGGAACCTCGGACCATGTCAAAAATATGTTTTTAAACGTACCCAATCGAATACAACAATAAAAATTGAAAAATTATAATAATCCACCACCGTAATAGGTGAAAATAGTGTTAGGTGGCAACGATATTAGCTAAAGGTATTGAATGAGTCGAAGTGGCTTTGGTGAGTAGGCGTTTGGTTGGCTATTTCATCTTACTTACGATCGCTGCGTGGTGGGTGCGATACCTCACCAAAGCGGTTAACATTTATAAAAAAATATGTGTGTGAATATACCGATCCCTAATCGCGCAATGCATGTAAGTGACAAAAAACAAATTGTGCAGGAGAGGGTTTTTTAATTATCGTCCATTGGACCGATTTGATTGAATTTTAGTTTATAGACGTAATTTCTGTCTGCGTCGCCATTTGAATGTTTTGAAGTGGCCAAAAGTCGCCAAATTTTGTTTTGGTATTTTAATAACAAAAAAATTTTTTTTGGGTACATTAATTTTATGAATTTTTCTCTTCTGCATACCGGGCTTAAAACAACAAAAAAGGATATTTAGTTTTGAATGCAAATTGCATTTAGTATTCCTTTAGTCACACCACCCATTGATTCAAGAAAAAAACCATTTCACAATATTACAACCGTTTCTTTACATAAAACAAAACATGAAAAAAATGGAACCTCGGAAAATGTTCCAAGATTTTTTTCATAAATATAGAATACTCATCTTTTGGTATAATTGTCATATTTTTTGTGATATATCGTTGACAAATCAATCTTTTTCCAGTTTTTTTTTTAAATTGCATTCGAACAAGTTATAGTTTAAAGAGTTCAATGGAAAAAGTCGTTACATCTTTAATAGTTTACCGAGATGTAAGTTCACAAGGTAAGTTAAACGTTTATGCTGTTTCAATGTTTATAAAGATACAAAAAAGGATTTATTGCATTTATGCAGTTTTCCCAGCACGCACCACTTTTCCGCAAACGCCAAAAATTCAATTTTAATGGTAATTAACAAGCAATAATTCTACTTACAAACTAGAGAGTGAAACATTTTCGCCAAATCTTCTTTGGCAGTTAATTTAATTTTCGGGAATTGCATTATTCTCACAAAATTTCTTTACTTCGTTCTATCGAACTACTCAAGCCGAGATTGTGTCTCAGCTTTCAGCATTCATACGCACATACACACCCATAGGAATCATTGCTTGTTCGAAGAGTTTGAACCTTCCGTAGCGGGGACTTCTTCTTCCTTGTTATAATTCTGCCAAATGCAGTCGGACAATAGAGAGGAACGATATATTTTGTAGGTACATAGTGAAATGTGAAAATACAGGATCAAACAAAAAATATAATAAAAAGAGAGCATAGTGAAAATTTGGAGCATCAGAAGCTTAGAAGACAACAACAACAACTACATACAACAGAAGGCGAAGAAAGGAAGGCAGAGATCTGCTGTAAGCAGAGAAATAGGAGTACGCTACAGTCGGCCAATATGAGTGCAACATATACAAATTTGTTAAAGTTTTGGTATTTCCATAATATTTATAACTTTAAATCAAATATTTAAGCATATTCATATATTTAGAACACCCTACAGTCCACAATTTCGACCATTAAGAAAATTTATATATTTATATAAGATACAAATTATATTTTTCCAATTATATTGTAAACTAATACAAAATTGTTCAAGGAACAAAATATAATTTCATTGCATACAATAAAATTATATACTAAAAACAGCCTGACACTCAAAATGCATAAAAATGAAATTTAGTAAAAGCACAAACAACTCAAATCGAAATCCTCGGCCTGGGATAAAGTTGTTGTAAAACTTCGACTTTACAACAATTAAATAATACCACTCTTGTTATTACTGTTGCATTTGGGAAAAAAGACCAACAACGTAAGGTACAAACTAGTAAAATGTATTACAATAACAAAAAGGTTATTGCGATGGCAACTTGTAACAGGAGCACATGAAAGAAATTAACGGAATGCTATTATTGTTGTTCTTTCAAATGCTAAACTGAAACATACGTGGGAGGGGCTAGTGAAAGCGACTGAGATTTGTTAATGTAATGTCAAACATTTAGAATTTGACATTCATTGCAAAGAAAAGTCTGCAATTCTATAGTAATCGTCCGCATATGTGAATATATACTTTCAGTATGTTAGTATGTTTGAAAATAACATAATTGGCAGTCAACTAAATGAGTCGCTGATGATAAATCTCGCAAATTTTGAAATAGCTATACGACTCAAGCCATGCTTGGACTGTTTCCTTTTTTTCATGTTGCTACTTTCCTGTTTGCTTCTTCAAGTGATCTTTTCATTGCATACAATAAAATTATATACTAAAAACAGCCTGACACTCAAAATACATAAAAAGGTTTCATTGTATTTTAGGAATTTTTTTTACGCGTATTTTGGTACATTTTACCAACATTTAAAAAAAAAAAGTTTAGCTGCGATTTTTCCGTTGTGTGTTTTTTAAATATTTAAACAATTATAAGGAGTATTGTTTCCAATGAGCGCACTACAGAACTTTGTATTGCTGGCGGATGCGTTTTTGAAATCTGTTGGCACCAGCAAGCTGTGTTATCAGATTGACAAGAGAATTTGAGTTTTTTTCTCTGAGATAAATTGGTAGCGGCTTCGACGTTTTGGGTTTACGGTCTGAATTTTCATACAATAAAGAATATCTATTTTGGTCAAGATTTTTGGGTTGGATATTCGATTTAGTTTTCAAAATCTTTAGCGTATTTGTATTTTCAGGCGTGGTAGTTTGGCGCTTTTGAAAGTAGCGGTGTATACCTGTCTACACTGCTGAATTAGTAAGTTTAAAGGTCTGCTCTACAGAATTTAGTCCAATTTCATTGCCTTTTTTTGATAACTGGGGCTTTTGAATAGAGTTTTGGGTCTCTGTAAATTTATTAAGGGTCTGGCTTAAGAGAATTAAGGGCATTTGTACTTGCCAAAGTGGATTTAGATGTTACGTCTGCGGTTATTTCGGCCTCCTGCTGGGTGTAGGGGTTTTACATTGTTCTCGCCAAGGAACAACTGGTGATGCGAGAGAGCTTGCAAAGAGTGCATCTGCAGATCGCCTCTTCAAAATTGTATTTCCCGCTCGAATATCATTTTTAGCGGGGAACACAAAAGAAAATTTCAATGCATGCTCAGAGAGTGCAGAGGCTTTTGACTGCTGCGCTTGCGCGGGTGCTTCAACATTGTTAGTGCAATCCAAACCGGTTGGCGAAATTGAATTTTCAAGTGGCGGCGTCCTCAGCATTTTTGATCCCTTTTGTCTTTAGTTTATTGGTTTATTAATTATTTATTTTTTTACAGTCGGTGCCAAGACTAATGTGATTTGATGAGAGCTTTGATCCCTTTTGTCTTTAGTTTATTGGTTTATTAATTACTTATTTTTTTACAGTCGGTGCCAAGACTAATGTGATTTGATGAGAGCTTTATACGCACACAAAACTCACACAAATTTCAATTTATTTTTAGTGTTTTTATCAATGTTAAATACGTAAATGGTATGGAGCAAAATTTTTCACGTCCGGACATGTAAGAATTTAAGAACTTAATATCGTTAATAACACAAAAAACCATTTCTATGGGTAAGCCCAAATTAAACAAAAATTGTCCCCACTTGCTTTTCGATGCATTTTCAAGGGATTCATAAAAATAATAATAGTACCTAATATTTGATAATCTTATACATTTTCTTGAAACTGCATATCAGAATTAAATATAATTGCATATTGTACTCCAAAGTCTTACAATAATTACTCATATCGACCCCTAATCGCGAGATGCATGTAAGTGCCAAAAAGCAAATTGTGCAGGAGAGGGGTTTTTTAATTATCGTCTAATTAATGGGACCGATTTGATAGAATTTTAGTTTATAGACGTAATTACTGCCTGTGTATCAATTGCAAGTAATTTCCGACAAATTGTTAATGGATAACGGGGTTTTTTTTGGTGCATTCAATACTTTCCCGGTCTTGAATTCAAGCTACTGCAGCAAAATTAACTCTCAGCAAGAGAAACACTTTTACGCTTTTTAACAATTGCTAATGGATAAATAAATGAAAATCAAATGCAGATGCTGTTTCAATGTTTATAAAGATACAAATGAGAATTAATTGCATTAATGCAGTTTATCCAGCACGCACAATTTTCCCGCAAACACCAAAAATTTTTGTGGTTTTTATACTGTAATTTTTGAACAGATACACAAATTTAAAACTTTTTAAAGACAATTATCAGCCCAACAACTTCGCCAAACATCATTTTCTTTTCTTTTCTTTTTTCGTTTCTTTTCGTTTTTAAGATACATGAGTTCAAACGCAAAAAATATTCCCCTTCCAATGGAAATGAAGTATGTCAAATGAGAAACTACAACTTTTTCTTAGGTATTTTCAGAATATATTAATGGGGTTCATTTAAACTTGTAAAACTCCCGTAAACGATGTAAACCTTGTAGATCTACATGCCTGTAAACTTTCCATTGGAATTTCTATGGGAAAAAGTTTACATCCTTTCCGAGCCTATTTTGAAGCGTAAACTACATCGTAGAACTACGCGGTGATAAAAGTAGTTAAATTACATACTGAAAAAATTTTATTTACGATGTTAATTAAGATTTTTAAAGAAAATAAAATTGTATTTGCGTTGTGGAACAGAACCGAAAATAATGGTAATTAACAAGCAATAATTCTACTTACAAACTAGAGACTATCTTCGCAGAAATAGCCCCAGAATTCGAATTTAATAATAAAGAAATTTCAAAAAGCTTTGGAAAATTTGGTCTTAGTTTTGAGGAGGAAAACGTGTACCCAACATTTCAATCGTTTTCTCTAAAAATGTTACCACAATAGGGCGGACAGACAAACATAGCTAAATCAATTTTCGACGCTGATCAAGAATATATGGGCAATTCCAACCCAAAACGTCCGTGACTCAAGGGTGATTTCTGCGATTTGCTTCAAATTTGGTTGTCGATAGTCTAGTAGTGTAATTTTTATCAGAATTTTTACTCGAACCAGTTTCTCAATACTTAATTATTAGGAAAATGACACTTTTATCTTGTTTTTACTGTACAATCCAAAATATGGCATGAAAAAAGCTCATATTTTTGATTTCTTCAATAGTCATGCTAATCTATAGACCCACTAAATTTGAAGCAAATCGGAGAAATCACCCTTGAGTCAATGTCGTTTTGGCTTGGAATTGTCCATGTACACTTTTCCATACCGGACACGCCTTCTCATGGGCGTTTCAAACGTTGTTTCAAAGTTGATAAACCTTGCCACTGTAGTGTGTAATAAACTGGTGTTAATACGATGATATTAGGAGAAAACAAGTGAGTATGTTTCAGTCGGGCAAGCCGACTTATATATACCCTACACCTACTACGCCATATTGATTCCGCCATCTTGAATTTTTAAATTCCGACATCAAATTCGAAATCAGCGACCCCGAAAACCCAACTTAATATTGATGTGAACCCGTTTTGAAATGATATGAACCAATTTTGTTATGAAAAAATTGTAATTGATAGGATACCAACATCATTGTAAAATGATGTAAATGAATCATACGATAAAAGCTAAAATTTCTTCCAGAACTATGCAAATTGTGTATGAAACACATTGAAATATTTCCGAATAAAGCCGAAAATACAATATTTTTTACTTTTTCACTTTATTTTCACTTTTTTGTAGGACTTTTTACGAGTTGCACTTTCACGAGAACGCGGAAAAATGAGGATTACTTTTTTTTCTCAGATTCAACTTTTGAATCAGAGCCTACTTGATCGATTTCAAATTTTTTTGCACAAGAGATAGAAAATTCTTATCTAAGCTTAATTGTTTCATTAAAATTTACGTGAGTTTCTTAATATTGATGGTATGTTTATTGATAAGTGGTGTTGCAAGTTTGATGTTGTGAATTGATAATGGAGTGTAAAACGTGATAATATCAATTTATTGTTTTTCATACCAATTTAACAAAAATAGTATCAATATGAAAAACGAATGGAATGATGCAATTCTCATCAAATTAACAAATTTTGTCATGAAATTAAAATTGAAAGGCAGGCAATTTCAATTTTACATGATTTTATTATTTCAGTGTACATATCTTTGCATGGCTTAAAAGTTATTCACTAAAACTTGATGCTTGCACCCAAAAAAATGTGGCATATACATCAATTTGTTGATTGTAAAAGAGTAAACAATTTCTTACACTAAATTTGTTTCTCTTTAACTTCGTAACGGTAAATATCCGATACATAGATTTTGAGAGTAGTTACGTGGTACAAAATTACATTGATTTTGCCAATAAAAAAACATTTCTTTGAAATGGCACTTACGTACATTTTGCGATTAGGGGCCGATATGCCCTTAAAAATTAATAAAAAGTACAAGAAATTTAACCACCTTTCCCGCATGCGGCTTATATATAGCAAACTGGGAGGAAAGTAAACCACAAACCCTTGTTTCTTTTTTTGTGGGATCAAGCGTAGGAATGTGTGACATGAATAATTGTGCGTTGGTTGTTGTAGTTTTCTTTCAGCCACCCGGTGTTTTAAGGAAATGACCGCCATGAAATAAAAACAAAACTGCTAGATTACTTTTGCACCCAAAACACGCGTATTTGGTTTTTGATACCCTGCACAGGGTATATTGTTTTTGTCACAACCTTTGTAACACCCATAAGGAGGTGTGTCCGGTATGGAAAATTATATATATTCTTGATCAGCAACACCTCCTGAGTCCGTCTGTCTGTCATTTCGCACGATAACTGCCGTAGCTATCGAGCTATCGCCTCAAAATTTCGGGATTCCTCTTATTTTGGCGAATGATTGGACGGTATTGACAATGGGCAAAATCGAATAAGAACAACGCCTACCACCCATACAAAACGGTTCCGGTTTTAAAATTTTCAAAATATCGGTTTCGGTTCCATGTTACAGTTACAGTGAGGTCAAAGTTTCGGGATTCCTCTTATTTTGGCGAATGATTGGACGGTATTGACAATGGGCAAAATCGAATAAGAACCACGCCTACCTCCCATACAAAACGGTTCCGGTTTTCAAATTTTCAAAATATCGGTTTCGGTTCCATGTTACAGTTACAGTGAGGTCAAAGTTAAACAAGTTGGTTAAAATTTTGTATGGGCGCCAAACAAAAAAAAAATAAATAAATAACTCAACGCCTGGTTTTCATTGTTCGTTGGGTTGTCAATTTCGGTGCTTGTTCAGAATCGTATGGAGCTTTCTTCAAAATCAGATGGTCCAATTGAGCTAGTTTGGTTCCTTTGCGTATTAAAAGGACTTATATGAAGTTTGGAGCCTATCGGATAAAGAAAAGTCGGTGCGGAAGTAGCGAGTTCTGAATTTTTGTAAGAGTATGAGGCGCACAGTGATTTGTCTCCATATTTATGCTACAAAGTAATGTTTGGAAAAAATTGCGCGGGCTAGCTCGCAGTTTACGAGAAATACCGCCAAATGTGTCATTGGCAGTATAAACAGGTAACGAGCGATATTTGAGTTAATCAATGATCGCTCGATTTCAAAGTAAGCATTAAGTATGAACCTCATTATGAAGTTCTTTATTTTGTATAATGTATAATGGGGTCAATTTCGCAATTTCGATTTGAAATTAAGGGTTTTTGGCGACTTAAAAATCTGCAATGATATTAGGAAGAAAGTAGTCAAACCCCTTAATTTTAAATCGAAATTGCGGAAAATAATTTAAAGGAAATTTATTTTCTGCTTGAATGATTGGATGAAACATAAGCTTCTGCTTGTACTTCGAGGTAAGTTTCGGAATTTCGTCTTTTACTGCAGGGATATTCAAATCATTGTGGATGTTTGCATTTCATATAAACCAAGGGGCTCTGGCAATTTGTCTCAGGATTTTAGATTGGACTCTCTGGAGTTTTTCCAAGTTTGATGGAGAGGCCCTAGAATGCCCCAGAGCTCAATTCCATATGTCCATATGGGTTTTTATAGTTTTGTATATTTGGACTTTGTATGTGAGATTTAGCTTAAATGCCTTTGAGATTAGCCAATTTAGTTCCAATTGTTTTAGTTTAATCTGCGTGATTTTGGATTGAATGTGCTTATGCCATGTGAGTCGGCGATGGAGGTGCATTCCAAGATACTTTGTTTCAGAGCTTTCAGGGACAACTTGGCCGTTTATCTTCAGAGCAGCGCACGTACCCCTTCTTAGGGTGAAGGTTAAGTGTCAGCTTTTGGATTCGTTGACTTTGATTTTCTATCGTGATAGCCAATTACTACACCGAGCCAAAAAAATGCAAAAAATACCATCAAATCTTCAATTTTCGTTGACAAAATATGGCCGATAATGAATGATATCAAATTTGATGCTGTTGCTTTATCATTTTGATATGAGTAAATATTTGGATATGAATAATGCTGAATTGATATAAAAAGTGGTGAATTGATGGGATACCAACTAAAATTTGATACGAAAAAAAATGGAATTGATGGGATTCCAACTGACTTTTGATATGAAAAATAAAGGAATTGATGGGATACCAACTTAATATTGATGTGAACCCGTTTTGAAATGATATGAACCAATTTTGTTATGAACAAATTTTAATTGATAGAATACCAACGTAATTTTACATGAATCATACCATAAATTCAATTTATCACGAATAAAACGCGAATGGTGATAAATATTTACATATTTAGTGTAATTTTAAATTAACAGTGAAATATAAATACATGTTATATGACAATATAATCCGGGTTGTTGAGGAGATAAATTGCTGTAGGAATTGGAATTGAAGAATTCGTTTAACAAGCAGTATCCAGTGACGTCACGACACAACGTCGATTACAACAGTTGTTGGTAAGGCGATATGTTTGTGTTGCACCACCGAAGATGTTTGTTAATAATTCTCTGAAAGCTAAAATTTCTTTCAGAACTATGCAAATTGTGTATGAAAAACATTTCCGAATAAAGCCCGAAATAAAATACTTTTTCACTTTATTTTCACTTTTTTTGTAAGACTTTTTACGAGTTGCGCCTTTTAAGTTGCACTTTCACGAGAACGCGGAAAAATGAGGATTACTTTTTTTCTCAGATTCAACTTTTGAATCAGAGCCTACTTGATCGATTTAAAATTTTTTTGCACAATTGATTGAAAATTCTTATCGAAACTTAATTGTCTCATGTAAATTTACGTGAGTTTCTTAATATTGATGGTATATTAATTAATAAGTGGTGTTGCAAGTTTGATGTTGTGAATTGATAATGGAGTGTAAAACGTGATAATATCAACATATGGTTTTTCATACAAATTTAACAAAAATAGTATCAATATGACATGAAAAACGAATGGAATGATGAAATTTCCAATCATCCAATATGTTTAATAAATGGGCTATTGCAACTGATGGCAGTTCTTTTAATCATGGCGTTATCAAGTCTGGTTCTGGTGCTTTTTTGGATCCAGGATCCAGTTGTCTCGTTCGGGGTGAATACGGTTTTTAGGTGGTTGGCAAAAGCAGCACCTTTTTCAGTATCGCTTTTGTGGGTGCGAGATGTTCAACGAGTTTTGTAGAGTCCGAGTGGTATCATTGAGTTGTTTTTTCAAATATGGGGATCTGTTGTTTTGCCATTCGCGACGTATTTTCCTTTTATTTTTTATTAACTGCTCTATGGGCCTTGGGGGTACATTTTGCATAGCTGCGAGTTGAGCTATTTGGGATTTGGGCGGAGTGGCCGCTGTAGCTGCTTGGGAAAGCAAGAGTGTGAAATTACTAACAGCTGAGTTAATTTCATCTTTCGTTGTATTGACACATTAGGGATAATGTGGGAGCTTATGTACTGCCGATATTTGAGCCAATTTGTGAGTTTACTGGTCAATTTATCTGGTGAATTGACCTCAGAACTTGGTGCGTTCTTTATTGTGATAACGGTAGGCGTATGGTCTGATGAGAGATCTAGAAAAGATTCAATTGGCTCCTTTTCACAGTTTTAAATACTGCAAAGTCAATGACGTCGGGAGTTTTTAGACTGTCAGTTGGCCAATAAGTTGGCGTGCCAAGTCGGTTGGTGGTGTTCAACAGGTATGTGCGTTGAAATCGCCGGCAACGAGAAACTTTGGTCCAAGAGAATCAAAAAAAGTCTGGAATTCAGTTCAGTTCAGTTATTTTGTGTCTGGGCTGGCAGTATATAGCTTTTATTGATTGTTGTTATTTTTTTTATAAATATATTTTTTTTGCTTAATTGGTTAAGCAAAACAAATTCGCCACTCGCGGGTGGAATGCGACCGGCGCGGGGAAGAAGACAACTGAATATTTTGTTTGAGCTGTCAAAGTTCTCTTGCTTTCTTTTCCTTTCTTTCGCTTTTGCTTTCGTTAAATTAGCTAAGTGAGCGGCGGCGATCCGATGAAGGTATTGCCAGCCTCGCCATTAAAATAGTAAAATGTCAAAACCTGGACTAAAGCTTTTCTACTCTTTGAACCTGTTTGAGGGAGGGGAATCTGTCGACATTTATGCTTTCGCCTATACATACATGAGTGCCGCCAAAGTGAGTATTTTTATTTTGGTGGGTGCGGGGGTGTATATGTAAATTTGCCAAGCACCAGCGCCATATATGGGTTCATATAGACAGGTTCTTGAGTTCTTTTGAGCAGGGACAAAGGAAAGTGCAAAAGTTTTAGATTTTTGAATAATTTGTGAGGAGCCATCGTTTTCCACCCACATCCGACGGCAGCACCAGCTATTTTTATTTTCTTTTCTTATCTTTATAATTGATACTTTTCTTTTTATTTTTGTTATTATACTTTTATTTTTTTATTATTATTCCGAACTCTCCATTTATTCTGGCTCCTGAATTCCCGGCCAACAGAATAAATTAAACTTACGATCTCAAAACGATAGTATTAAGTAAACTGTCCGTGTGGCATCTGCACGTTAGGTTTAGATTTCCCGAGTACTGGCAACACCGGTCACACTAAGTGTGGTGAGTGGTGAAAGTACAAGTTTCGAACGGCGCAGGAGTTTGCGCTGAGGTTAGTTAGAAATTCAGAAATCAGAAAAGGTCAGTTCTTCGCCAGCGGTCAAACCGATAAGTCGCACCTCGACTAGACCAAGAAAACGGCACACCGAGATTCGGTGATAATTCGACAGCGGCATTGGGTGAGTGTTCCGATATTGAGTAGGCAAGCCTGAGTAGAGATAGCGTAGAATTGTCCCCCCTCTCACCAGCGCGTTCATCGCTCGTGAGGCATAGCTCCCGCATAGTAGACCTAGTTTAGTTTTCTCTTGCCAGCGCACTTATTGCTCGTGGCACATAGCTTTCCGTAAAGACGTAGCATAGGATTTTTTTTACTCTCACCAGCGCGTTCATCGCTCGTGATGCATAGCCCCGCATAGTAGACCTAGTTTAGTTTTCTCTTGTCAGCGCGCACTTATTGCTCGTGGCACATAGCTCTCCGTAGAGGACATAGCATAGGATTTCCCCTTCTCACCAGCGCGTTCATCGCTCGTGATGCATAGCTCCCGCATAGTAGACCTAGTTTAGTTTTCTCTTGTCAGCGCGCACTTATTGCTCGTGGCACATAGCTCTCCGTAGAGGACATAGCATAGGATTTTTGTTACTCTCACCAGCGCGTTCATCGCTCGTGAGGCATAGCCCCGCATAGTAGATCTAGTTTAGTTTTCTCTTGTCAGCGCACTTATTGCTCGTGGCACATAGCTTTCCGTAAAAGACATAGCATAGGATTTTTTACTCTCACCAGCGCGTTCATCGCTCGTGATGCATAGCTCCCGCTGTAGTGTATACATACAAGTCTACATTACCTGCCCCTGCATTTCATTAGTACAAATGCACCGACAATGTATCGACATGCTAGCGCTGCACTTTTGAGTACGCTGACCCAATATACACAAATGGTTCTGGATGTTGTCACAACAATTGAGTGTATATTGAAATGCACTCAATTTCGGTGACCGTCCTTCGACACCATTCGTCAAAACCAATTTAGCGTACTCAGGGCAACGGGTGCAAATGAAATGCAGAACATAAGTATAATTTGATTATTGTAGTGTAAGTAAGTAGGATAGATTAAGAACTAATGTATAACAGTTATAAGTAAAGATATAAAAGAGCCGCGTTGGCCACTAATAAAACCAGATTGAATTGGAACTCTGTTCTTCTACCTTCTCATTTAATTGTGGTGCCTAGCGCCAATCCCTCACAGCTTGAAGAAGCTTAAATCTTTCAAAAACTCCAACACATTTCTCCACATGGCGATCTTGCCACTCCAACCTTGGAGTTTTACTGAGACGATCCAGCTTAGCGAGTCCATTGTAATGGGCATAGTTAGGTTAAGATAAAAATCATCATGGACTATTATTTTACTGAACACGAACCAAGCAAAATGAAAATTTTTGAGTTTAATGATGAACAAGATGCGGCAATGGCAAAGGCCACCATGTCCGTAGCAGAGGAGGTGGCTAACGAACCAAAAGTGGCAAAAGCCAATGAACCGCTACGAAACGGAGAAATCATTCATCTGCTCAGTGACTCGGAAGACGAGTCTTACGAAATTCTGGGTTTCATAATGTTAGCATCACCACCGGTGTGCATCTCGAAACCATTTTCTATCTCTGAGCCAGTATCATTGGGAAGCATTGAAACCACAACGATGCAAAGGGTTGAAGTATCCGTGAACGCCGAGGAAGCACCAACAATTGGCGCCGATCAATTCGATTATGATGATGATTGTCATGATCACTGCATTGATATGTCAATGATGTTCGCCGAAGCTGTTAGGAGGACACACAATGGCGAAAATGTCTTTTATCATTTCTTAACGTTCCATATTAAATTGCTTACCATCAACATCCTCTGAAACTACTATCTATTATACATTTTTTTATATTTTACAATTTTTACTAAATTCGCATTTGTCAAAATATTTTATTAAAAAAAAAAATTGTAAATAAACTCGAATGGATTAAATTTTTATTTTTTAAGTTACAATTTCTAAATAAAAATAACAATAACAACAACAACAGAAACGCTACTCCAATTACACAAACCAAAAGGTACACATCATAAACAATGAAGGAAATGATCAGGGAAATGATCAGGGCTCGGAAAACTAAGTTATTCCGGACAGCCAAAACTAAAAATTTATAAAATCTCGGATAACAATTCTAATTTCATAAAAATTAAGTACAAAAACAACTTTATGACTTTTTTAATCGACACTGGCGCAGACATTTACTCTGTAAAATTAATAAACATGTAGATAACGATTTTTATAATCGAGATGAAAAATGCAAATTAACGGGCATTACAAACGAAGAAATTTTTTCACTAGGTAGCATAAGCCTAACACTTAATTTTGGGGAGGAATCCAGCAAACATGAGTTTCAACTAGTCAGTTCGAAATTTCCAATTGAGACTGATGGTATATTAGGTGGAGACTTTTTGAAGAAATTTCTTTGCAAATAGATTACGAAACTTTTACAATTTCAGTGTTGATAAACGAATCACTAATCATTTTACCTATGCATTCAAAATCCTTTAATACAATGACAATGAAAGTTCCATCAAGAACTGAAATCGTACAACCAATTCGTATCAAACTAACAGAAGATACAGTTATTCTAAATAAAGAAACACAAGAAGGTATTTTTTTGAGTAATTCAATAGCACCAAAAAACGGCATGACACATATAAAAATTTTAAACTCTACGGATAAGGAAATAATTTGAAATGGTTTCAGTTGGAAACTGATTCTTTGAACAATTACGACATTTTGACCTACGACAACACAAAACCAAAACACTTGCAAAAACGATTGAATAAGATTTTAGAAACATTAAACATACAGTGTAATGACACAAAAATTAAAAACGACTTGACAAACATTTTCCAAAAATACCAGGACGTATTCCACTTGGATAACGAACCCTTGACAACAAATAATTTTTACACTCAAAACATAACGACGACAGACAACACACCAGTTTACATTAAAAACTATAGACTACCACACACACCCACTGACGTAATGAATGAACAAGTCAAGAAAATGCTTGAGGACGATATTATTGAACCATCAGTTAGTCCTTACAATTCCCCATTACTTTTAGTACCTAAAAAGAACATTGATGACAAAAGGAAATGGAGACTTGTTGTGGATTACAGAAAACTGAATGATAAAATTGTTAATGATAAATTTCCTCTAACTCGACTAAAAGACATTCTAGACAAGTTAGGAAGAGCAAAATGGTTCTCAACACTCGATATGACCAGTTCATTTCATCAAATCAAACTCGACAAAAACTCACGTAATTTAACAGCTTTCTCTACACCGAACGGACATTTTTACTTCAAACGATTACCTTTCGGACTGAAAATCTCATGAAATAGTTTCCAACGTATTCTAACACTTGCACTTGCAGGTTTAGATTCAAATGCATTTCTTTACGTGGATGACATAATCATTCATGGTTGTAGCATAAATCACCATAATGAAAATCTGATTAAAGTATTAGACAGGCTGCAACGGTATAATTTAAAATTAAATGCTGCCAAATGTTGTTTTTTGCGTCCAGAAGTAGTATATTTGGGACACCTAATTACTGGCGATGGTGTTAAAACTGACCCTGCCAAATATGACACTATAAAAAATTACCCCATCCCGAAAACTGCGGACGAAGTTAGAAGATTTGTTGCATTTTGTAATTACTATAGAAAATTTATTCCAAATTTTGCAGATATTGCGAAAAATTTAAATGCACTTTTGAAGAAATCTTGTAAATTTGTTTGGACGGAAGAATGTCAACATGCTTTTGATACACTGAAAGAAAAATTAATTACTCCGCCTTTGCTACAATATCCAGATCTTAGCAAACCTTTCATTTTAACGACTGATGCTTAAAATTATGCTTTAGGCGCAGTACTGTCACAAGGCGACATAGGCAATGACTTACCTATATCGTATGCAAGTAAATCGCTGCAAAAGCATGATTTGAAGAAACCAGTAATAGAAAAGAAACTGTTAGCTATTCACTGGGGGATACATTTTTTCAAACCATACGGTAGAAAATTTACAGTGGTAACTTACCACAGACCACTAGTCTCATTATTTTCGCACAAAAATCCTTCATCAAAAATGACTAGAATTCGTCTAGATTTGAGTGATTACGACTATGACATAATTTACAAAAATGGTAGTATGAACACTAATGCCGATGCATTATCCAGAATACAAATTAATTCAGAAATTTTAAAAAATATGATACCGCAAGAAGATGATAAAAATGCGAAGAAAACACTTATAATTACAAGAGGCATGGCAAATAAAGAAGCCATTAAAAATAAAGAGGCAAACAATGATGAAGAAATCATTGTGGATAGTGACAAAACCCAGAGGTCTGATCAACTTCCGATACGGGATTGCACATACGTTAGTGACGTCAGGAATATGAAGAATTTAAACATTTTATATGGCCAAAGAAAATAAAATATATATTGAAAATAATATTGTGCACGTGGGATTTAGCGATAATTCAACGAAACCAGTTTCGTATTCGAAGAAGCTAACCCAACAAAATAATTTAAATACGCATGCGAGATACAGTGATAATTCAACGAATCTAGATTCGATTATGAAGAAACTGATATCCAAAATGAAAAATGAGAATATAGTAGAGCTAGCCCTAGCCAACAATGATAAAATATTCCAAAGAATCTCAAAAGAAGAATTCAAAACCATATTTATAAACATACAACAAAGCCCTCAAAATAGAAAAAGTCCTCAACTCAAAATTTTAATTTATGACCCACCAAAAAAAATACAAGATGTCATTACGAAATTTAAACTCATTGACGAATACCACACAACAGGACACTTAGGAGTTAGAAGGACAGTGATAAATTTAAAACAAAGGTACGTGTGGAAAAACATGTACAAAATGGTAAAGAAATTTGTATCGCAATGTGACATATGCGCGAAAAGTAAACAAACACGCCACACTATTGAACCACTAACGATAACAGACACGCCTAGTAATAGTTTCCAAACATTGTCAATCGACACCGTAGGACCGTTACGTATATCCAATGGATTTCGGTACATACTAACAATGCAATGTGATCTCACAAAATTTGAAATATCATACCCTATGTCAACAAAAGACGCCGACACTGTCGCAAGAACACTCGTTGAACAAATAATTTTAAAGTATGGCCATTTTCAAGTACTAAAATCTGATAATGGTACTGAATTCAAAAATGAGTTTATTTAAAATATGTGAACTATTAAAAATAAAACAAACATTTTCTACTCCATACCATCATCAAACGATAGGGTCACTTGAAAGGAACCACAGAGTTCTTAATGAATTTCTATTAACATCAACAAATGACCATGAATGGGACAAGTGGATACCGTATTTTACTTTTGCTTACAACACGACTCCACACGTTGACACTGGATACACACCCTTTGAACTTGTATACGGAAAATTACCATGTTCACCCAACCAAATTTTTGAAACTGAAACCAAAACTTATGATCTCGACAGCTATCAAAGCGAGATGCGTACGAAACTAAATTGTTCACTAAATAAAGCCGAAGAAATGTTAATTAAGGCTAAGGAGAAACGAACTGACAAAAATTTAAATAATATACAAAAACTTAATATAGAAATAGGAGACCTAGTGTTATTAAAAGTAGAAAATAGAAAGAAATATGAAAAACCATATAAGGGACCATTTATAGTACTAGATAAATTAGGAGTTAATACAAAAATATAATATAATGGGAAACCAAAAATTATTCATAACAATCAGCTGATACCTTACAAGGCAGCAATATAGCAATAAGAAAATAACTATTAAATTTAAAAACTTTTTTTTACATATATGTTATTATAAATCATACTAGTTTATTTCATAAAAATCATTTTACTTATAATATTGCACTTGAAAACAAATTTAAAAAACACAAAAATAAATTTTAATTGTATTTTACTATAAATTATTAATTATAATCATATATTTGCTTATTTAAGAATTTCATAATATAAATCAATATTCTATAAAAATATTATTTTTAATCATATCACCTAACCATTTTATAACTACAATCTTCTCTGAAAATTCTTTTAAAAATCATTATTCTTCAAATACATACAAGTCTACATTACCTGCCCCTGCATTTCATTAGTACAAATGCACCGACAATGTATCGACATGCTAGCGCTGCACTTTTGAGTACGCTGACCCAATATACACAAATGGTTCTGGATGTTGTCAACAACAATTGAGTGTATATTGAAATGCACTCAATTTCGGTGACCGTCCTTCGACACCATTCGTCAAAACCAATTTAGCGTACTCAGGGCAACGGGTGCAAATGAAATGCAGAACATAAGTATAATTATATTATTGTAGTGTAAGTAAGTAGGATAGATTAAGAACTAATGTATAACAGTTATAAGTAAAGATATAAAAGAGCCGCGTTGGCCACTAATAAAACCAGATTGAATTGGAACTCTGTTCTTCTACCTTCTCATTTAATTGTGGTGCCTAGCGCCAATCCCTCACAGCTTGAAGAAGCTTAAATCTTTCAAAAACCCCAACACATTTCTCCACACCGCATAGTAGATCTAGTTTAGTTTTCTCTTGTCAGCGCACTTATTGCTCGTGGCACATTGCTTTCCGTAAAGGACATAGCATAGGATTATTACTCTTACCAGCGCGTTCATCGCTTGTGATGCACAGCTCCCACATAGTAGACCTAGTTTAGTTTTCTCTTGTCAGCGCACTTATTGCTCGTGGCACATAGCTTTCCGTAGAGGACATAGCATAGGATTTTCCCCTCTCACCAGCGCATTTATCGCTCGTGATGTATAACTCCCGCATAGTAGACCTAGCTTAGTTTTCTCTTGCCAGCGCACTTATTGCCCGTGGCGCACAGCTTTCTTGCAGTGGGAACGCAATACCAACGATCCGTCCCATTTATAGACCCTCTCCCCTCATAATCCCTTTCCCTGTAAAACTTCTGTTAGCTCTTCTCCTGCGCACGGACGCATGGTTGCAACCCCCCTCTCGTTTGATTCTCCTCTGACTGGTGAAAACGGACACCCCAACAGGCGCACCGCGGCCAGTACTCTGGGTAGGCAGGCGATTTTGAACGTGAAGGGAGCAGAAGAATCATAATAGATAATAAACCCAAGAAAATATAATTAAGAGTGTACATTAATTAAGAAATGAATTAAAAATTAAATTAAATAAAGTGAATATCCAAGTTAAATCCTGTTTACAATCGGAATTTTGGCCATCGCGCGGTCCCAAACCTTACAAATTTTTGCAACGAACCTTGGACGCCGACGGCTTCACCGCGGCTCCAAAATTACCTCGTTACAATGGCGCCCGAGCAGGGACGGCGCATAAGTCCTTAAAACGGAAACAAAATTTGGGTTAAAGAAAAAAAAAACAGGATTTAATTTAGGAAAAACATAAATCGGGAAAGAAAAAAAAATTAATGAATTCAAATTAAATTCGACAAACAAAGTGCGAAAAGACAAGAAAAAAAAATTAACATTTAATTCCATGTAGAAATGGTGAGCGAAAACCACGTGGAAAAGCAAAAGCGCCGGTGCATAGTGCAAGTCCGTTAACGCGAAACGGGAAATACGGAACTGTACCGCGAATCAAGTGCTTTGAAATCGAACCAAGTGACGCGCGAAATAAACCCGTTGAACAACGAAAACGGTAAATCGGCCAAGAAGTACCGCGTGGCGACAAGCAGGCACCGACAACTAACGGGCCAAGTGACGCGACTAGCGACAAAAGTGTTTGAAAAGGAAAAAATATCCAAGGATTTGATTATTTAAATTTTAGTGCTAAAGAAATAAATTTGGGAAAAAATTATTCATCGTAGAATTTCACGATAACGAAATAAAATGAGAGAATCTATTAATTTAAAATTTCGTGCGATATAGAAATAACCGTGAGAATTCAATGATTACAATCATAAACCAACTTAGTCATCAACGAAAATCGAAGAGTGACCGTTAGCCACGAAACAAAGTGATAACAAGATTATCAAAAATAAAAATAAAAAAAAAGATTATTTTGGGAAAAGTGAAAATAGAAAGGCCACCTTACTATATCCCCGCCACGAGGCTAGTTATTGTGCATTAACGCGGCCATGAAAGGCAAGGTGTATACCAGTTGGGTGTATAGCCTCAACCAGGCCGACCTGGTAGCTTACGCGAACGAATTTGAACTCGATCCCTCCGGTACGGTGAGTGTGCTCCGGCAGAGATTCGCCGCGTTCATCGGCCAATCCGACCACACCCCCGAAAGGGTGCAGCGATTCCTTCTGCTACAAGAAAAACACAAACGCGTGTTGGCAGTCGCGACCGATAAAATCATCGATAGTGCGGGTAGTGACACCCTCGGTTCAGGGTCAGATGACAGTGTGAATAAAGAGCGCAAATTTGCGCCAACTAGTGAAAGTAACGCCGAAATCGACGACAAAGCCGCAACTGGCGGGGCCCTGCCTAAAATTATCGTACAGCCCGCTTCGCCGTTGCCATCGCCAAACAATCCCGGGCCGACAGCGGGCCCTGAGAACAACATCAACAGACCAGCGGCGGCCACTGCCACAATGAGATACCAGAGGCTGGCCACCAATCAACAGCAACTACAGACAGCACGACCCAACCCTCACACCATTTCGCCAGCAACCAGGTAAGACCACCCACCACAGGCGCGGGGGTCATGGACAAGGTACGTAAATGGTTTTGTTACTATGATGGGGGGCCCGACCCACTCGCGTTTATCGAGCGGGCGGAAGAGCTGTGCGCTATGGACGGGGTAAAAGTGGACCTATTGCCATGATTCTTGCCCGAAGTGCTAAGGGGCAAAGCGCTCGTCTGGTTCCGGACCTGTAACCGGCAGTTGGAAATTTGGGCATTATTTAAGAAAGATTTCCTCACCTTTTTCTTGCCGGCTCGCTACTACGAGCGTATTGACGACACTATTCGAGGCCACTTACAACAGGGCCACGAATCTTTCAGCGACTACGCGCTTTCCCTCCTCTACTTGATGCGTCAAGGGAAGTACAATGAAGAGGAACGCCTCGAGCGCGTATTTCGAAACGCCCGCCCCGAGTACCATTGGTACATTCGGCGCAAAGATTTTAACACCCTCGCCGAGCTTTTTGCCCTGGCTCAAGATATGGAATGTATCCAGGAGCGGGAGTCAGGCAGAGCTGCTTCACCACAAAGGGGTGGCGTATCGTTGCCACCATCTGACGCGAAGTTTTATCAGCGGGGCGTTTGCTCACAAAATTCGACAAAAGAGTAGAACAGAAACTTTTAATGGGGAGGTTAAACTGGCAGATGGGTCCAGTCGTAGCTTAGATCAGGTCGACGAAGCGCGAGTCAAGCTGGGTAATAGCAATGTTTTGCTCAAATTCATCGTCATGCCCGACGCATACGAGGATGTCGTTCTGGGGCTAGATTTCCTTATTTTCACAGAGGCGAGTTTCACCAGTCTTTGCTGGCCGCGGAGACAACAACAAGTCAGCAGGAGAAAATCGATAAATTTCTGCGGGCAGAGTTGCCCCTCTTCACCGACTTAAAAGGGCCCACGAACATCACTGAACATCGCATCGTCATGGCGGATGATCGCCCCATCAAGCAACGCTACTTTCCACGTAACCCAGCTATGCAGGCCATCATCGACGACGAGATAAACAAACTTCTGGAAAGGGATGTATAGAACCGTCACACAGCCCGTACAGCGCGCCCATCGTGCTGGTGCGGAAAAAGACGGGGGCCTGGCGACTCTGTATCGACTATCGACAGCTAAACAGTCGCTCTGTGCCAGACGCGCATCCACCACATTCTCGATCGACTGCGAAACGCCAAGTTTATCAGCAGCCTCGATTTGAAAGATGGATACTGGCAGATTCCGATGGCTAAGAGTAGTAAACAATTTACTGCATTCACCGTGCCGGGTCGTGGACTTTACCAATGGCGCGTCATGCCGTTTGGATTGCACTCGGCACCCGCTACGTTCCAACGCGCCCTTGATCAGATAATAGGGCCAGAACTGGAGCCCATTGCTTTCGCGTATCTAGACGACATCATAGTCACCGGCGCTACCCTGGAGTAGCATTTACACAACTTACAAGAGGTTTTCCGGCGGCTGAGGGCCGCAAATCTGCGCATCAACCCGGAGAAGTGTGAGTTTTTCCAAACACAGGTGAAATATTTAGGACATATTGTAAGCGGCGAAGGCATCCATACGGACCCTGACAAAGTGGCCGCCATACGCGAGCTGGCGCCACCCGAAAATATTCGAGGCGTTAGGAGTTTCCTGGGTGTCGCGTCGTGGTATCGACGGTTCGTGCCCGACTTCGCAGGAATCGTTCAACCCCTGACAGCCATGCTGAAGAAGGGTAAGCACTGGAAGTGGGCCGACGAACAACAACAGGCGTTTGAGACGTTGAAGAAGAAACTGACAGAAGCCCCGGTGTTAGCCTGCCCTGACTTCACCCAGACATTTACGATGCAAACCGACGCCAGCGATTTCGGCCTCGGTGCAGTGTTGACGCAGACGATCGAAAGCACAGAGCGCGGTATCGCCTATGCTAGTCGGCACTTGAACCAGGCGGAGAAGAAAAGGAGTGTCTAGCCATTGTATGGGGCATTCGCAAGATGCTGCCCTACCTGGAGGGCTACCAATTCATCGTTATCACGGACCACTGACAGAAATGCAAGCGAAGGGAAAAGTGACAAAAGCAAACAAACGTTGGTTTACGTACTATTATGCTGCGCTCCTATTCAGGGCAGCAGCGTATGCTATTGATGCAGTTTCAAGTGTTCGCTGCTAGCGGTACTTTTTCGTTTGTGTACTCTTGTGGGCTGGTGCGCTACACTGTAGTATATGCATATACACCACACCCTTACCCTTTAGATGAAAATTATTTGGAAAAACGAAAAATGAAATTTTAGTTGTGTAGAAATAATTTTCAAAAAAAATAAGAAAAGTTATAAAATAAAATATTAGTATGATTGAATTAATTGATATGATAAGAAATTTAAAAATATATAATGTAAATGTTTACACTAATTTAATTAAAATTAACAAAATTGATTTTAAGAATAAATGAATTCCTTAAAAATATTACAAATTTGAAATCTTAATTTTAATAACATCAATTCAGTTAAAATGATCATCTAGGAATAATTAAAAGTATTGTAAAAATAATGATATATAATATTCGGTTTAAAAATTATATATATAATGTTAAAAATTGAATATTGTTAAATATAGTCTTTAAAATAAAAAAAAAATTTAATAATTAATACATGGATATATAAGTCTATGTTTCTACGATATATTTTTTCAAGTTATTTTTATGAAGTTTCTTAATATGTCCCTTAATCTCTACAAGGCAATTTACCCCATCTACTTCTACTACTTTATAAGGTCCATGGTAAGGACTCTGGTTTTTCCTTCTACCACCTAACTTTACTATAACTAAATCTCCTACATCTACGACTAATGGATTTATTTTTGTTTCGCTGTCATTTCTTCTTTTCAATTTAACTCTATTAATGATTTCTTTTGCCTTTTCTATAGATGCCTTCAGCCTGAAACTAACTTCATTCGCGTAATTTTCCATGTTATACACAGGCTGACTTTTCATAATGTCATCACTCGGCAAATACGGTAATTTACCAAAAACTAATTCAAACGGCGTGTACTCCGTATCAACATTTGGAGTAGTGTTATACGCGAAAGTGTAAAATGAAACCCACTTGTCCCATTCTTGGTCATCGGCAAATGCAAGCATATATTCGTTAAGTACCCTGTGGTTTCTTTCTACACCACCGATAGTTTCATGATGATATGGTGCCGAAAATACTTGTTGCATTTTTAAATGTTTACAAATGTTGCCCATGAGCTCATTTACAAATTCGGTTCCTTTGTCGGACTTTAGCACTTTAAAACAACCGTACTTGAGAATAAATTGATTTACGAGAGTGTGTGCTACAGTGTCTGCATCTTTGGTTTCCATGGGAAATGCCAGAACGAATTTTGTTAATTCACATTGGGCTGTCAAAATATAGCGATAACCATTAGAAATTCTCAATGGTCCCACAGTATCAATTTGAACGATTTCAAAACTTGTGCTTGGCGTCTTTGTGACTATCAACTGTTCCTTTGTATGTCTTATTTGTTTATTTAACGCACACTTTGTGCAACTTGACACAAAATTTTTTACCATTCTGCTCATATTCTTCCAAACAAATCTTTGTTTTAGTTTTAAAATGGTTTTTCTGATTCCGAAATGCCCTCCGCAAGGCGAATTGTGATATTCTTCTATCAATTTATTTTTTATTACTTCATCTTCTATTCTTTGGGGACTTTTATATAATAATATCTTGACTCCTGAGCGTTTATTCTTTAATCTATCGTGTTGCAACACATTATATAAATTCTTAAACTTTTCCTTTGACATATACCGAAATATCATGTCATTTTCGTCTAGCGCTAGCTCTTTAATATTTACTGTAATCATTCTCGATGATAGCTTCTCTAAAGACAAATCGAATTTGTTCAGATTATCACTACATCGTACCAGTATTAAATTATTTAATATTTCAATTCTTTGGGGGCCCCTAATATTCAAATCGCTCTCTATAATAAATTTCAACTTTTTCACATTTTTAACGTCAGAAATGGACGTGCAGTCCCAACAATGAAGTTGATCAGACTTCGATTGAGGCTCGCATTTCTCCTTATCTACGTTCTTCTCTGCAATGTCCTTTGCAGTCATGCCCCTTGTCATTACTAATGTTTTCTTCGCAGACTTATCTTCCGTTTTCGGAATCATTGTTCTTAACAAATCTGAGTCTATTTTTATCCTTGACAATGCGTCAGCGTTTGTATTGATCTTTCCCTGTTTGTAAACAATTTCATAATCATAGTCAGACAGATCTACTCGTATTCTCGTCAGCTTTGAAGATGGATTCTTGTGCGAGAATAAAGAAACTAATGGTCGGTGATCAGTAACCACAATAAATTTGCGTCCAAATAAATATGGTCTAAAGAAATTAATCCCCCAATGTATCGCCAAAAGTTCCTTTTCAATGACTGGCTTATTTAATTCATGCTTATTCAAAGATTTGCTGGCATATGAAATTGGTAAATCTTCTCCGATTTCTCCTTGAGAAAGTACAGCACCTAACGCATAATCAGATGCGTCTGTTGTCAACACAAACGGTTTGTCAAAGTCAGGATATTTTAAGATTGGTGGGTTTATTAATTTTTCTTTCAAAACTTCAAAAGCTAATTGACAATCATCTGTCCAAATAAAGGGTTGTTTTTTCTTAAGGAGGTTATTTAAGCATTTTGCTATTTCCGCGAAATTTTGTATGAACTTTCTGTAATAATTGCAGAAAGCGACGAATCTACGTACATCATCAGCATTCTTGGGTACAGGATACGAGTGTATCGCTTTATGTTTATTCGGATCGGTTTTTACACCCTTACTAGTAATCTGGTGACCAAGGTAAATGACTTCTGGTTTCAAAAAACAACATTTTTTTGGATTCAACTTCAGGTTGTATTTACTCAGTCTGTCAAAAACCTTTACCAAATTATTATTGTGGTGTTGCAAACTACACCCAAAAATGATGATATCATCAACGTACAAAAATGCGCCTGAGCTCAAGCCACTCAATGCAATAGTTAACATGCGTTGAAAGCTATTGGAAGATATTTTCAACCCAAATGGTAATCTTTTAAATTGGAAATGCCCCCTCGACGCTGAAAACGCCGTCAGTGGTCTTGATTCTTCATCTAGACCAATCTGATGAAAGGAACTAGTCATGTCCAAAGTGGAAAAATACTTCGCTCTACCTAATTGGTCCAAAACGTCTTCCAACCTTGTCAACGGAAATTTATCGTTAATTAGTTTCTTATTTAACTGTCTGTAATCAACAACTAGCCTCCATTTCTTCTCACCATCCTCACTCTTTTTTGGTACTATTAACAGTGGTGAATTGTACGCACTAACAGATGGCTCTATCAAATCCTCGTCAATTAATTTCTTTACTTGTTTGTCAATTTCCTCATTCTGTGAATGTGGTAGTCTATAATTTTTAATATATACAGGAGTATCATCATCCAACCTCAAATTCTGAGTATAAAAATTATTAACAGACAAATTTTCACCCTCAAGATGGAATACGTATTGATAATTTCTAACAATCGTTTCTAATTCTTTTGCAGATTGCACATCCAAGTCTTCTAATTTCAGCTCTGCTAATAAATTCTTAAAACGTTCTTCATCATGGGTTCCCTTAACTTTTTCGTTATATCTCAAAATTTTATATTCACTCAAACATTCTGTTTTAGGTAAAATTTCTTTCAGTGTAACTTCTTTATCATTTACATTAATTACTTTTACGTGACAGACGCCCTTAGCTGGTGCTATAGAATTTGCCAAAAACACCCCCTCTGCCAATTCTTGGTTCAGAATAACACTATCCTCCTCCAAATGCAACTTTATGGGCACAATCATTTCAGACCGACGTGGAATTATATAGCAATTTTGTGTAGGAATTTTAATAGCCACTGGGACTATATATTCATCTTCAATAAACATTACCGACATCGTAAAAGTCTCGTAATCAATTTTACACATGAATCGAATTAGAAAATCCCTACCTAAAATTCCGTCAGTTAAAATTGGAAAATCCTCTTCCACCAGATGGAATTCATGGTGCGCTCTATCTTTCCCAAAACATAATGATAAATTCACAGAACCCAACGAAGATATTTCATCTTTAGTAATGCCTGTCAGTTTACATTTGTTATTACTATTAATATTCAAATCTATCTCAGATGATGTTTTGCAGATGGATATATCTGCTCCTGTGTCTATTAAAAATGTACGCGTACGACCAAATTGAACACATTTTAGTGTGACATAATTGGTCAAATTATCCGAGATTTTAAAAATTCTGTTTTTTATTGTTTTTCCCCCGAAGGTCCTTGCTGACTGTCCCCCGGGTTGACTTCGTTTCCCTGGTTGCTTAACACATTCACCCTTGCGTTACCCCGGTTTCTGTTATCGTTTTGGTTTCTATTGTAACTATCATTTTGATTCCTATTTTGATTGTTATAATTTCTGTAGTTGTTGCCTCTAAAATTGTTATTATTTCTGAAAGTATTGTTATTATTGTAATTTCTAAAGTTGTTATAGTTTCTGTAACCATTGTTATTGTTCCCTAAATTATTGTTGTTATTGAAATGGTTGTTGTTATTATAATTCCTAAAATTATTATTGTTTCTGTAACCATTGTTATTGTTCCTAAAATTGTTGTTATTATTGAAATTGTTGTTGTTCCTATTCAAAATCAAGACCGGCTCAGTTTGCCTGCTCTGTTCTAATTCCAATGATAAGTTTATAGCCTTAATTAAAGAATCTGGTTGTGCCGCAAAAATTGTTTGTTTATAATTTTCGTCTAACCCATTTTTAAAAACTGATAGTGCATACTCATCATTTGAACTCACTATCGTTAATCGCTGAGCTTCCGTTGCGTTCACCCCTATATTACTTATTTGCAATTCATTTAAGTCATTAATAAGTCCTAACAACTTATCCTTAAAGTTAGTAATTGACAATCTTCTCTGTGTCAAGCCAGACAAAGAAGTGTGTAACTGCTGTATAGTCACAATTTTCTTATACGCCTCCGACAGCCTTTTCTTAAGCGTCTCAAAATCTTTTGGTACCGATACCGCGCCCAAGGTTGTCCTAACAGATGCACTGCATTTCACGTAGTAAACGAAATCTATAAGTTGTTCTCTTGCTTCAGTTGACAAAGTGCTATTCATGATTTGAACAATTTTCAAAAACGCCTCAAGCTCTTTCTTGTTGCCATCAAACAAAGGGATCGCCTTTATGGCAGTTTCCATATTAAATGCAGACATTTTCGAATATATACTTGATGTACCTTGATCTAAAACTTCTAAAAGCTCGAAAAGTTCGTCTTTTTCTTCTTCTGGTTCCTCCCTGTCGTCTTTACTCTTAGCTAATTCAATTTGTTCATTTATTAGTTTTTTTAAATTTTTGTAAGAAGAGTTGAATTCTATTTTTAGGGAAATTACTTTTTCGTCCTGTTCGTTTTCGCTAGCTAAAAGGTCGAATTGATTTTTTATTTCATTTATTTCTACCAATTTTGACAGCAATGTTGCTTCTTTGTAACCTCTTTTTGAACTCTTTTTTAGATTACTTGAAATCCTATCTATTTCCTGAACTAATTTCTCCATTTATATTGTGGTTTATTTAAAAGAAAAATAATTTTTATTTAATTATACGTTTGTGGCATAAGGCCTACTAACGTTATGCTTATGTACGTAAGTTTTGAACTACTTATTAATTTTATAAGCAACTATTAAAAAAATAATTATTATAATCAGCGTTATCGCGTACTCCGGGATTGCTGTTGATGTCATCGTCTGAAGCTGCGGCTTGCTTTGTTGCTTTCCCATTCTGCTTCCTTTTGTCTTTTGTTTGCTTGGTTGTCGTCTATTGCTACGGATGAATGGCGCACAAATGGTGTCCGCAAATAGATTGATTAAATAGGCCTCTGAAATTTCATGAAGTATGCCAATGGTGGACTTTCGGTAGCGAAGTATTGGAGAAGGCGCAATGTTTGGGCGATGACGACGGGTTTTATTATGCAACCGGTGCAGCTTTGAACGATAGTTGTCGAATTTATCAAATTAAAAGTTATGCTTAGCAGGCTCAAGTTGTATGCGATCATTGTCGATACTCGAAATCAGTTCCTTGGAAGAAATGTATTTGGTTACATGAAATTCTGCCTGTATTTATTCTCATAGCGCAATTTGAATTTCGGTTTGTCAAAAGAACAATTCCAAGGTTGGAAATTGGCAGGATCGCCATATAATATTTATGTATAATCTGTTTTAGTCAGTAGTCCCTATTCTATTGTTTGGATGTTTAAAGCGGTCCTCCGCTGACAGTTATGCTTGGCGAAGTCGCCGCAATTAGTCAAATGAAAGAAGTTTTCGGTTTGAAAGCCAAAAAGTATCTCTAATTTATTTCTGAATCGCCATGGCTTTTATACCCTGGCGACCCTTTCAATTTCTTTTCAATTTACTTTCAACTACATTCAATTCCTAAAAAATATGCTTACATCTACAATTCTATAATACAAAAATCATTTCTACATTCTGAATCAATATTTTATTACCGCTGCCAGAAGGGCATTGGCCGATCGCATTTATTGCCAAAGCCAGGATTCAAATTTCATTCTGCCTCGCGCTGACAGAAATGCAAGCGAAGGGAAAAGTGACAAAAGCAAACAAACGTTGGTTTACGTACTATTATGCTGCGCTCCTATTCAGGGCAGCAGCGTATGCTATTGATGCAGTTTCAAGTGTTCGCTGCTAGCGGTACTTTTTCGTTTGTGTACTCTTGTGGGCTGGTGCGCTACACTGTAGTATATGCATATACACCACAGGCGTGCCAGCAAGCAACATTTACCACCGATCAGACAGATTGCCCGTGGTTACGGAAACGACGGGCCGAGGTACAACAGCAGCCAGAAAAATATCCAGACTACGCATTCGTTGAAGACCAACTATATCGACACTTAGTAAGGCACGCGGGCGACGAAGATTGCGCCCCGTGGAAACTCTGTGTCTCTACGCCTCTCCGTAAACGTGTGATGGAAGAAAACCACGACAGCCCGAGTGCTGGCCATCTGGGGATTCGGAAAACCATCGCACGCATCACCAACAGATATTACTGGCCAGGAATGTTCCGCGACATCAGCAGGTATGTGCGCCAATGTGAACTATGTCAGCAATACAAAGTGAGTCAGCAGGCCCCAGCAGGAGAAATGCTTATTTCCGTTCCAGAGGAGCCGTGGGCAACAGTGTGCGCCGATTTCGTCGGGCCGCTGCCCCGCTCGAAACACGGAAATACCACATTACTTGTGTTCGTTGACCGATTTTCTAAATGGACCTGCGCAGCGCTACTGCCGAGGGACTACGCAAGGCATTCAGGGAACGGATTCTGGCCCGCTATGGTGTGCCCAAGATTTTTCTCTCGGATAATGCCACGCAATTTAGCAGCAGACTCATGAAATCGTACTTGGAAGAGATCGGGGTGCGCCAACGATTCACGGCGCCAAACACCCCCCAAGAAAACCCTACAGAGAGAAGCAACAGGACGGTGAAGACGATGATAGCACAGTTGGCGGGGAAAAACCAAAAGACGTGGGACGAGCACCTTCCCGAGCTGTCATTAGCCATTAACACCTGCGCTTCCGAGAGCACAAGGTGAAGCCCCGCCTTCCTCACGCAAGGGAGGGAACCGCGATTGCCGAACGCACTCTACGACAGGGTTACAGCAGGTACGGGAAACGTGCCCATAACACCCACAGAACGAGCTACGCAACTGCAGGAAATTTTCGACATTGTCCGGCACAACCTCGCCAAAGCAGCCCAGGACCAGGCGCGAAACTACAATCTGCGGCGAAGACCATGGAAGCCGAAAATAGGGCACCTGGTGATGGTGAGGCAGCATCCGCTGTCCAAAGCCATCGACAGTTTCGCAGCCAAGCTCGCCCCAAAATACGTGGGGCCATATACCATAATCAGTTTTCCTTCATCCGTAATCGCCCGTTTGAAACGGGAGGGGGAAACCAGGGTTCGCACTGCGCATCTGAGCGAACTCAAACCCTTCCATGGCTCTAACCATGGGCCTGAGCCAGGCCAACACCATCCAAACAACAATAATAACTGTTTGCTTTCCTCTCCCACA
This sequence comes from Heteromyza rotundicornis, assembly GCA_951394025.1. Taxonomy (NCBI): domain Eukaryota; kingdom Metazoa; phylum Arthropoda; class Insecta; order Diptera; family Heleomyzidae; genus Heteromyza; species Heteromyza rotundicornis. The sequence goes on from OX596010.1 coordinate 47,459,584, forward strand.
GATCAACGTGTACCAGCGATCACACAACAACACGACGCCACCGATATGAGCGACAACAAACAAAAGCGGTTTGACGCCGCCAAGCAACGCTACCGACTGCGATTCGCCACGGAAGCCAACCGTGGACGCCGCACAGCACGACTACACGAAGGAGCAGAAGAGGTTTTGATTGACCACTCGCCGAGTCCGACTCCAGAACCCCTGTTCGAGGGCGCTTCCACAAGCCAGGCCGCCAGAGGGTGCGCCAATCAACGACCTTCGAGAGGGCCCCTTCGCCCAAGGAGGCGGACGAGCCGGAATAAATTATCAATCAGGCGTATACCCAGTCCCAGCAGCGGAATACTGCAGCGCATTTCGCGCAGTATGCACCCACAATCCCGACGAAGTCGCGGTCCTACGTGACGATCAATCACCCACTCCACCCGACGACAACAGAGGCGAAGCACCAGCACCCACACTCACCGAGCTGTCGCCAGGTTATACAGGCTCTGCAGAGCTGGTGGCCGACGTGCCAAGCCCACCGAGCCGCTGTGCATGCCAAGCACACCTACGACTTCCACGGCTCACCGAAACTAAGTCACAAGCACTTGCACTTCCCCATCATACAATCTGTCGGACAACGTCCGACGTCAGCGAGGCGAACATGTTGACAGACCAGCCATCACCGCCGCCAACCTAATCCTTCCACCCGGAAGTCTGTACCACCACAGCACCAGAGCGCTTTTAGCAGCTCAAGTCGACGACGGAATCAGCCGCCACATACCATGCCGGCGAATAGCATGCATAAGCACCTTCAGCGGCCAATACTTCCGCATCCGCATCGGACCGACCAAACGCTACACGGTCACACGAATTGGACCCCCCCCCCCCCGGAAGTAGATGGGAAATGTGAGGAGTAAAGTCTTGCCATCGTTTTCCACCCACATCCGACGGCAGCACCAGCTATTTTTCTTTTCTTTTCTTATCTTTATAATTGATACTTTTCTTTTTACTTTTGAATTTTTGTTATTATACTTTTATTTTTTTATTATTATTCCGAACTCTCCATTTATTCTGGCTCCTGAATTCCCGGCCAACAGAATAAATTAAACTTACGATCTCAAAACGATAGTATTAAGTAAAATGTCCGTGTGGCACCTACACGGTAGGTTTAGATTTCCCGAGTACTGGCAACACCGGTCACACTAAGTGTGGTGAGTGGTGAAAGTACAAGTTTCGAACGGCGCAGGAGTTTGCGCTGAGGTTAGTTAGAAATTCAGAAATCAGAAAAGTTCAGTTCTTCGCCAGCGGTCAAACCGATAAGTCGCACCTCGACTAGACCAAGAAAACGGCACACCGAGATTCGGTGATAATTCGACAGCGGCATTGGGTGAGTGTTCCGATATTGAGTAGGCAAGCCTGAGTAGAGATAGCGTAGAATTGTCCCCCCTCTCACCAGCGCGTTCATCGCTCGTGAGGCATAGCTCCCGCATAGTAGACCTAGTTTAGTTTTCTCTTGTCAGCGCACTTATTGCTCGTGGCACATAGCTTTCCGTAAAGACGTAGCATTGGATTTTTTTTACTCTCACCAGCGCGTTCATCGCTCGTGATGCATAGCCCCGCATAGTAGACCTAGTTTAGTTTTCTCTTGTCAGCGCGCACTTATTGCTCGTGGCACATAGCTCTCCGTAGAGGACATAGCATAGGATTCCCCTTCTCACCAGCGCGTTCATCGCTCGTGATGCATAGCTCCCGCATAGTAGACCTAGTTTAGTTTTCTCTTGTCAGCGCACTTATTGCTCGTGGCACATAGCTTTCCGTAGAGGACATAGCATAGGATTTTCCCCTCTCACCAGCGCATTTATCGCTCGTGATGTATAACTCCCGCATAGTAGACCTAGCTTAGTTTTCTCTTGCCAGCGCACTTATTGCCCGTGGCGCACAGCTTTCTTGCAGTGGGAACGCAATACCAACGATCCGTCCTATTTATAGACCCTCTCCCCTCGTAATCCATTTCCCTGTAAAACTTCTGTTAGCTCTTCTCCTGCGCACGGACGCATGGTTGCAACCCCCCTCTCGTTTGATTCTCCTCTGACTGGTGAAAACGGACACCCCAACAGGCGCACCGCGGCCAGTACTCTGGGTAGGCAGGCGATTTTGAACGTGAGGGAGCAGAAGAATCATAATAGATAATAAACCCAAGAAAATATAATTAAGAGTGTACATTAATTAAGAAATGAATTAAAAATTAAATGAAATAAAGTGAATATCCAAGTTAAATCCTGTTTACAATCGGAATTTTGGCCATCGCGCGGTCCCAAACCTTACAAATTTTTGCAACGAACCTTGGACGCCGACGGCTTCACCCCGGCTCCAAAATTACCTCGTTACAAATTTGTTGGGAAAACTTTTGATAATTTTCTTTCTTTTTTAAATGTATTTATTTTTGAGTGAAGTGGAAGCGGTTGCCGCCATCGTTGGATTGTGGCTGGAGGACAATTGCTCAAAAGGGAGTATTTTTCCGCGCTGGTTTAGTTTTGCCAGCTAGTGCTTTTTTATTTTATTTGTTGCGGTCGTCCATTTATTTTTTTTTAATTTGAGAAATTTAATAGAGTTGGACTGGTTGTGTTCGGTCGTAATTTGTTTTGGTGAAGTGTTTCCGTCCTGGGAATTTCAAGTTGTTTGGAATTTGTTTGGCCGTTTCCCCCTCTTCCTTGATTTTTTTGTTTGTGTCGTCCCGCATCTGAGCCAAGTGGTTGCCGGACATCGATTTTATCGAAGTCCAGCTGGTGAATTGATTCGGCAAAGAATGGTGCTAGAGATTTCAGACAGGTCGGTCTGGTCCCGCAAATCTATTGCGTTTAAAAAATATAATTTTTGGAGTGCAAATAATTTTTTTTGGTGATTTGTCGTTTTGTGTCAATTTTGGAAAGGGTTGCGTTTGTTTCCGTTTTGTTTTGTCGGGAAAGTTTCAGTTTCTTTTTATATATATACTTATATACATATTGCGTCAGTTTCTGTGTAGTTTTGCTTTAATTTTTTTGTTGCACCTCGTTATTTATTTTTTCTAGTTTGTTTTAAATTTTATTTTGTTTAATTTAAAAAAATTTTTTTTTAGTTTTCATTTTTAATTTTTTTTTATTTTTTTTAAAATATTTTTTTTTGTGGCGGTGATGCCCGCGTTTAAAGTTTTTTTTGTTTGAATTCTTTTTTTGGAGTTTTTTTTAATAATATTTTTAAAATGATCGCATGTTAGGGTTTCAGGGAATTCTAAATTTGTCCAAGTGGGAATTAAAATTTACCGGGGAAAAATTTGACATATCTCTACATGCCTTCTTGGAGCGAGTGGACGAGCTTTGTGGCGCTCGTTGGGTCAGTGAGGACCAGTTGTTTAGAGGGGCAGTAGATTTGTTTTCGAATAAGGCTCTTACTTGATTCCGTGATGCCCGAAGGGATATTTCCAGCTGGCGAGAATTGGTCGTTCAGCTGAAGTTAGAGTTTCTGCCCCATAATTATGATGACCTCTTGTTAGACGAAATTAGGAAAAGGACTCAAGGTGGGGCTGAGTCCATAGGCATTTATGTAGCAGTTATGAGGGGTCTGTTCTTTCGTCCGCTCGAGTCCTTGCCGGAGAAGCGTATTTCGGTCTGGTCAGGGCTAATTTGTGTCCTTTTTATCAGGCTCACCCGGGCTTGGCTGAGCCTTAGAGTCTTTCTGAGTTGGTTTCCTTGGGTCGGAAACTGGAGGCTGTGCGGGCAAATGTGGAAGCATTCGTGCCGCCGCCCAGCTGCCGGTCCAAGGACTTGTTGGAGCCAGACTTGACATACGTTTCGACCGAGCTCTGCAGTCTGCAGTCAAGGCCCCGCTGCGCGATCTTAGATCTTAGGCTCCTAAACAGGCTAGGCCTATGATGATGTGCTTTAACTGCAAGAGGTTTGGACACGTTTCGTCAAACTGTCCAAAGTCGGTTTCTTGCTATGGCTGCGGGCAGCCTGGCAATATAAAGCGTGATTGCCCTCGGTGCTCTGGAAGAGCGGGGCAATTGCGGGAGCTCTTGGAAAGGGAGGCGGCCCCTGGAGCTGCTCCGATAAGTAGGGCAGAGTCGGGAAATGCGCAGCGAGCACCTGTGGAGGTAGGGCAGGTAGCTCGCCATAGTAGATAGTTTGCCTCCGAAAAACCAGCTGGCTAGAGCAAATAGAAATAGGCCTCAGAGGCAACGTCCGTCCGAAGTTTGTCTGAGTTTTAAGTTGTTAGGTACCGAATTGGATAATAGGCCATATTTAGGTGTTACAATTTTTGGAATGCGTATGTTAGGGCTTTTAGATTCTGGGGCCACCAGGACGATTCTTGGTAGGCCGGGCTGGGACACGTTGAAGTCCTGGGGGTTGAGTTTGGTAGCGTCTGCGGTCAGCAAGGTTGCGCTTGCTGATGGTGAACAAGTTCCGGTTAGGGGGGTAGTTTCGGTCCCTTCGAGGTAGAGGGCAAGTCGGTCCTCGTTGAATGCCTCGTAATACCGGATTTGCCTGAATCATTGATTCTTGGAGTATACTTTTGGTTTAAGGCCGGTGTAGTGCCAGATTTGACCAAGAATCAATGGAGGTTTTCCGACCAAGTTGAGGTCTCGTCAGTAGCGGCGGTAGTTGATAGGTCTTCGTTGTCAACTAAGGAAAAATCGGTTCTTGAGGAGTTCGTCGTTGAAGTGTTTAGAGCTATGCCAGAGGGACTTGGTTGTACACATTTGGTCGAACATCGGATGCGTATAAAGCCAAATGTGGAACCAGTCAAGCAGCGATACTCCGGTATCGCCCGCTATTCAGAGGCGTATAGATGAAGAGATAGAAGATATGTTAGATAAGGGTGTGATTGAGGTTTTTCACAGCCCTTGGTCATCACCGGTTGTGATGATTAGGAAAAAATATGGAAGTTATAGGTTTTGCGTTGATTATAAGACATTAAATAAAAATACGGATCGTGATAGTTACCCCCTCCCTTATATTTCGGCTACTTTAGATAAGCTAAAGGACGCCCAATATCTCTCTAGTTTGGATATAATATCCGCTTTTTGGCAGATCCCAGTAGAGAAGGAGTCTAGGGCCTGCACGGCATTTACAGTTCCGGGTAGGGGGCTCTACCAGTTCAAGCGCATGCCTTATGGCCTGCACAATACGCCTGCAACTTGGCAGAGATTTAAAGATGAGGTCCTTGAGGCTGACTTAGAACCCCATGTTTTCATGTATTTGGACGATATTATTATTGTTACAAATACATTTGACAAGCATGTTGAGGTTCTGAAGGAGGTGCTGAAGAGGATTTGTTCGGCAGGGCTTATATTGAATACGGAAAAATGTAATTTTTGTCTTTCTTCGCTATGGTATCTAGGTTATGTAGTTGATCGACATGGCTTGCAGGTTGACCCCGAAAAAGTTGAGGCAATGCTGAAAATTCCAGCGCCCAAAAATGTAAGGGAAGTCCGGTCGAATTTCGCAGATTTGGTTAAACTTCTGATCTTCTAAAGAAGAAGAACAGGTTTAGATGGTCGCTGGAGTGTGAGGACAGCTTTTTGAAGGCCAAGGAGAGTCTAGTGACGGCGCCGGTCCTGAGCTGTCCCGATTCGAACGACCCTTCGTAGCTCAAACTGATGCTTCCGATTTTGGAATAGGTGCCGTTTTGACACAGCAGTTTGATGAAGGGGAGAAGGTCATTTCATATTTGAGCAGGTCGTTGAGTAGGTGCGAGAGGAATTATTCCACTACCGAGAAGGAGTGTTTGGCTGTATTGTGGGCAGTTGAGAAGTTAAGGCCATACATCGAAGGGGTCAGGTTTACAGTGGTGACCGACCATTATTCGTTGGTATGGCTCAACAATTTGAAAGATCCTTGCGGTAGATTGGCTAAGTGGGCTTTCAAGCTCCAGCAGTACGATTATGAAATCTTTTATCGGAAAGGGAAAGATCATGTTGTGCCCTACATGCTTTCCAGAAGTGTCCCAGTCGTAGGGAAGTTAGATGGGCGTGTAGAAGATCTATTGCTTAAGAGCATGGTTCGGAAAGTGGAGGATAAACCACTCGATTACCCAGCTTGGAGAATTGAAAATGGGGTGTTATATAAACACATAAAGGCAGGGACAAATAGTTTGTTTAGCGCTGGGTACGAGTGGAAGAGAGTTGTGGGCAGGAGTGATAGGAGCAGTATTTTATTCGATTGTCACGATAATCCATTATCGGGGCACATGGGCGTTAAGAAAACATACGCAAGGGTAGTTGAGAAATATTATTGGCCAAAAATGAAGGCAGAGATAGCTGGATATATTAAAGGTTGTCAGGTTTGCCAGATGGTGAAACCAGACAACAATAAGCCAGCTGGTTTTATGGTAGAGAGGACAAAGAAGTTAGAACCTTGGGAAATGATCTGCGTAGATCTGGTGGGACCCTTGGTGAAGTATAGTCGAGGATTTTGTTATATTTTAAAGGTGGTTGACTACTTCACCAAATTCCCCTTGTTGTTTCCGTTGCGAAATGCAACGGCAAAGAGTGTTTGCAAGGAGTTGGAAGATAATGTCTTCCTGCTCTTTGGAGTTCCGAGGTCCATGGTATGCGACAATGGGCCACAGTTTCGTATCAAGGAGCTGCAGAGTTTATGCGCTTCGTATGGTGTGCAGATGTGGTTTAGTTTTGCCAGCAAGTGTTTTTTTGCTTTATTTTATTTGTTGCAGTCGGCAATTTATTTTTTTTAATTTGAGAAATTAATAGAGTTGGACAGGTTGTGTTCGGTCGTAATTTGTTTTGGTGAAGTGTTTCCGTCCAGGGAATTTCAAGTTGTTTGCTTGGAATTTGTTTGGCCGTTTCCCCCTCTTCCTTATTCCTTTTTTTTGTTTGTTTCGTCCCGCATCTGAGCCAAGTGGTTGCTGGACATCGATTTTATCGAAGTCCAGCTGGTGAATTGATTCTACAAAGAATCGTGCGAGGAATTTCAGACAGGTCGGTCTGGTCCAGCAAATCAATTGCGTTTAAAAAAATATAATTTTTGGAGTACAAGTAATTTCTTTTGGTTATTTGTTGTTTTGTGTCAATTTTGGAAAGGGTTCCGTTTGTGTTCGGTATTATTTTCGTTGTGTCGGGAAAGTTTCAGTTTCTTTCCATATATATATATATATATATACTTATATACATTAAACCGCCTCGAAAAAAAAAGTTGCTCGGGTCACCCCCTGGAAATGTACTTTGGTCTATTTTATGGTGATTCTCAAAATATTTCGGCTCTAGCAACTGTAATCCGTGAGCTGGACAATTTACAAAAAATCTCTATAAATCATGTTTTTTACATGCACGTATTTCGTCATAGTGCTTTGTGTCAACTAAATTTTATGAAATAATAGACATTGAAAAACTGCACAAATCAGGACAAGTCAGATACTTTTGAGAATTTTGTAACCACTTTAAATCGATTTTTTGGACATTTTTTTTTGGTTTCGGCTAAAATTTTACTATAGGTCACTAAATACACGAAACACCAAATATGTCTGTTTCTCATGTTATAACGTTTTTTTGCGTCCTCCTAGATGTCAGCAATAAAGTTGGTTGTGAATATTTATTATTCAAACCACAATCTTAAAGTAAATTCACAATTATTGGTTCTGAAATTTGAATATTGTATGTCGAGGTTGATGAAATAGCTACAAAGTTCTGATAGAATTTAGATTATTGAATTTGTGAAGTTTTTCTGTAGGTTTTTCTGTATTTCTGTACTATTTTCAGAACCAAGAATGCAAAAAAAACTATAAAAAAAATTCAATGAAAATGCAAAAAAAAATCGCAAAAATAAGGGACTTGTTGGGTTTGTGTAGTTTGTCGAGTTCTATTATTTCATAAAGTTTATTTGACCAAAAGCAATATAAAGAAATACGTGCATGTAAAAAACATGATTTATATAGGTTTTTTGTAAATTGTCCAGCTCACGGGTTACAGATCCTAGAGCCGAAATATTTTGAGAATCACCATAAAATAGACCAAAGTACATTTCCAGGGGGTGACCCAGGCCACTTTTTTCCATACAACGTGAGGCGGTTTAATATACATATTGCGGCAGTTTCGGTGTAGTTTTTAAAAGTTTATTTATCGAGTTTTCGTGTTGTTCGTTCGGGATACCGTACCGCGAGGGTTGGCAGGGCTACGAGCCCAAGCGTCGCGATTGAGCTAGCGGGAAAATAGGGAATTTAATTATTTACTTTATTTAAATAAGTTTCAGAGTTTCAGAAATTGGCATAACGTCTATGCTGGACTCTTTCAAGAACTCGAGAAGTTCTAGTTTGCAAAGACACAGGCCGTTTGCATTCCAGAATGATATTTTAAACCATTCATGGTTCTGTGATTCGAAAACTGCAAATAAACTTCCCTTTTAATTGTTTACATTGAAAAGGAATAAATTTATTTTTACTAAAGAATTTGAGCCGAAGTGGATAAATTAATCGAAGAATATTTGATTAAAAAGAATAATCCAAATTGACTGACTTTCACAGTCGGAAATTAATATAAATTACAAACAGTTCAAAAATAAAATTAAAAAGAAAATTAACCAACAACAAATAATATGGCACAATTAAATCTTGTGGAGAGCCTTAAAGAGGCTTGAAGTCTTTGACGGAGACTCAGGATAGAAACTGCAAAATTACTTGAGGGATGTCACATCGGTATTATTGTTAACTAAAGACAAGTCAACTATTCAAATCATGCTAGCAAATAAACTACAAGGAAAGGCGCTGAGTGCTGTGGAGACTATGATCTACCCCTCATGGGCAAATATTCTGGTGAAATTGAGACAGGAATTCGGAATAAACTAGTCATACTTTCTAATTAGAGAAGAGGCCATGAACCTCAAAGTAAGTAACATTGAAGAGTTAACTCACATGCTGGTCTCTTGCCTAAACAAAATGAACACCAAATATAGTCTGGAGATAATAAAAGATAACAATTTCTCACCACTTAACAACACAAAACTGATTTTTGACATTTATGTAAATTATTTAAACTTAAATATTAAAACTTTGTTATTTCAAAATAATATTGAGTGATGCTCATAACTTTTTACTTGAAAACTATTTAAACTAGTAGTTCGAATGTAAATTCATATAAAAAAAATAATAATTACAACGTTAACAATTACAATGATCATTCAAATTTCCAACCTAATTTAAATCAAAATTTCAATCGTAATAATCAATTTTGATATCAACCAAATTACCAAAGCAATTTTAGTCGGTTGAGATATCCGAGGCCCGAACAATTTCAAAATAATAATTTTTCTAACAATCAAACCCAAAATCGAAGAGTGGAATTTATCACGATAGGAATCAGGGAAACAATGCTAGACAGTTCAGAAATCTGAGACCCGAGCCTATGGAAACTGATCATGTTCAACGTGAAAATTTTCACGGTTTCAAAGAAAAACCATTCGACTGTATAATAGGTAACAATATTTTAAAGCCTATTGGTGTCCAAATCGATTTTCTTAACGAAAAATTTGTACATGAAGATTTGAATGATGAAGAAAAGGATCAGATATTTTAATAAACATAAAAAGCAGACTTTCTACTCTGAGGGACACAATTTAACCGCTGCAAATAGTGTTAAGCACAAAATTATTACAACATCAAGTAAACCAATCTTTTCGAAAGTATACAAATACCCGCAAATTCATGAACAAGAAATTGAAAGGCAGATTCAGGATATGTTAAAACAAAAAATAATAAGACCAAGTAAATCGCCGTATAATTCCCCGCTCTAGATAATACCCAAGAAATTAGATAACACAAGAGAAAAGAAATGGCAAATAGTTGTCGATTACAGGAAGTTAAATGAAATAACAATTACAGAGAAATTCCCTATTCCGAACATGGAATCATTATTTGACAAGTTAGGACGTTCACAATATTTTAGCACTTTAGATTTACCAAAGGGATTCCATCAAATACGAATGGACGAAAATGACATTGAAAAACAGCATTTTCGACGCCTATGGGTCATTTCGAGTATACCCGAATGCCTTTTGGCTTAAAAAACTCCCCTGCGACCTTTCAAAGAATGATGATTTACGTACTCAGTGAATTCGTTAATAAAATTTACGTTGTCTACATGGATGATATTTTAGTTTTTTCAGTGACAGTTAAAGAGCATTTCGAGAGTCTTAACACAATATTTAAAAGGCTGAACGAATACAACTTAAAGGTTAAATTACATAAATGTAAATTTTTAACAAAATATATTGAATTTCTCGGTAATATAATAACGCCTGAGGGAATCAGAAATTGTAGCTATCAAAAACATAACAAATTAAAGACAATACTTACAACATATTCAGTTTTGGCTTATCCAGACTATAACAAGCAGTTCGTTTTAACAACCGATGCAAGTAATATTGCTCTCCGTGCTGTATTAAGCCAAGGAGGCAGACCTGTTTGTTGTGCTAGTCGTACCTTAAACAGCGCTGATAGAAATTATCATACTCTAGAGAAGGAGCTTTTAGCCATTGTAAAATATTATGAAATCTTTTAGACAATACCTATATGGAAGAAAATTCCCTGAATTAAAATTCCTTTATTTAAAATTAAGGGTTTTTGGCTACTCTTTTTTATTTTCCCCTTTTTCCCCTTTTTTTATTCTTTTTCCCGAATGCGAACCTAAGTACAAAATTTCAGCCCTGTAGCTTAAAAAATACGAACTTTAAATTGGCTCCATCCCGCTCCCGTTACTACCTTTGGAAAGGGGGGTGTGGGGAAAAATTTAATTTTGACAATAAGAACCCACCTACCAAATTTCATCATTGTCGCTTGAAGGAATTGGAAGTTATGCCATGTTTAAAAAAGGGGCTCCCTACGCCTCTGATGGACCCCAAAAGAATGTATTTTCACCGGAGTTCTATCAGTGTTCCAAATTTCAGCTCTCTACCTCATGTGGAAGTGTATTAAAAAGCTCGCCGCAGATTTGAGGATATATATATATATAGTCCACCCAAAGCAAGTAAATATAAGGGTTATAAAAAGAATGCCTTAAATGAATTATTGCTTAAGCTTCTTCCTAATGGTGAGCTAAAAATTAAAGCTTTAAATGACTTGTTGCCATGTATATCTTCGGCCTTCGTTGTAGACTACGGAATTTTGGGAGATGAAGATAATGACGTTATTGTTTTATTTATTTCTAATTCTAATCCTTTTTAAATTTATAATTTTTAGATTAGTCCGTTCACCATCTTTTTCCGGTTTTCTTCTTTTTTTCGCATTGAAGCGACTTTTCTCTATCCTATTTTTAAAAAAACCAAAAAAATGTTTAATGGTTTAACCCACATGTTTAATTGATCTAATTGAACTCTTTTGCGAGAGAAAAATATAAACACACATTTTACTACACCAAATTCCCATACGGGAAATTCAGATATCGAAAGATTACATTCAATACTTTTAGAACATATAAGAATAATTAAGCGAAATAACGAAGATATAGATACAGAAAAACTAATTATAAGAGCGGTAGGGTTTTATAACAATTCAATTCATTCCACTACAAAAATAAAGCCTATGGATTTCATTAATAAGACAGATTTAAATTTTTCAAAAATTGCTCAGGACATGAAAACAAAAAAACAAAAAGTTATAGAAAGGATAAATATGAAAAGAGAGGAAATTCCAAATTATAATCCGGAAAATGTCTTTATAAAAAACATTAAGGCATAAAACTGCTAAAAGATATAATCCAAATAAAGTAAGACAAATTGATGTGGCACAAATTAAATTTATAAAAAAATAAGATTTGAAAAATGTGAAATCGAGGTGGATGGGTTTTTTCTGAAGCGATATTAAAGCAAATCAAATATTCTAATCCCTAATTTTAATGTTTACCTGAAAATGTAACCAAATTAATAGCCTTGCCAATTTGTAAATCTCGATGAAATTGATGAAATAATTTTAGAAAAAGACAAAAGTTTATATAATATATGCTGTATTGATCAGTGTTGTAGTATTGATAATAATTTATGTATGGATTCGAAGGGACTCGAATTCTCATAAAGCGAGTTATATCTGCAGATACATTGGACGGACAAATCATACCGCCCAATGTGTCATTCGCAGTATAAACAGGAAACGAGCGATATTGGAGTTAATCAATGATCGCTCGATTCCAAAGTAAGCATTAAGTATGAACCTCATTATGAAGTTCTTTTATTTTTGTATAATGCAAAGATCAAAGAAGCAATATTTTGGATGATGGAATATTCTAGCAACATGGTGAAATAGTTTTGTTTACATTTGAGGCTTCTTTGTTCTGGCAGAGGCTAGAATAAGAATTTTGAATTGAATAAAATTCAGTTGGTTTTTAAAGCTCAAACGGAGAGGTTTTATTTTGTGATTCAAAAAGTTAACTCGCGCAGTATAGCGAGCTGGTGGTTTTTCCCATAGACCATAGATTTGACCAACACGTCCTAAGTCGCTGAAGTTGTTCATAAGCACGGCACTTGTCAATTGGCTGGTTAATTTTAAACGCCACGACGGGCGGGCTGAAAAGAAATGCGGACTGCGTCGCTGCATGCATGTTGTAGCACGGGGCTGTATGTCTGTATATCGGTTATTTAATGAATTGGAACTATTCCGTTCCCCGAAAAACATCCCAGTCTCCTCCGGGCTTTACGGTGCCTTAGTCAATTTTCACCCGGTTTTCAAAACTTTATACATTTTGGACATGGAGCTTATTGCATCTTCCAAACAATACCAAACACCTTCAAATCGGATCAATACGATCAATCAAAGTGACCAAAAGTTAAAATTTTAAGTGTATAATTAAAAAAAATCGAATAGAACCTAGAGATTGAGCGAAACCGTTTTTTTTTTAAATTGCAGACAAAACCGAAATGGTCGAAATTTTTCTTCTTTTTTCGATTGAAAAGGCCGAAATTATTATTTTTAAATTTCGGTCGAAAATATTATAAAGTAAAACATAATTACCGTTTCAGTAGGCTGAAATCGTCAATTTTAAGTTCAGGTCATGAATTAGATGAATTTAGAAGCAAACTATCTGGAATTTACAAGGTAAGAGACGTTTCTAGCTACTTCACTTTTGCCAAAAAGTCAACTTTGAAATTTTTGTTACAAACCGCTTTTCATTTCATTTATTAACGTCTAATGGATACAGTAATCCTTACAGACTAGAAAACAACTAACAATATATTTATTAACTTACACTAGCTAAAAATAATAATTCAATACAATTCATTCAGTAATAATTTAAATGCAAAACGCGAAGAGGAAAAATCTATACCATTTTCCTTTTTATTAATTTTATTAAATTGAAGAAGAGTCCGAGTAATTGGCTCATTTAATGCATAGTTTGTTCTCTGAAAACTTACACAAAACAAATCATTGTGACGCAAATGTCGATTGGGAATCTTAAATAAAATAAGTTCCAACAAAGATGGACAGTCAATATTGCCACAGATTATGTCGAAGACAAAAACAAAAGATTGAAAAACTCTTCTTTTTTCAAGAGATTGAAGATTTAATAACAAACAACGGGAAGTATAGGATGGCAATGGATCCCGAAAGTGCAATGATCTCAATGCAAACTTCATAAATTTTTTTTGAACACGTTCTAAACGATTAATGTGGGTAACATAAAACGGCCTTCAAATAAAAGAAGCATATTCCAATTTCGACCTTACAAAAGAAGTGTATAAAAGCTTAAGCGTGTATGGATCAGAAAAATCCGAGCTATTTCTACGTACAAAGGACATAAGGGAATATGCTTTGGGAATGATAAAATGTATATGTGCAATAAAAGTAAAACCAGCATCAAATAAAACACCCAAATCTAAGATTTCTTTAAGTGATTTTAGTTGTGTACCATAAAGTTTATACATTTGAAAAGGTATTACATGTGATTTCGAGAAGCAGACATGAAAGCATTTATTTACATTCAAAGACAATTTATTGATTTTGCACCAACCCAACAAGTTATCTATTTCAGATTGCAGAGTAAAAGTATCACTAAGATTCGCAATTTTTAAAAATATTCATCTGATATTAATTCTACTCGCTCCTTCAATTCTGAGCTAAGTAGAGATTACCACTTACATTTTCAATAAAATACGGTTAATTTTGTTAAAATATTTTATTGCAATTAACAGAATAGTTTATACATTCGATGTTGTTCAATTTATCCGGCATGTGGGTGAATGGCATCACTGCATTGATATTGATTGAAAAATGCTTGAAAATTTATCAGAGTTGCAATTATTTACTTAAAAAACACTGAACAACAGCAGAAAAGCTCAAGAGATTTGAGTGTATAATTAAGCCACGCTGCCAAAATTTGGAGTGGATAGCTCCAAAATTACGGCAGTTATCGTGTGAAATGACGGACAGACAGACGGATATGACTATATCGACTCAGGAGGATGCCACTCATATTGAGCTTAAAATTTTCCAAATTAAATAATCTATGGTACAAAATAATAAAAAATTTGTTTGCAATTAATTCTTTCTGTTTTTCCATTTGACTTTGATTTGAAAAGTCGTCAAAATTTTCAATAAAATCGAACTTTATCCGATGATTATGATTTGATATTCGTCGGATGTATAAAATTATGTTCTATCAAAATTACCGTTCATTCAATATTTTCAAGTAAGGAAAACTCCGACCCCAAAATTCGAAAATTGCAAATATTTCGCAAACGACACGAAGGAAAAAAAATAATTTCGATTTTCGTGTTTAGCGACCCCAAATTAGTTTAGAGAAATATAGTCATCGGCAATGATAAATTATCAGTAAACAACCTACTTTCTTACTTGCATCCTTCATGAAAATTACAAACAAACAACTTTGTAACGAAAACAAAATATTTTTGCATTAAATATTTTAATATTTTCATGAAAAAACTTAAGAAAAATATCGATCACAAAAATCAGAACGACAAAAATGAGCGTTGTATAAACGACATCTATTATACGCAGATTCACAATGGATAGAAATTTGATCGAAAAAAACGACACAGGTCGATAGTATAAACGACACTCATGATTACTTTCGAAATGATTATTGACATCGAGCATTTAAATATAATTCAAATGATAGTGGAAAATTAAATAAAATGTTTTGAACTATCATAAGTATATCGAACGCCACAGATATTTATATATGAAATTATAAAGTGACTCACGCTCACGCACGAACGTATTCACGAATGGCCGCTCACAATCACGCACACTCACGCACAAATTTAAATTTTCAATCACGCTTATGCGTGTCACGGCGGGACACGACGAAATCACGAGTGACTCACGACACGCGCCCATCTCTAGTAATGGTAATGTGTAATGCAAATCTGGTTTTTGGTTTTTGTATTAACGCTCGTTAAAAAACGACAAACGTGGCTGCACGGCATCAAAAAACATATGTTTCATAGCATCTTAAATATGAGAGGTTACTTAGATACATTTGAAATTTGAGTCTTAGAATTTTTCGAAGTGTCAATTATTTTTACTCAACTATAAAAATATAGGTAATTTTTCGAGAAATGGACCATGTTTTGAAAAATTTAAATTGCATAAAATATTGGATATGAGGTTTTCTTAAAACTTACCTTATCAAAACAACAGCAATCAATGCTGCCAGCCACATTTATCGATCTTGGTGATATACAATAAATATCCCGTTGTTCAAGTCGTTTCTGTGCATAGAATCGACCAACGGTCATTGCTGCTGGCAAAGCGGGGGGAACAACAATCGTTATTAAATCCAGAGATTCAACTGCAATATCAACTGGATTCATTTGACGCATTATCTGCAAAATAATATAAAAATGTAATATAATATGTATATTATTTGGTTTTACCTTACCTTTGTCACAAGAGTATAAATGAAGCCAATTAACGCAATTAAACCTAAACATTCAATAAATTTATACGAGTCTTGCTCGAATTTATAATCGACAGGAGGTGGATACAAAATTGATCGGATAAGACCTCCTTTTGCTGTTATATTTCCGGTATTTAACACAATAGCCAAAACTTTTTCAGATCCAATATATCGTGTTTGAATTACTCTAGTGCCACAAAAAAGGGTATGCCGTGCGTGTTCTTTTTTGTCGAATATCACATCACGTTTCATAGGCAATGGAGTTTTTGTAACCGGGATACTTTCACCTGAGAAAAGGAAAAAAAGTCTTACATGGACAAAAACATTTTGTGTCTCACAAACCTGTTAACATTGATTCATCAAGAATACAATTTCCAGATAGTAGTACAGCATCGCATTGCATTGTACAGCCGCTTGTTGGTATCTCTATTATATCACCAGGTACCAGATATTGAGTTGGTAGTTTACATACTTCACTTTTTTCCGATAAAACGAGTGCACAACCATTATTATGCACGGTTTCACGTAATGTATCTTGATTCTGGATTTGGATGAAACAAATATATTTTATGAATAACACAGACATTTATTGTAAATGCAAATGATTTATATTTAACGAGCTCTTAGTAAATGAATAATTGTGTTTAGTCGGGTTTAAGCCAGTGTAACTATTGCTTCGATTGGTATGGTTGTATATATAATAGTTTAAACAAAGAATATGGCATACAATTTGTTGTTGTAAAAATTAATCTAAGTTGCACTGAGCTTGAACCCTACTATACACAATCATTCATTTCTTCCACATTTTTTGATTTACATAGCACTACGAAATGGGAAATATTGAGCAAATCTGGTTTTCATGTAATATTGTGCATCCCACGTTGACCAGACTTTCACAACTTTGACACGTTATATAATACAAGCTATCAACTTTACGAAAAACATTTGTAGTTTAAAAAGTAGGCGGTGTAATTCTCTTCAAAATGATACCAGGAGATTTCCCATAGGATGCACTGTTTACGAGATACTCGTGGAAACGCGTTTCTCATTATAGCAGCACAACCTCTACAGTACCACCATTTTGAAATTAAGCCCCGTACGCTAACTTTTGTGGTAAAAAATGCTATCATAACTGTAGTTTATACTACGATAATCGACCTGTGTCTTTTTTGATCAAATTTCTATCCATTGTGAATCTGCGTATCATCCTTGTCGTTTTTTCCGACCTGTGTCGTATATACTACGATCATTTTTGTTGTTCAGATTTTTGTGAACGCTCAGATATTTTTCTTAAGTTTTGTATGAAAAAATGAAAGTATTTGATTGAAAAATATTTTCGTTTCGTTGCAAAGTTATTTGTTTGTAATTTTCATGAAGGATGGAGTAAGAAAGTAGGTAGTTTACAGATAACACTACACACAAAAAAATAATCGCTTGGGGCGAGGGTAACTAATATTCGTCTGCAGCTCTAGTTTTCGCTTGAGAGAGACCCAAATTCGCTTGTAATACCAGAAGAAACGCTAAAATGTGCAATTCGGATATAACAACAAAATAGTAGATTGAAGCAGCCCCTTTTTTTCAGCTGACAGAACATTTCAATTAAAAAAGCTACCACAACCGAATCCACACTCGCGTGTAGCAACTGAATTTGCTTGTGAACCGTGACAACTAACAGTGATGCCATGTAGGAAGCAAAAGGCCAGTTTTGCAAATCAATTTTTAATTTAACTTTTGTGTTTTTATTTATTGATTTCTTCCTATTAATCTAAGTTTCTTTTACCAAAATTCACAAAAATGAACATTTGACCAGCCATTACAAAGGCTGCAAACTAATTCAGAAAAATAGTTGAAGGCTTACGCCCATGCCACACAGGTGTCCTTTGACCCCTATTTATTTGAATTTTTACTCTGTTTTACGCTGTTTTAACTTTTTGATGCGTGACACACGCAAAAATATTTAACGCCAGGTCAATCTGACACCTTTTATCTTTATGTCACAAAAGGGTTGCTATAAGTGGTCTACACTTACGATTTATCGTATGCGATGTATAGTATGCGAGAATTTCGCTAATGTAGGGTAATGGACATTTTTTGGACAATTTCGGGGCCATAGAGATTATTTTAATCAATATGTGCAAACATTTTATTTTTTTCTTCGATGAAGATCGATATGTTTTAAATTGATTCATAAAATATTTCATTAAAACATTCATTTGTAATAGCGTTTAATTACATTACGTATTTCTTTAACAAATTTAGCAATTAAAATAACACTCTTTTGACTGATATCCCCACCTTGAAGCTGGCGTAGAAAAAAACCTGAAAAAATATTCACTCGCTCTTCCAATTAGTGTACATTTTTAATTTTGCCAAACCACAACAATTTTAATTTGGCAAACAACAAAAATTTGTCAGCACTGTGGCATCCCCTTTAATATATCACCCATCCCTATTATGCATAAAATGTTGTCCATCACCATCTTGTTTATCTTTTACGCATCTAGAAAATATTTTTAAAACCTAATTATGATTAAACTACAATGAATTGCAAAAAAAAGAAGTGTTTTATGCTTCCAAAAATTTTGCGGAAAAGTTTCCATTTTGTTAACTTCCGAAAAACACATATTTCAACATTTAAAATTTTTTGCGAATTGAATGAACTAATTAAATATTGCGTTTTATGAAAGCGCGTTAATTGTGGATATAAAACACCATATGTATTAGCAGTAAAAAGTATGTTGCCCATCAAATTCGTTCAAGAATTGAGAATTATTTCGCATTAAAAGTCTTGTGTTTATATATGAAACACATTTGCTTTCTTTTTCTTACATTCTTTTTCGTAATACTTTATTTTATATATTTTTTTTCATTTGCACAATTTAAGTAAATTGTTGTCTCGCTCTTACACGTTAGCATTATTATTGACATTCTTTTTGCAGTATCAGAGAGATGTTGCTGCGTCAGACAGTAGATGTTGAGACAACAGATAGTAGATGCTGCAACATCTGAAAGTAGATGTTGTGACAGCCGCTAGCATTCGGTTGGCCGAAAATTCTGCTGCCCCAACAGTTTTTGTTTTCTGGGTGTATGCGACAAAAAACGTTTGAATCGTATTTTTGCATATTCGGATTCTACTAGTCATAATTAGTGATACACTAAAAGGGTTTGTCAAAATTCGTGGCCTATTATACTTTTTTCACGGCTTTTGTCTTTAAAAAATACCATTTTTGTCAACTTTGCAGTGTTTTAAATCTTGCTTTTTGTATGAACCACTCTACTTTTTTGATAGAGTGGCATTCCTTACACATAATTTAACGACTCCTACGAGAATCGGTTGTTAACCGCGTCGCTATCTCAGTTTTCATAACTGTCTGTATTGCCATATAATTTTTTGTGTTTGAAAAATTTGATATGATGCTAACTTTGACAAAACCTTTTAGTGTAACACTAATTGACTAGTAGAATCCGAAAAACACTCAAACATTTTTTTGTCGCAAAGTGCAATATTAAAAACATTGCATAAAAT
The DNA here is from genome assembly GCA_951394025.1 of Heteromyza rotundicornis. Taxonomy (NCBI): domain Eukaryota; kingdom Metazoa; phylum Arthropoda; class Insecta; order Diptera; family Heleomyzidae; genus Heteromyza; species Heteromyza rotundicornis. The sequence continues at coordinate 47,478,984 of OX596010.1, forward strand.
AAAAATGTATTTGAGATTGCTTAACTTGGTATTTCGGGCAAAGTAAGGTTGGAATAGCTTCGTTGGAATGTGATTTCTGAGAATCAAGAAGAAAACACATTCAAACAAACTTTTTCCAATATTTATCGAAGATAACAGTAGGAAACGGAAAAAAATCAGGAAACAAATTAATGTTTGGGTCATTTAATTGCCTACCAATGAAAACCATATTTGAGTATTTTTATTTGGTTGGCAATTAAATAAACTAAAAATAGTTTTTTTCCCATATTTTTAATTTACCTCTAACTGTTGTTGCTGCTAAAATACTAATAAATAAAAAAAGAGTAAAAAACAAGTTTTTTAAAATATAACACTTTAACCGACTAAAAAGCAGAAAAAATATTTCCTTTAAATTAATTTCAGCAATTTCGATTTAAAATTAAGTGTTTTTGGCTACTTTCCTCCTAATATCAATGCAGATTTTAAAGTCGCCGAAAACCCTTAAAAAAAATTTTTTTTTTTAGTAAAATTGAAAAAAAAATATTTTGCTGGTTTAATTTACGATTTTTGAGAAAATGTTGATACAGTTGTGTTAGTTTTAATGCGTTCTATTAGAATCATGTAAAAAAAAACAGACAAACAAGCAATTTCCAATTTTGTCGCATAGTGTAATTAATCATTGCCGACTTTTTCCAATCTATATTTTTCTAGACTAATTTGGGGTTGGTGATCACGAAAATCACAATTATTTTATTTTCTTTGGTGAAGTTTGCGAAATATTTGCCATTTTTGAAAATTAAAGTTGGGGTTTTTCTCATTTATATTATTAAACCGATAATTAAAACACACATGCAACGTATATCAAGTGATAATTATCAGATTAAAATTCACTAATTTATGAGTGCAGAAAGTTCGATTTCATTGAAATTTTTGACGACTTTTCAAATCAAAAGTCCAATCAGAAGAAGAATGCAAAAAAAAATTAAATTTTTTTGTTCAATAGACCATTAAATTTAAAAATTTGTAAGCCCAATACGATCTGTTGAGACTTGGCTTTTTGAAAATTTGTTAAAGTCTAATACGCAATACAAATTTTTTTTGGACATGGTTTTTTATTTTGATTTCAAAGTTAGCTTGCAAAGTTAGTGGAGTTGATGACAAGAAGTCCGGAATACGCACCAAAAACACTAGTTTACAGCAAAATGTATCCTCGACTTTTGATAGTCATTTCCTATGTAAAAACCCATTTGCAATAATGTGTTTCAAAATACAAAATATGCAAATAGTGCAATATCTCCAAAACTGTTCTACTTTTAATTTTTTTTGACTTCATACTCGGATTCAGCGTGGGTTTTTACTAGTAAATTACTATCAAAAGTTGAAGATAATTTGTAAACTATTATAATTTAAAAAAAAAATTTTATTAGAGTATGTTATTTCTTGAATCATCCAAATAGTTTTAACAATAGTTATTCAAAGCATTTAAAAAAATGTCACCTAATTCAATTTATTAATTTATTTTCTTCCTTCGTCCATTGAGTTGGGCATGATGTGTTGTCGTAGCTAATACATAGGGAATAAATTAGTTTCGCTTAAGACGTGAGGGATTCAGCGGTCTTAGCAGGTTTCTAGCTAGAATGTTTGTGTGAGACATAAGCTTCTGCTTGTACTTCGAGGTACATTCCGGGATTTCGTCGTTGACTTCCAGTATATTCAGGTCTCTGTGGATGTTAGTGTTTTTTTTGTCTCAGGATTTTAGATTGGACTCTCTGGAGTTTTTCCACGTTCGAGGGAGAGGCAGTGCCCCAGAGCTCAATCTGGGGGATTTTGGATTGAATGTGCTTATGCCATGTGAGTCGGCGATCGAGGTGCATTACAAGATACTTTGTTTCGGAACTTTCAGGGACAACTTGGCCGTTTATCTTCAGAGCAGGGCACGTGCCGCATCTTAGGGTGAAGGTTAAGTGACAGCTTTCGGGTTGACTTTGATTTTTCGTGATAGCCAATTACTTAGAGTGTCCAAATGTTTTTCCATGTAAAGAGTTACCATGTCTCGGTTTGAGTCAGAGCCAAGGATATCAATGTCGTCACCAAAAGTCGATATAAGAATTCTAACGCTTTTGGGCATATCTGCAGTATAGAGAATATATAGCGAGGCGAGACAAAGCTTTTATATTTTACTACATATTTTTTATTCGTGAGATAGTTTTTAAGTAGGTAGTGTATATTAGCGGGGAGAATATGCTGTAATTTGTAAATAAGTCCCTCGTGCCAGACTTTATCGAAGCCTGGGTGATATCGAGGAAAACAGCGGAGCAGTAGAGTAGAAGGGGGTGCCATTGCCACGTTTTTTCAAAGATTTTTAAAAAATTAACCAATTATCGTTTCTTACAAATTCTTTTACAGTTGGAAACTTACATTTATTAACTTCAATATTTTAACGTCTGAAAGCATACATCTAAAAGCTTTCCACTACTTTTTCAACGAATTTCAAAAAAGCAATAATACCACAAAGTACCAATTTCCTAATGCAAAAACTGAATATAGTATCAGCAAATTTACTTACCCAAAAAATTTTCGCAGCACCCCAAACACGATTGGGGTAGAAAGGCCATGTACTTAGGGAAGAAACTTTATCGATATATGCACAAACTACATATACTGTCAATTTCAAAGAGGTTTTAGCTTTAAAAAAAGTGGGGTGGCATATTAAAGCTGTCCAAAAAAAAAAGTGTCGAAAGTGGCTTAAATAATGCAAATACACCCAAAACTCTTAAGTTTGAAATTTCAAGCCGATCCGATAACGGCAACCCGGCCCGCAAAAGCCCTAAAGTTGGCCAAAAACGCGCTAACTTGTATGGGGGAAAAAAACACAAATATTAAGTTCGTTTTATATCAAGAAAAATACGAGAAAAAAAAACAATAGTTACCCCGTTTTTGTCGGAAGCCCCCATGGAATTAATTAAAAAACATTTTCCTAAAAATTTAAAATAAAAAAAAAGTGAGTCTTTCAAGAACTCGAGAAGTTCTAGATTGTGAAAACAAAGGCCGTTTGCATTCCAGAATGATATTGTAGGGTTTGTTCAAGACTACTGATTGGAGGAGCAGGTTGCGTTTGCACAGGGACAGAGTCACTGCAATTAAAGTTTTATTATAGGCGAATCCTCTTTTGTTTTTGTGCACAAAACTGTTTCGTGAAGGTCACCGCAAATTACGCACACGCTTGGAAGAGTGCATTAAGACTTTGTTTGGCCGTATTCTTGGCAGTTATGGCACTGAATCGGTCCACTGCGCTTTTGGGGCACTTCAATCGTAATTTTGCGATGTAGCAGATATCTGAGAGTGTATACCGGGTGGGGTTGACCTTTTTTGAACATATTCGGGTCGAACTCTAGTTCCACACGGAAAAGGAGTTGTGGGATTTTTTTTATTTTGAATATTGAATGCGTACTTTTGGAAGCCTTCATCACCTAAAGCAGTTTTGATTTTGTCGCATTCTTCGACAGTCTCGATACCTTTCAGTGCGACTGAGAGGCCTTTAGAACTTTTGAGGTGGACAATTTTTCTATAGTTGGGCTCGCTGTAAATTTGCTTTTTTGTTTCGTGTATTAGTCCCCTGAGGACAGAAATCACTTGGAAATTATTAGGACCAATATTTTGGGTTAGTTATTTGATGAGCGAATTAGAGTTTCGCTCACGCAGATAGATAAGTGGGGGTTTTTGCGATTTCGGTTTGGGATCCTAATGGATTTCTTCAGCAAGAATAGAAAATCGGTTTTGCCCAAGCTCAAGAGACGGTTTGTCGGGAATTGCCTTTTGAATTTTGGCGGAATTCTTATTTCCGTTTGTGGGGGACAAAAGACCTCGCTTTGAAAAGTAAATGTTAATTCCTGCACTGTCGGCATTTTGCTTGTTTGACCTGTACTATTGGAGCGAGCGAATTTATCACGTCAATTTATCATCGCAAAATGAATTGATCGCGAGAAGATTGAATTTTGAATCGATCGTTGGCGAGTTTTTCCACACCCTGGTTTTGAGAACAATTGTATTTTGATCGTTCTCCGTACCCTGTAAAAAAGTATAAAAATGTGGTGAAAAAGTAAAAAATTTAAACAATTTCAATAAACAAAAAATTACATAGCTGAAAATGTGTATTTCTACGGTGAAAAAGTAAAAAAATATATATATATAAATAACATTTATGCGGTTCAAAGTGAATAAAATCGAACTGAACAACGTTGAGAAAGCCGATCTGTATTACAGGTTTGCCTTTTCCTCCTTTAAAGGCTCCGAAAGTCACAAAGAGACGCCAGTTCAGTGCTGGGTGCCCTGGGTGATATACTGGAAACGGGAAGAGCTGGAGGCTGATAGTTTTGAAGAGGTTTACAAAATGATTCGGTATCTATTGGAAAAAAGGGAATTGCTGAGGACACCTTCGACGAACGATGAGAATACAGCCTCGGCGCCCGAGGCTGTCGCATCAAATATATCGAAAAGAAGTTTGGCAGTTTCTGATTCAATTGAAGGAGGCGCAACATTGTTGTCCTCAACATGTGTTGGAGAATAATGTAATTTGCTGAAATTTTCTATTTTACTTTGATTCAATTGAAATTTTATTTTCAGTAAAGTTGAGAAAATAATATTCAAGTTATGGTGGTATATTTTTTACGGCAACCGCATATAAATTGTTAAATGTGGGGGGCGCTGTTGTCTGTGGCAGAATCTGCTTTCAAGTATGGCGATCTCGGTTTTGCCGACGGCTTTTATTGAATGAACACTCTCGCTCGAAGACTATACGAAGCAGCAAGCGCCAAAGACAGAAGAGCCGGTAGGAATTTCGGAAAAGATATAATAATATAAATAAAAAACATATTCTAATTTGAAACGAATTTTCTGTTTTTATCATTTTGAAGCGATTTTGAGAGCTATCGAAGAGTTCACAGAGGAACAAGACCTGCGCCTATTTAAGCCTGCTGTACACTCCAAGTGAAAATGAATAAAAACATTTTTTATTTTAAACATAGCAACATTTGACAGCAATGCAAAAAAAATGTTTCCGTACAGAAAGAATCTAAATATCTGGCAAAAAAAATGCTTAAAGATTTTTTTATTTAGCGTTCACGCCCGTTCTCTTAATTTTCACCGAGAAATATATGCTAACACCGGTTTATGGTTTTTAAGATACAAGAGCTCAAACGCAGAAAATACAAAAAAGAAGAAGGAAGAATTTTTCTTCCAATGACAATTAATTTTGTTAAATGAGTAACAGTAACTTTTTTAGATGTATTTTTTTACGCTGAATCCGAATATAACAATTAGAAATTCATAGCACGCGTAGTTATTCTCAGTTATTTAGAACCCTAATTTTATTAAATTTTTATATCTCCATACATATTTTGGGAATTCCTCTTCTTTTTGCTTTTATTTGGATGGTATTGAAAATGGACAACATTAGACAAAAACCACGCCTACCTCCCATACAAAATATATCTTGAGCAATACAGAACCGATTTGGACGCCGTATTTTGTATTTGGTTAGAAATTATGTCTGAAAATTCGAAACTTACGTTTACAAAACCAGTCGACTTGCACTAATGAGGACTTCAAATCAGGCGTCACGCAATTATAAATACATATAAAAGTGTTTGTCCCGATTGATTGAATGATTGGCGATAAACTGACTTATCACCGCCCAGCCCAAACCGCTGAACCTAGAGTTCTACAATTTTTTATGTTATGCTATGGTAATCTTGAGGTTAACGGGAGGGGTACTTTCACTACTTTAAGTATAAGTCCGAGCAACGCCGGGGTATTCAACTAGTAAAGGTATATTTCTTTAAATAATGAATTTACATCAATTAAACTACTTCGATAAGTATATAATGACGATGCCATTGAGAAGCAATCCACGGCCACGGATCTATATCCGAAGGTACTTCGACTTATACAAGTACTTACAAATTTTTTATAAAATTATGGCTCTAAATTACTGATAATAACTTCAAAACTATGGGTGGTACAAATTACAAAATACAAAATATTATTATATTTGGATTTAGCGTGAAAAAATACATAAGAAAAAATTTTAGTTTCTCATTAATACAATGAGTTCCTGTAGTTTAAAAATCATAAATGATACAAAAAAGTTATATTCGACAAAGTTGTAAGGCTGCCAGTTTTCTTTAAAAAAATACGAAAAATGGTAGAAAAATTACATTGTTATTTTCGGATTCAGCGGGACATAAGAAACAACCAAGTTTTATCCTTATCCTTACTATTTATAAAATTGAAAACGCCTATTTGGTTGTAACGGGTAAGAGCAAAAACTAGCCAACCGATTTTCATAATTTTTTTTTAAAACATCCTATTTGTGCCAAGGAAGAGAATAGGATACTTTTTTTTGACTTCCGAAAGGTAAATATCTTAATTTTCGGTATTAAGTTTGATTTCAAAACTTTATCCTATGCTTACAGATTTCGTTCGATTTCATTGACATAGCCTGTGCTTGCAGAATGTTGCTTTAAACTCTCTTCTGCGTATAGATCGCTGAAAATTGAGTTATTTTTTTTATATGGAAATTTTGTGCTCCGTCTCTCTTTTGATTCACCATGATCAGGGATGTTAGATTGTGGGGAATTAGCCATTTTGCGGGGGATTTTGAGCTCTGTGTGCAGGAGGGGAAATTTTCGTGGGCAACGCCACTGGGAAATGCTAATCATTTAATAAAAGTAGGGTAGAAGGCCACATATGCCCATATGCCACCCCCACTTTTTTTTAAAAACTAAAAACCCTTTGAAATTGACAGTATGGGTAGTTTGTGCATTTATCGATAAAGTTTCTTTCCTAAGTACATGTGCTTGTTTGTTTTTAGGGGTGCTGCAAATTTTTTTGGGTAAGTAAATTTGTGTATAATATATTAAGTTTTTGCATTAGGAAATTAGTACTTTGTGGTATTATTGCGTTAATATTAATGCATGGAATAAAAGCTCGACTTGATTCAATTTCTTGAAAGTAAAAATATGAAAAAAGAATTTGTGTGATTGGGAACACACGGGGCACATTCGTCGAATCGAACCTGGGGCACGTATGTCAGTGTATTTGGTATAACAAAACCGACCAAAAAAATGTTAAAGAATAGAAAAAGACGAATCATTGATTTAAGTTCATCAATTAATTTTGCATTTAACTCAGTTCTCATTTACTAACTTTTTTTACATTTTGTGAAAAATTGCTCCTAAAAAAGTAATTAAGGCATTTATTTAATACTTAAATAAAATATTATATTTACCGAAAAAGTCTGCTCGTTTTTAAATTATACCCCTTGGCGATTCAACCCCATGGGTGGGGCAGTTTCGCCATTTTGGCTTTTTTATTTAAATTCGTTGAAAAGGTAGTGGATCAGTGTTGGGCATTTTCGAGTTTCCTGTGCACGCGTTCATAGGCTTCAATTCGCTGCCAACGCAATCTTAGTGAAACGCGCGTAACGTGTGTGCCGCTTTCTCAGGCACACAAACAAGTATGCATTTTTATGTATTGGTTTGCCCGAACCTATATCTAAAATTTAGATATATGCTTTCAGACGTTAAAAGTTAATAAATGTAAGTTTCGAAGTGTAAGAAACGATGATTGGATAACTTTTTTTAAATCTTTGAATAAAACGTGGCGAATGCGCCCCCTTCTACCTTACTGCCGACCAGTGTTATTAAGGGAATTTTAAAATTGTAGAGTTGAATTAAAGTTCCTTAGCGATTCGCCATGTTGATTGTTGTTTATACATCATGTTGTTCAATAACATGAAGCTATATTTCAACATGACTTTCTCCTATACATATAGGGCTGCCACATCATCTAGAGCAAATTCCGGGACCAAAAACAAAAAAAAAAAATTTTAACTGAAACATAACAAAAAAAATTTTTGAATGTTGGGTGCTTTAATATTTTGTAGTTTGTCTGAGCAATGTTTGCATCGTTCTGCTAAAAAAGACAATATAATTCCTTTTAAAACCATTCAGAGCAAATAAAAGTTTAAAAACAGCCAATTGTCACTTTTTAGCCAATTTTTTTGTAACACTGTGTATATTTTGCTCTGCACTTTTGATCCGAAAATAAATTATCCTGTAACTTGAAAATCTTAATGCTTGCGCATTTGAACGATGTATATGAATATCGTAAGATGCCCAAAAAAATTTGTTTATGGAGAAATATTGACTGAGTCGAAGGATAGCGAACCGATCGTAAAAACTAATAGTGCGCTGCTATTTTTTTGCTTGATCAGCATCACCTTCGGAGACGATTTAGCCATGCACGTCTGTCTGTCTGTCCGTTCGCACGATAGCAGTTGTGGAGATATCGACTTGAAACTCTGAGTACATGTTTTTCTCTTCAATGCTGAGATCAAGTTCGAGAATCAGTCCAATTGGAAAAAACTAGGCGTGGCTACCAAATAACAAAAAAAAGATCAATATCTGCTGATATACATCGATTTTTTTTTGGTAAAAAACTAGAGATGGAACAATATTCAGCTATGCCGAACCTGAAATACCCCCACACAGAATTATCCATTTAGAAGTACCTCGAATGTAAAAAAATTTGATCATTGAGCTTTATGAAAGCCTGTTCATACAGTGGCGTCTTCAACTGACTTCAAACGTATTTTTTATAACCCTTATATTAACTTGCTTTGGGCGGACTATATATATATATATATATATATATATATATATCCTCAAATCTGCGGCGAGCTTTTTCATACACTTCCACATGAGCTAGAGACCTGAAATTTGGAACACTGATAGAACTCCGGTGACAATGCATTCTATTAAATTTTGGGGTCCATCAGAGGCGTAGGGGGCCGTGGGGAGACTCAAACTTTTTTTTTAAACATGGCATAACTTCCAAATCCTTCAAGCTGCAATGTTGAAATTTGGTAGGTGATTTCTTATTGACAAAATGAAATTTTTTACATTTTGGAAAGGGGGGTGTGGGGCTAAAGGGGAGCGGGATGGAGCCAATTTAAAGACCTAACTTTCGTATTTTGTAAGCTACAAGGCTGAAATTTTTTACTTAGGTTCGCTTTCGGGAAAAAGAGTAAAAAAGGGGAAAAAAAGGGGGAAAAGGGGGGAGAAAAAAAAACAAAAAAAGAGGAAAATAAAAACAGAGTAAAAAACAAAATATAAACCTTTAACCGACTAAAAAGCAGAAAATAAATTTTCTTAAAATTAATTTCAGCAATTTCGATTTAAAATTAAGGGTTTTTGGCGACTATAAAATGTGCAATGATATTCGGAGGAAAGTACCCAAAAACCCTTAATTTTAAATCGAAATTGCTGAAATTAATTTAAAGAAAATTTATTTTCTGCTTTTTAGTCGGTTAAAGGGTTATATTTTAAAAAACTTGTTTTTTACTCTGTTTTTATTTGGTCTGAAATTTGATTCTAGCTGGACAAAGGTAGAAGGAGTCGACCAATCGTTCGGAAATTTTGTGTGTAATATTTTTTGTAGTCCCTAAAGTTTTGCCAAACATACAAAAAAAAATTAAACAGTGGTTTAAAAATGTTTCAATGCAGGAATGTATATAAAAATTGGTATGGAATACTTTTTGAGACTCTCTAATATTTCCCAAAAAAATTACTTTTAATAAAAAAAAAAATAGTGGTTTACAGTGTGTTCCAATGCAGGAATATTTATAAAAAAAAGGTTTTTTTCTATTTTTTGATGATTTCTCTGATGATTTGTAACCTAATGGACAAAATTAAAAAACAGGGTGTGGCGGTTGTTGTGGCTCACTATGCGTTGAGCCACAGAATTCGACATCACCCAGTATAATATATAATCAACAGAGCAATGCTTACTTCATGTTGAAATCAAAGCGAAGGTCACCATGAAGGCGAGCATTGCTCTGTTGATTTAGCTGAGTTAGCATATTATTTGGGTTTTTGTTAGCTATGTTGCTGAGAAGTGAGCAACAAAAAAATGAGCTGTATTTTAGGATTGAAAATAACTGGACATAGTTTGAATATGTAAAAAGTTTTTTTTACATATTTGTAGTCTCTAGATCAATCAACTTGGGGGGTCCGAATATTTTGGATTTTTCAAAAATTTTGAAAGCGTATTTTTATGGTTTTTTGGTTTGTCTTGGTTTTATAGAAAAAAAGGGGCTTACTAGCTTTGTTTTTAAAATAATTTTTTGGTTTTTTAGAACCTTAAGATGAACATAATACAAAAAAACCGAAATGCACATTTATGGGTTTTTTCTTTTAATAAACCCATTTTAATTATTTATTTAATTTTGTTCTACGTGGAGACCCATTTTTCCAAACTTTTGGGCTTTACAGGCACCCCTAAAAATCAATATTTTTTAATGAAAATTGCACAGTTTGGTCCTCTCCCATAAAGGAACAAACTGCGGGGGTGCAATTTCGAAAAATAAGAACCACCCTAAAAAACATATTAAAGTAAAAAGTGTCGCAACCCCTCAGCAAATCATTAAAAACTAAAGTCAAAAGGGCCAGTGCCCCCGGGTTGATCGAACTACCCGGGTTTTACCGAACTACTTGGGCTTGCCAAAAATAAAAAAAATATAAATTTTTAGTAAATTTCATTGCAAAACTGGATAAAAAAAAAAATAATGGAATACAAAAAATAAGAACTTCACTTGACACCCTCAGATTGAAAAAACCCTGAACAAAATGTGTTTGCGAAAAAGCCGTGGAAAAAATTTTGCATGAAGAAGCCGTGCAAAGTGAACGAGAACGAATTTTGGTGCAAGAAAGCTTAGTTTGAAAAACTGGAGCGGCCATCAGACTTTTACGCTAAAAAGCTTTTTATTAATTTTCGGTGAAAAATTTTGTTATGCAGATTTTTTTCCAAAAAGCACTTTTCATAAGAATTGTGTACAAAACATTATTTTGGGCTAAATATTTGTTAATAGTTTGACGGCTTCATTTTATTTCGAAGCATATTTAAAATTTAGATATATTAATATTATCGCTTTTGTGAAAAATGGAAACGCAAGTTTGTTAGCTGCAAGTTGTTTTGTATTGTTCGCAGTGAATTTGGGTACAAATTTTGGTTTTTGGGTTTTCTTAGTTTGTAGGAATTTGTAATTTGTGCAATGTTCGTTATTTATGTACACTAGGTGACAAAATTTAAAAACAATACTTCTTTCAATAAAATTTTAATTTAAAAAAATTTGTGTTCTTCAATAAAATTTGTCAAATAATTTTCGTGAACATTTATTTGGTTTTTTATTTTCTATATTTTTGGGAACATTGCATGTGTGTTTTAAGGTGTATCGATGTATTTATACAATTTTTAAACTTCCTGCAAATAGCATTTCATGTGATCACAACCATTTAACAATAAATTGTGAATTATTGAAGTTTTGTGTATACATAAATGCATCCAAAAGACTTTCTTCTCTGGTTTTACTACGCGCATAGAAACCCTTTCAGTTGTGCGTATTAAAACAAAAGGAAAAACCAAATACGCGTGGCTGAAAGAAAACAACAACAATAAACGCACAAGTGTTCATGTCACACATTCCTTCGCTTATCCCACAAAAAAAGAAATTGCTTGTTTATGGTTTACATTCCTCCAGTCGATGGTCCATGTTGGCGCAGCGAATGACCGTGAGATATTTCAGAATGAAACATGTCTAAAAACCACCCTTATATTTGTGCGCAATTAGGAGGTACTTTCTTCTGCGGCGCGACTTGATCTCGGCGATCATGTCGCGTGCGTAGACTTGCGTGAGTGTTTTGTTGTCTATGAAATTCTTTCTTTGCGATGATTTTTTAAGTTGTTTTGGGTTAGTCGCGCATATGCAGTAAAGGAACGAAAGTGCGACTTAAAGGATGCGTTGGACTAGTTGCGATTTGCATGTGCGACAAATTTTATGAGTTGTTCATTTGCAGCATGAATTTACGATGAATAGTTGTAATGCAAATTGTTGGAATCTCATTTCCTGTATTGAATTTAAAATATTTAAAGCAGTAAACATCCAAATCCAAAATTTAAATTGAAATCAACATTTTTTTATGTGTATATCACATATTTAACCACAATAGTGTTTTTATTTAGCAAAAACTTCTTCTTCACAATGGATACCACTTTCTTATCTAGATTTGCGTCCTTAACCGAGAGATTCTCCTGAAACCGCAAAACTGTCCTTCGCGCGGTCGCATATGTAGTTTTTGCGAGTTTCGCTAAATTTTTGTACTTAATATTTGGATTATTAGTCCAAATGTACAAAATTTGTTTGCGGAGTTCTTCTTTGGAGCTCATTTTTGTGGCTTGTGATACTGATATCGCAACAACCAAACCAGTTTTGTAAATGACAAATATTACAGTAGCAAAAAAAAAGTCAAAGCCTACTTGATGAATAGAAAAAAATTTGTAGAAATTTCCAAATTTGCAAAACTTTCTGTACCGGTCCTTATGTAACATAATTTGCTTAAGTTCATATTAGCAACAAATAAAAAATTCAAGAAAACTAAAAAAAATCAACAAAACTTAACATCATAAATTGATAATAATATTAAAAAAAGATAAAAATCAAGATCAAGTCGCGCCGCACAAAAATTAGGGTGGTTTTCAGACTCCACACATTTTTAGTTCGCGCATTGTTTTCCTTCTGAAATTCGCTGCGCCAGCATTAAATTAAAATTTTGTTCAAAGAATTTTTGTTTTTAAATTTTGTCACCTAGTGTACATAAATAACGAACATTGCACAAATTACAAACTCCTACAAACTAAGAAAACCCAAAAACCAAAATTTAAAAATTTGTACCCAAATTCACTGCGAACAATACAAAACAACTTGCAGCTAACAAACTTGCGTTTCCATTTTTCACAAAAGCGGTATTATTAATATATCTAAATTTGAAATATGCTTCGAAATAAAATAAAGCCGTAAAATTATAAACAAATATTTAGCTCAAAATTTCTTCAAAATAATGTTTTGTACAAAATTCTTATGAAAAGTGATTTTTGGAAAAAAATCTGCATAACAAAATTTTTCACCGAAAATTAATAAAAAGCTTTTTAGCGTAAAAGTCTGATGGCCGCTCCATCAGTTTTTCAAACTAAGCTTTCTTGCACCAAAATTCGTTCTCGTTCACTTTGCACGGCTTCTTCATGCAAAATTTTTTCCACGGCTTTTTCGCAAACACATTTTGTTCAGGGTTTTTTCAATCTGAGGGTGTCACTTCTTGTGCAATATAACATGGATCCTTGCTGTTATGGCCAAAATGTGTAAATTTAAGAACAGAAAAAGGAAAGCTTATAGTTGCCATAAGGCTGATATCATTCCTATAAATTGGATTAACCCATTTTTGGCAGCTCCTAAACGACTTGGAATTTTTTGATAAAATTCATAGGGGAAGCTTCTGGAAACATACTATTGCAAATTTAGTGTTCAAAATAACTGTTTTCCTGGGGGTTATACACACATTTTTTAATGCAAAACGTTGATTAGGCTGTCGCGGCATTAATTTGCGACTGGTGTTGTTGTTATACCCCCACACTCACTGCGGCAGGGTATACTAACGTGTGTCCGGTATGGAAAAGTATATAATATATATACTCCTTGAGTCGATTTAGCGATGTCCGTCTGTCTGTCCGTTCGCACGATAGCGGTCGCAGTTTTGGAGATATCGACTTGAAACTTTGGGTACATGTTTTTCTCGTGAATTCTGAGATCAAGTTCGAGAATCAGCCAAATCGAATAAAAACTGGGCTCCCATACACCGAAAAAAAAGGTAAGCATTTTTCAAGTCTTTTTTATTGTTGTATTCGATTGGAAATGTTTAGAAACGTATTTTTGACGTGGTCCGAGGTTCCGAAGCCACATATATAAGGTCTTGAGACTACTTTTTTTTTGTGGATTTGATTGGAAATTTTTAGAAATGGATTTTGGACATGGTCCGGGCACATTTTTTTATGTTCGAGGTACTTCTTCCTACTGTGTGGGGATATTTTAGCTTCGGTATAGCCGAAGATAGTCCACTCTCTAGTTTTTTGTTTTGTTTTTTTGTATGTTTCCCTTTTGTTCGGGGAGACGGGCGAACAAAATCAGAGGAAATCACACACACACTGACTGAAGGAACGCACTGCACAATTTTTTTAATTGCTATTAATTGTTATAAATATATTTGCTTAATTTGTTAGAGAAATAGAAGAAATCTAGGGATCGCAAATTTTGGATTTATCCTTTTTAGGCCCTAGAAGGAGTTGGTATTGAAAATGGGCGGAATCGGTCGACTGCCACGCCTACCTCCCATATAAGTGAAAATCGTGGCCGAAATTTTAAGATTTCATCAAAACAGTATGAAATTTTGTAAAGTTGGGTTTTCGGGGTCGCTGATTTCGAATTTGATGTCGGAATTCAAAAATTCAAGATGGCGGAATTAATATGGCTGCCGAATGTTTAAGACTTCATCAAAACAGTATGAAGTTTTGTATAGGGGGGTTTTTGGGGTCGCTGATTTCGAATTCAATTCAATTCAATATGGCCCAGTAGGTGTAGGGTATATATAAGTCGGCTTGCCCGACTGAAACTTACTCACTTGTTTTGTTTGTGTCGTCTCGCATCAGAGCCAAGTGGTTGCTGGACATCGATTTTATCGAAGTCCAGCTGGTGAATTGATTCTACAAAGAATCGTGCGAGGGATTTCAGACAGGTCGGTCTGGTCCCGCACATCAATTGCGTTTAAAAAAATATAATTTTTGGAATACAAATAATTTCTTTTGGTTATTTGTCGTTTTGTGTCAATTTTGGAAAGGGTTCCGTTTGTGTTCGGTATTATTTCCGTTGTGTCGGGAAAGTTTCAGTTTCTTTTTTTATACATATATATATATACTTATATATATATCGCGGCAGTTTCGGTGTAGTTTTTTAAAAGTTTATTTATCGGGTTTTCGCATGTTCGAGTTGTTCGTTTGGCCTGGGTTACCGTACCGCGAGGGTCGGCTTTAATTTAATTATCGCGTAGGGATTTTTGATTTTAGTTTTTTTTAAATAAAGTTTAGTTAAAAATAGCGCAATAAGGCAAAAAAACTACTTTGCAAAAGAAATTTTTATTATAAATTACTTTCTCGAATTTTGAGAATTTTTTAAAAGATTTTTTAGTGATTTTTTACTATCAAATTTTACTTACAAATAATTTTCTCGAATTATTTTAAATGTCCCAATTTTTAATGTAAAGGTGTAGTTTGAACATTTTCGAACTTTTTCAAATTTTTCATAAAGTGTCAAAAAACGGTATGTTTTATGAAACACACCTGACCACAGGTTAAAGGCCCCATATCGTACTGATAATTTGTTTCATTGTCAAAGAACTAAATCATCATTAACCGAAAACAGATCTGAAATCGGCCCATTATGGGCTAAAATGCCGCCAGTATTGGCCAAACGGCTCACAAAAAACCGAACCTAAAATACGGGTTTTCCAAAAATTAAATAAAAATTCTTTTTTAGTAGATTTTTTTTGCACAGTCCAAAAGTCGACATATTGGAAAATAATTTTCAAGAAAAGTCAAAAATACAACTACGTACGGGTTTTTAAAAAATTAAATAAAAATTAATATTACTAATATTTGATTTGATTATTTTAAAGAAAATCGGTATTTTTCGATAATTTATCGATTTTTCATCGACAATTTCTCGATTTTTCATCGACAATTTCTCGATTTTTTATCGATAATTTATTGTTTATTTATCGATAATTTATCGATAATTTTTCTATAATTTATCAACAATTTTTCGATAATTTTCCAATATTTTATCGATAATTTTCCAATATTTATCGAAAATTTTCCAAACTTTAGTTTCCTGATCCATTTAAAAATTTTGTTCCAATTCCATTTTGTTAAGGTCCAATTCCATTTCGTTCCCGACCTCATTTCCAACCCAATGCAAAAAACCGCACCCAAATCGGTTCAGTATTTCTCAAGATAAACAAAAATAATACAAATTTGTCGGCCATTTTGTATGGGAGGTAGGCGTGGTTCTTATCCGATGTTGCCCATTTTCAATACCACCCAATCATTCGCCAAAATAAGAGGAATCTCTAAATTTTATCGGTTAAGTAGTTCTCGAGATAAACGAAAATAATATAAAAGTGGCGGCAATTTTGTATGGGAGGTAGGCGTGGCTCTTATCCGATGTTGCCCATTTTCAATACCGTCCAATCATTCCCAATCCCAATCGATAGCTCAAAAGCTTCGACAGTTATCGTGCGAAATGACAGACAGACGGACATGGACTAATCGACTCAGGAGGTGATGCTGATCAAGGATATATATACTTTTCCATACCGGACACGCCTCCTTATGGGCGTTACAAACCGTGTGACGAAAACAATATACCCTTGAAAACTAGTGGCAGGATATACAAAAATTTCGTAATGTCTAATGGTTGCCGAAAGGGTTTGCTGCATGCCCCTTGAAATTGCAGTAAAAACAAAAATAAAATACAGTAATGTGAATACAGACAATCACTGCAGACGCAAAACTTGTAAAACTTGTAAAAGCAATGAAAAAGTTAAAAAGATCATATAATTTAAATAAAAACCACAATTAATCATGATATGAAAATCTGTGGACCAACGTTGTCGCTCTGCGAATAACACTTCGAACATTTGTCGATCTCCATGTAAGGAGAGTGCTCGATGATCTATCCCCCGAGAAACATTTTGGCTCAAGTGGATGTTGCGAACATATTCGCCTTCGTCGTGGAGTCGTTGATTTTGCACATACATGGTGAACGGCGGATACGCTGGAACATTCAAAATTTTTTATTGATTGTTGAAAAACTATTTAAAATGTCATTTACGTACCGAATAACAGAAAGAGTACAATTTTATAAGGCATTTCCATACTTATTTATCATTATACCCATTATTATTAATTAATATATATATTTGTCCAGGTCTGCCTGCCTGTCTGTCTGTCTTTCTTTCTGCCTGTCTGTCCCTAACACTAACCGATTCAAAATTTACAACTTCACTTAAAAATTTCAATAAATCATTTCACATATAAACAAAAATAGCTTCGACCTAAAGCTGCAACCTTTAAGAAAATAACACTGCCACAAGACTACCGTTGCCACCTAACACTATTTTGACCTATTACGGTGGTGTATTAGATTTTCATATTACACTTTCCTATTACATTACATTTCATATTTGCATATATTCCCAGTACAACATTAATAAAAAATATTTGTTTGAGGTGAGAAATTTCATAAAAACAAAAAAAAATGTGAATCATTTATAAATTAAAATTCCCGAAAAAAAATACTACAAAATGAACACCTTTCTTAGATGTCACTCAAGAAATTGTAAAAGGGGAAATCAAAACCTACAAAAATGTATATCTCGGAAAGCAGATTTTTGCTACAAAAAAGATTCAGGGGCGCAATCGTATACCTCCATATTCAACGAGGTTCTGCACATCGTTTTTGCTTCACGTAAACAAATTCTCGTTCGAAAACGTTTCAATTCTCGATTGCAGCGCACGACATCAATTTACATGTCATTTTCACCTGTTTTAAGAAGTTTTCAAGCAAAAAAATGATTGCTCCAAAAAATTCAAGATATAAGTTGTAAATTATATTTATTGTTGAATTTTGATTCAATAAAATTTTTTTTTAGGATTCAACAAAGCAATCGAACGCAAATAAAAGTGATGATCGAGTTCACGGATGCTTCTCGTGGATTACAAAAAATGCATTGCAAAACACTGAAACATGGGAACAAACAAAAACAATGGAACAGTTGCCTGCTATGCTAAACAGTATTGGCGCAGTTGGCTGGAGTGCAGGAGCGACTGTTGAGCCTTCCTGTTCCACTTCGAAGACAGTTGCTAATGAATGAGCAATTCTTTCGGCCTTACTGGATGATAGTGCAACATGCAGCACCTCCGTTCACGCAATTCCAATGGACTTGAAGCATCCGTTAGTATCCTTCGCTGTCTGGCAATGTTATCTACCTCATCGATATCTTGTAATCATTGAATTAAAACACACACAAAATTTTACAATTTTAATTGTTCACAATCGCGAAGTGTTCGGAAAGTGCTTTTTCACACCGGATAAAATAGCGGAAGGGTTCGGAAAGTGTTTTTGGATAAAAGTAAAACGAGAATCGATAGTAAAGTTACGTGAAGTTAACTTTGAGAATCGAGCCGCTGATCACGTATTCAACTATCAGCGAAAACGTGAATCGTGGTCGAGTTACACGATTGCACCCCAGATTCGGCTTTAGTACTTCAAAATACATAATACGAAAATAAAAAATGAAAAAATCCAATGATTAAATAGCTTTGCAATAAAAATAATCGACAATCGGAAATATTATTATTATTTAATAGTTAATTATATAAACAAGCTTAAGACTAGGCAACTAACAACTATGGTCTTCGGCCTCTTTTGTTAAATTAGTTTAAATTTGAAAGTAAATATTGCATGATTTTAGTAATTCTATTACGGCTTTAATATTTTCAGAATTTACATTTGATAGGAGTTGTGGGAATATGATGTTGTTGAATAAATTTAATTGCATGTTATTAATGAAGGAGCAGCTGTTAATGATGTGTGATATTGTGAGATTGTCGGTGTTGCAAAGATGACAGTTAGGAAGTGGTTGATTTTCCATAAGATGGCGTTTGGTTAAAATTGTATGGCCCATACGTAGCCGGATATATTTTTGTAGATGAGTCCTAGGAATGTCTGAAGGGTATTTTGGTGGTATTCCGTCCGGGTTAACCCTTTCGCGAATTTGTTACCATATGGCAACATCACACTTTAAGACTACGTGGACCAGCCTCGGTACAACTTACAAAAAAAAAGTTAATGCCATTTTTTTCTTTGGTTTATTAGAAGTATTTCTGTATAAACATTTTTTTGTTTCGGTTTGTAGAATAGCAACAATTTACGTTTTTTATTGCACCATATTGACGCGAGAAATTTTTTACCGAAAGCATCACTTAAGAAATTAAAATTTAATTGTTTAAAAAAAATTATTTTTTTAAAAAGTGTTGATGCAATAATGTAAAGAAATAGTCATACTACATGTTTGCATTTTTAAAAATTCAAAAATTTAATTCTCGTAGCTGTGGCGATTTTTTCAAATGCACGTGTTGCCATTTGACAACAATTCCATTTAATGGAATATTTTTTTGTACGTGTCTAAATTTGAATTTTGCGACAGTTGCTACACGTTCAATGAAAATATACCTATAATTTTGTCCTTCTTATTTTTTTTCAGCATTTTTATATTATATAACTTTTGTATGCATTATATTATATGTAAAAAAGGTTTATGTTAGAACTGTCATGAATAAAATTGATGTAAATAAATGCACACTTGCAATGAATTTGACTTTGATTAACTTTAATATATAAGTAAATGTAAATATATTTAATGTATTTTTTAGGAACAAATTTTTTTTTGTTAAAAAAATTAATTTTTAAATGTAATACATAAACTTATATAAATTTAAGCACACAAGCAATAAATTTGATATTGAAAATTTTTAGACCGTTAAGCAAATTTGTTGCCATATGGCAACATTCCAAAAAACTACTTTCAAATACCTTTTTTTTTGAAATTTTGATTTTTTATCACTATTAGCATCATTAATAGCAATAATAACCGGATAATAGATTTTTAATGCTCGAAATGAAAAACATGTAGCGAAAGGGTTAAGCAGTTTCTAGTGGTGCGTGTACTGGCTCCAGTTTTGTTCGTTGCGGTCAGAGTAGACTTTTTTAATTCTCTTTAGCATATTATTTTTGTTGAAGGTGTTTTGAAAGAAGATTGGTGCTGTTGTTGCAAATTTGGCTGCCTCATCAGCTAGTGTGTTTCCTTCGATTCCGACATGTCCGGGAATCCTCATTATCATTAATTTAGTTGGGTGTTGGATGAGTGCGTTTCGTATTTTTGTAATTGTTTCGTTCCGATGGTCAATATTTTGAACCGCTTTTATTGATGAGAGGGAGTCAGTGCATATAATGTGTTTCCCACGAATAGCTTTACAGTGGGATACTGCGAAGAGTAAAGCTTCTGCTTCTGCCGTAAATATCGAAGTGTGCTGGTTTAACAGTGTCAGCCTCTCTACATTTAACGATGAGTTCATAACTCCATAGGATGTACTCGTGTCAGATTTTGAACCATCAGTAAAAGTAATTTTCTAGTTTTTATCAACATATTTACGTATTGTTTCTTTGTAGAGGGTTTTGAATGAGTTGGCCGAGGTGCTGTTTTTTGGCCAAAATGTTAGATCGTTGATGAAGCAATTTTTATCAAGTTTCCAAGGGGGTTTAGAAGGGAAGTAAACTGTGTGCTTTTTCGTTTCAAATCCAATGCTTATAGCATTTGAGAGAACCCGAGAGATAGTAGATGGTATGCGGGGTAATTTTTGGTTGGTTATCTTATCCAGGTTTTGGACTAATTGATGTTCGGTCGGGAGCAGGATTTTGGTAATTAGTTTTGATGTTAAAAAGTCAATTGGAATTCTAATGTTGGTAGTCCCGTCTCAGTAAGTATGTTCGTCAGTGGTGTGGTCCGAAACGCTCCAATGGATAGTCTGGCGGCTGCATGGTAAACAGTTTTTAATTCATTGAGAGTTGTTTTTGCTGTGTGACCATAGATTTCTAATAAATAATCGATTTTAGATATTAAAAGTGCTTTTATAATATGAATATTTACATTTGGGTGAGAGTTACTATGGTAAGATGATATACATTTAGATTTTAATTAATCTATGTGGGCAGACATACAACTGGTCTACAGTTAAAAATTAAACCTTATATTCTTAAAGTGCTAACATATTCAATATGATTATTGTCTACGTATACATCAGTTAGTGCACAATTTCTTTTCCTACAAAAGTGTTCTATTTTTGTTTTTGAATTAGAGATTTTTGCTCCAGAGATGGAACACCAATTATTAATTTGATGTACAATATCCATTAATTGCATTTTAAATTCAATGTCTGATTTTACTTTAGCTACGATTTACAAGTCATCAGCATAGATACAATGATTAAAGTATGAATTTTCTGTTAAAATTTTATTAAGTAGTTCAGTGGCTATATGAAATAAGATCACCGACAGCGGAGATCCGTGTGGGACACAATTGTGTAGCGGCCTTACTTCAGAATGCCGGCCGTTGATTCTGACTCTAATTTTTCTATTCGATAGGAAAGCGTTGACAAAATACAATATTTTTGTTCCAACTTTCCATTCCATTAGTTGGGATAGCATATCAAATGCTTTTTCGAAGTCGACAGATATAATTGATAAGTGGTTACGTTTGGATAGTGTGGTGGCTATTTGATGATCAAGGAATAAGAGAGCGTCAATAGTGCCTTTACTGTGTTTAAAAGCGACTTGACGAGAGCTTATCAAGTTATGTTTTTGTAAAAACCAGTACAGACGTTTAGCAATGATTTTTTTCGAGGATTTTAGAGTTACAGGATAGGAGAGATATAGGTCGGTACCCATCAACTTTGATTTTTGATTTATTTGGTTTTTGTATGGGAATGACTGTAGCAGTTTTCCATTCTTGTGGAATGATACCACTGCCGAAAATTCTATTGTACACTTTTAACAAATATTTTTTGGTCGTTGATGGTAGGTGATGAAGCATGGGGTATGATATTCGGTCGAATCCAGGCGTTTTCCCTTTTGCTGAATGTATTGCGGAGTCTAATTCAATTAGTGAGATTTCGTCTTCTATCCGTTTTGCGGTCAAATTGATGGTATAGTTTATAACAATGTTATTGTTTAATTTGTTTCTTAAAAATTCGTTTGAGAAGTTTGCGTCTTCGGAGCTATTAGACCATTCATTGGCGAAAATATTGGAAATTTCATATGGGTCGTTAGTGGAGGTTTGGCTATCTCTAGATATGATGTAACGTATTGTGGAGCTAGGATTAGCGCCATGTAGTTTGTTGAAAGTATTCCATACCAACTTTATTGGACTGTTAGGATTAATAGAGCTAGTAAAGTCTTCAAAAGACCTACGTTTAGCTAATTAGCATTCTCGCTTAAAAAATCCATTGGCCTTTTTATAAGCAATTCTATTTTGGACAGAGGGTTGCCTTCTGAATGCTGAAAAAGTTTTTTGTTTTGTCTGTCTTAGTTCGTTGAGTTCTTTACTCCACCAGTGAACATTCTTTTTTTTTTATTAATAGAAGTGTGGGGGATGGATTAATAATAATAAAAAAATGGATGGTTATTAGGACAGGACATCAACAAAACCAGAAAAACTCAAAAAAAAAATGCGGATTTAAAGCTTAATAAGTTTGGATATTGCCAGGAAATTGAATTCGCTTACTTTTTTCTCCCAGTGCAGTTCTCTCTCTTGCTCACTAATACAACTACAAATCAATTTTGCTGATCTAGTGGATAAGTGGGTGGGAGCTCCGTCGTTGAGTATCGTCATATTTGTTTGCAAGATAAGATTTTCAATGGTTGTTCCTCTAGAGTTTGTTGACTGAGAACCCCACAGTGTATTATGGGCATTGAAATCCCCTAATAACAAGGTAGGCATGTTCGGATCGTTGCATAACGTTATGAGGTTATTTAGATTAATGTGTTAATTTGGATGTAAGTACACTCAGGCGATTTTTATTTTTGTATCGGCTTTAATTTCTGTTAAAGCAATATATATGTTATGTGGTGTTGGTAAAAAGTTATGTTCAATTGTTCTCTTGATAAATAACGCTGTGCCTCCTTTGGCATTAGCATTAGTTGAAGTATTAGAAAGTAAATAGTAATAGTTGTTTAGTTTAATAGAGTTAGATTTAAGATGGGTTTCTTGAAGGGCTATAATATCGGGAGAATGTTTTTTTATTAATAACTGAAGCTCAGGTAGGTTATTGTGGTATCCATTTAAATTCCATTGCAGAATTTTTAGTACCATAATAAAAATCAAATTAATGCTCTTTTCTAGTATATAGTATATATACTCTCTCTAGTATAGGATATTTGTCAATTTATGACATTTCTAGATCTGAGCTTTCAGAGAGACTTTCTGTTTGAGTTGGTAGTGATAATTCATGAGTTTTTAGGTAGTTTGTTGTACTAGTTGTTTGAATGTAAATTATTTGGAGTTTGGTTGTTGGAGAGAGAGTGGGGATTGTTGGATGTGGTATTGAAATTGTATGAGTTGTAATGAGTATTGTTGTGGTTGGAATTTTGTTCAGATTGTAATTTTATGTCATTGGAGTCTATTTGGTTTGTAGGTAGGTTAGTGTTTTGTGTTGTTTCTTTATTTGTGCTGTTTGTAGTATTAGTTATTTTTTGTTTTTCTTCTATTGCTTTTTCTAATGTCCACCGAATGTCATTTGTGAAATCTTGATTATTTAATTGTTGAGTGGCTTCTCTATAAGTGAATTTTGTTGTAGTTATAATTTTTATAATTTTTTTTTCTCTTTTTGAATGTTGGACAGTTTTTGTTGGTAGCCCTATGAGAATGCTTGCAGTTTATGCATTCGATCTTTGTACATGGTGTAGGATCATGGGCACTTGGGGCACAAATTTCGCATTTTGAGTCACTTTTGCAATATTTTTTTGTGTGGCCCAGCAAAAAACAGTTTTTACACTGAATTGGAGCTGGAATATAGGGCTCAACTTTATAAATTAAGAATCCAATTTTAACTTCTTCAGGTAATTCTAATTTAATAAAGGACAAAATGTGAAGTGGTGTGTTCATGGATTTCCCATCAGCAAATTTTGTGATTTTTTGGCATTCTACAACTGATTGGTCGTGTAGACCGTCCAGAATTTCAAAATCTGTAAGATTGCGTAGAGGAGGAGCAAAAACTACATCTTTTATGGTATTAAGTGTGGGGCGAAGCACTACCTCAAATGTTCGATAAATTAGTTGCTTTCAAAAATGTTGCTGCCTAAAATTCGTTTTTGGTTAGAATAAGCTGATGACCTTCCTTTGTGTATGTCATTTTTTGGGGTGTATCGGATCTAATGTTTTCCAGTGCTTTGGAAACCAGAAAAATGTTGAAATTTTTTAGTGGTGTATCTGCATTTTTACTTTTTATTAATATAAACTTTGGGCAAACGTTTTTAGGTTGTAAATTACTACCAATGGCAGGAAAATCACGATTGTTTGTTAGATTAAATGTGTTTGAGGTGTTCTTTTTTCGTTTAGGGTCTTTACCAGATTTCACATTGGAATCCAGTAAGGAGTAATAGCAGAGAATGTTAATTATAGAGAAGGTGCATAAAGGAATTTCTCTTAAATTGTTGTTGGAATTTTGGGCCAGATTTTTCAGGAACTTCCAGTCGAACATCGATCAAGTTTTTTTTTAAGTTCGACTGGATTTTGATGTTCGGTTCAAACAGAAATAGAAAGAATGAAACAAAAAAAAGTAAAAAAAAAGAACGCAACCAAAAGGTGGTGGTTTTTTCTAGTTCTCCTTCATGTTTGTGAATTGGTTGGTTTTGAGCTTTTGTTTTGGTTATGCAAACCGGTTTTTGGTTTTCTAAGCAATTTGCAATTCTTGTATTTTGGGTGATTTTCATAATTCTTGCAAACATTTTCCCAATTTTATTCAGTTTTGATTTTCATGTTTTTTATTTAATATTTTTATATGAGCGTTGTAAATATATTTCATTTGATACATATTTGCAATACATATGTTTACATAAATTCATAAGTTCATTGACCTACATTTCAATTTTTTCCCAGGTTCTATTGTTTCCTTTTTTTTTGTATGCACAACAAGGAAAACAAAGAAGATCAGTTCAAGATTAAAGTCGACGTTGTTTTAATTTTTTTTGTTTAAAATTTAAATGCACCAAGTACATAGATTTCCTTATTCTGCTGGTGTTCAAAGGTTTTAATTACTGTACTTATTTGCGTTTTGAAGCATAATTAATATATAATTAAAATCCGATCAGCGGGTATTTCAAATGCAGTAATGTATTTTAAATGAATTTAAATAATTTTATCTTGTTTTAATAAATTTCTAAACCGACCCTGTACTCTACTTGTATTGTAAATTCTCAAACATATTGTTTATTTCCTTTTATTGCATTTATTTATAACTTTTATAAGAAAATGCACATAGAATAGACATTTTTATCCTACATATTAGTTCATGTATTTCAACGTAGTGTTCCTGTGGGACGGGCATGCTTGCGCTTTTTTTTTTACTTTGCGACCAAAAATTTGCTACAAAACTGACAAGTCTATTCTTCACATATTCCCCCAATTTGTTCATTCCTTATGAATAGGAATTTATTAATACAAGAAAAATGTATTAAAACATTTAAATAATATTAAATTCGGCAACTTGGCTAATAAATAGCGAGAAGTAAAATTGTCTAAGTATAATGCGTACATTCAAAATTGAAATGCACTAAGTGCTTAAGGAAATCTATGTACTTGGTGCATTTCAATTTTAAACCGACAAATGAACTCAGCAAAAAAAAAATGAAAACAACGTCGACCTTGATCTTGAACTGATCTTCTTTGTTTTCCTTGTTGTGCACACAAAAAAAAAGGAAACAATAGAACCAGGGACAAAATTGAAATGTAGGTCAATGAACTTATGAAGTTATGCAAACATATGTATTGCAAATATGTATCAAATGAAATATATTTACAACGCACAAGTTATTTTATAGCTGGCTGTGGTCTGTTGGTTAGAGCTTCGGCCTATGACTGCGGCAGTCAAGCCCGGTGCCTGTCGTATTTTTTGTTTTTTTAATTCCATTGCTTCATATTTTTTTTCTTTTTTTTAATCCTTCTTTTTTAATTCTCTTTTAATGTAACAGTTCAACTTTAAACATTAGGCGACAATTACATCATCAAACAAAATTTATTTCTATTCTTTACAAAATTTAATAAAAGTTCACATTTTCACAAATGATTTTTTATATGTATATGTAAATTATGGAGTTCACCACACGGCATTGTCTACCTAACCGCCATTAGCTGAAGTCATTTTATAGCTGGCTGTGGTCAGTTGGGTAGAGCTTGATTGCTTGATATTCTATTTATTTTAATTCTTTTTTAATGTAAAAGTTCAACTTTACACAATTACATCATCAAAGAAAATTTAATAAAAAATTACATATTTCACAAATTTCTATAAAAAAAATTACATTTTAATTTTAAAAACATAGAAAATATTTTTGCATCTAAAATATATTTAGTAAACATTTAATTTTTTCAAATAAGTGTGTTTTTCCCGTGCATGGCACGGGCAAATTTACTAGTTATTTATACCCATACTTATTTAACATTATATCCATACATACTTATTAAATTCTTTTTTAAATATGAGTTTTTATAATGATTTAAAAAAAAATAATATGTAGAATAAACATGACATCAAATCCGGCCCTGCATTGGTTGAAGCAAGTTCAATTAGAGGCGTAAATGATGAAATTACAAATCATCATACTTGACAATGTAGTTCTGCATTGGTTTTCATATTTGACAATGCAGCCCTGCATTGGTTGAAGCCAGAACACCCCTCATCCACTGTTGTATCGTTTATTTAAGTAAACGGTACAACAGGATATATATGCTGATTTATAAGGTTCAAAGATTTGTTGATAGGGACTAGTGGACTAGTTCGGTTATGTAAGTCCAAGCGGTTTGGCAATAATTTTGTACCGTTCAACGAAGAAAGATCTGTTAGTGAACATTAAGTTTGAGGTCGTTCCAGTATGTCAAAAAGGGCATATGGAAAAGATCCGAAATAAATAAATATTAAAAAATGATATTTTAAGGTCGATCCAGTATGTCAAACAGGGCATATAGAAGAGGGCCAATAGAAATTAAAATATAAAAAACTGAAATTTGAGATCGTTCCAGTCAGGGCTGCCGGCAAGGTTTTTTCAAGAGGAGGGTTTTGATAAATACAAAATTTTAAAAATTTATATGGAACATTTTTTACGTTTTAAATTTTTATTTTTTTATTTTATTATTTTACAAGTTAAGTAATCTACAAAAATTCATAGAAACAGGCACAGCTTTAAAAGCATTTTGATTTTGGCAGATTTGCATACAATACAAACAAAAAATATTCTTCGCAGCAAAAATTTAGAAAAAAATTAACAAAAGCAAAACAAACTAATGTAAAACAATATAAAAACAAAAATCAAGTAAGCAACCGTCTTGGTTTTTTTGCAAATTCCCTAATTATATCGTCTGGTGTAATTGAAATTTCCAGATTAATATTCAATGATGCTAAGCCATTTACTCGATGATCGCTCACTTGTGGCTGTAGCCACTGGAATGACAGCTAGTATTTTTAATATTTTATAAACCGGCTCAAAACTAACACGATTGCACAACTGTTAACAGATTTTACAAATAAATGAACACATTATTTAAATATATGAAATGTTTCTACTATGTGTGCGTGTTGTACAATGTTTAAAAGAAAAATTCATACTTGAAGATATTCTAGAGCGTTAGTCTTTTTTAGTTCATTTTGCTCCACAAAACTTCGCCACAGTTCTATATTTCCAACTAAAGCAAGCTCGGAACATTCCAATATTGATTCGTACTGGAGGTTTTTGAATCTAACCAAGTTTTTATTTCATCTAAGGCGCTTATAACGTACGGCTGCAGCTCTACAAAAGCCGCTATAGCTCGTGTTTTTCAACCCACCTAGTTTGACACAACATCTTAAGTCGAGTAGCTCTTGTTTTAATTCCACCTTACAAAAGTTTTAAATATAACTAGTCAATACTGAAATATATTTGTTTAGTTACATGATGAAATAATACCAGGTAGTGTCAGTTAATATTCAAATTTCAACGGCTCTCCCTACTGATATCACCTAGTATTATTGCATCATGGTTTATTTAAAAGCAAACCTTCATAAATATGCTTTTCCAATTCAACTTTTCTTTTAGGGGTATTTAAAAATACGGTTTTTACAATGAATTTATATTTTAAAACAAATAATATTTTTAAAATATGATATATTTCTTGATAAAAAAAATGTGTTTTTCCAATCTCAAAGGGGGCGGGTTTGACACCCAAAACCCCCGCCTGCCGGCGACCCTGGTTCCAGTGTGTCAAACAGGAAGAGCACCAAGATAAAAAAAATAATGGTAAATAAATAAAATCAATAAACAAGAATAATGCAGAATAAATCAAAACATGAAGAGAACTAAAATATTTGTGAAAATAAGAATATCGATAATTTTCCAATATTTATCGACGGACATGGACTAAGGAGGTGATGCTGATCAAGAATATATATACTTTTCCATAAGGAGGTGTGCCCTTGGACACTAGTGTGCAGGGTATAAAAAGCTGTTGATAGGCTCTCTATCACTACAGCTAATAAAAATAAAAAATCGACGACAGAATAGACAGGCATTGATATTTACTTCTCAAAGCGGCAACTTCGAGAAGTATTCGACTAGTCGATCGCACTCGACCATTCGATTAATCGTCCACTGTCGACTAGTCGGTTAACCGTTGATATTCGGTTAGTCAAATATTATGAATTTAAAAATCGAAATCTTCAATGACATGCTCAAAAGAGAAATCATATGCAATGTGCGACGTTTAGCAAATTTAATTTCGTTTGTAATTTTCGTTTTGGTAGTTGAACCAAAATACAAATATACAATGAACAAAATTACAAGAAAATTATCGATTCCTTCGATAATTCAAAAAAGAGCTATTACACATATCAGCTCAAAAGCTCCAAAGATCTCTCCGTTTTTCTAAAAGACATTTACTCGTTTGTTGAATGCAATAAAATTAAAAGCGCTTTAAACGAAGAGAAATTCCAAGTAAAATCCGTTTTTAATATACGAAATCGAGATAAGATTCCCCAACCACTATTCCGAGTGGAACTGGAATTTGATCCAAAGTCCCTAAAAAGGGGAATCCCACCCAATTTCATTGCGGTATCTCCTCCATCGCAAAATTACAGTGGAAGAGCCTCATAAACGCAGAGGACCAATTCAGTGCCAAAATTGCCAAGAATACGGCCACAGAAAATCTTATTGCACACTTCCCAGCGTGTGCGTAATATGTGGAGATTTCCATCCCACAAACAAGTGCAAAAAAACTAAGGAAGATGCAAATGTTAAAAAATGCAGCAATTGTGGTGGCAACCATACAGCAAACTATAGAAGCTGCCCCATCTACAAATCTTTCAAAAGCAAGGATCTTCCCAATGCTGATGCTTTCGCTCCAAAACAGGATTTAAGAAAAATCCCAACAAACCCTTCACAATCCATTGCACCTACTTATGTAAATCCCAATATAAATCAAGTCGTTTCCTACGCCAGCGCTTTAAAAGGACCAAACTCAGTCCCGTGTACACCCAACCTGCTCCCCCTAGCAGTTCTCTTGAACAAACTCCGCTAGGGTTTATACAAAATATGTCTCAATTTATGTCCGATATGCAAAATATGATGCAAGAAATGATTAAAAATCAAAGTCTTTTACTACAACATCTCATGTCTAAGCCATGAATGGTTTAAAACGCAACGTTATGCTAATGGAAAGTACCTTGTTGCCGGCGACTTCAACGCCAAACATACATATTGAGGCTCCCGCCTAATATCACCGAAGGGCAGACTCCTGTTGAATACAGTCAACAGACTCGGCCTTGACGTGATCTCCTCTGGTACGCCAACTTACTGGCAAACTGATAGTCGGAAATCTCCTGATGTCATTGACTTTGCAGTATTCAAAACTGTAAAAAGGAGCCAATTGACTATAGAATCTTCTCTAGATTTCTCATCAGACCATACGCCTACTATTATCACAACAAAGTACGCCCCAAGCTCTGAGGTCAATCCACCAAATAAATTGACCAGTAAACTCACAAACTGGCTCAAATATCGGCAGTACCAGGGACGTAACCAGGGGGAGGGTTTGGGGTGTTCGAACCCCCGCCTGAAATATATAAAGTATTAGAAAAATGTATGGAATTGTTATGAAATTTAAGAGAAACTTCCGTATCTCCTTGATATTTTATTTTATTAAAAACTTTCGTGTACCAAAAACTGTAAAAATTGCAGTTCTAGCATTCGGTATTAAGCATCGAATATCACGGTTTACATTTACATCAAAGTGAAACACCATGTAAAAATTTACAGTTATTCGAAATTTTCTGGGAATCAAATGAAAGGTTTTTTAAATGAAAGCAGGGACGTACCCACGAGTAGGAGGGAGGTTTGGAGGACATTAGGGTCCCAAACCGCCCCGAAATATATGAACACAATACGTCGGATTTAGAATAAATCCTTTTTTCATAAGCTCCTTCGGGTTTTTTTTTGCAAATTTGTTTGTATTGTTTTTAATTTACTTTTTTTTATGAAAAATAAAGATTTATTTTGAAAAAAGCGATATGTTGTTGATTTTAATCTGGTTTGCATGTTCTCCATTTTTTCTTCAGTGTTAGTAAAAAAAATTTAATGAAAACGTCCCTGGGCAGTACATTACATTAAGCCTAATGTGACACTAAAAACCAAAGATGAAATAAACACAGCTGTAAATGTTTTTTATAACCCTTATATTAACTTGCTTTGGGCGGACTATATATATATATATATATATATATCCTCAAATCTGCGGCGAGCTTTTTCATACACTTCCACATGAGCTAGAGAGCTGAAATTTAGAACACTGGTAGAACTCCGGTGACAATGCATTCTATTAAATTTTGGGGTCCATCAGAGGCGTAGCACAGTGATTTGTCTCCATATGAGCTTGGGACAAAAATCGAAGGAGTATTCTAAATTAATTGAAACTAAGTTTCTAAATGTATTTTGGCCCGCTGATTTCAAAAATGTAATCGGTTTTTCTGTAACCCTTATAGTTTTTGAATAAATCCAGAATTGTATTCTTGATTTTCTTATTTAATTATTATGCATATAATACAACTCTACAATTATATTTCGCAAAAGGTTTCTTAGCTTTAATAACGGATTCTAGTGGTTCTTGATTAGCTGATTTCAAATTTGGTAACCGGTTTTGGCTAGCAGTTGTAGTTTAGCAGGTACATTAATGCAAAAACATTAAAAAATCTTTTTAAAAAATTTAATATTATAACTATTGAAAAGAGCAATACATTTTTATAATCTTGAATACTTTGTAAAGAAAAATGTATATTCTACTATATTATATTATGTATATTCTACTATTAGGGGTATTCACGGTCTGGTGTACTTGATAGTGTACTTTTATCGAAGTGACGGATTCACTTTTACCATAAATTTTACCTGTATTCTCAATTTTAATAATTCTGGCACATTGTACCCTGTTCCACAGTTTATCAATTTCGTTTGCTCTCGAATTGAGTTTGATGTTTATCCCTAAATAATCAATTAAAAAATTATATTCTTAAATTTCGCAATAATTTATTCAGAATCGTTAGAACTATCACAATCTTCGCTCACTAAGAAATTTATACTATCCTCAATTCCTTCACTGATATTATCGTTTTCAAATACTATATATTTTTTTATATCTTTTATATTTTTTTATTTGTTTAACATGTGCATTGCTTGGTAAAGTAACAAACCCCAAGAAATCCTGAAAAATCTGGAGAACCCGCGATTGCCAAAACCATTCGGTATTGACCGCTTTAGTCAATACGAAGAAGAGGGAAGAGTAAAATAGAGAAAAATTAAATGACATTGGATAAACAATATTTCAATTGAGCTTTTAGTTACTATACATACATTAATATCAATATATTAATAAAAATACATACATTCATCACATTTTACCATTTTATTTACATTATGAACTTTTCAAAATTTTTTTTTTATATAAAATTGTCATTTTAGGCATTTACAAAAAAACATTTTTTTCAAAAAGTTGGTAAAAAATGGTGAATTTCTTTTTTTTTTCTGAAAGAAAACACATTAAACTTTAAAACAAAAAAAAAAATTTTTAGTAACTTTTACGCACTTTTTTTTTACAATCCATAATTTGTTGGGTTTTTTTTTGTTTTTTACTTGAAAAACTTTTTTTTTCATGGTACTCACAAATTTTTACATCGAAGTTTAATGACAACTATTTTATTTTTCATTTTTTAATACAACAATAACATTTATAAAAAAGTAAAGTTTGTATCATTCTTGCCAAAAATACCTTTTTGGCAATTTTTTTCGCCAAGCTATCAAAAATAAATTTTTTTCTTCCAGCATTTGTTATCAAATTTCCCTAATTTGACAATACTCCACGGACGTAAAAAAAATTTTAATCAAATAAAGAAGTTCATATTCTTTTTAGTCAATGTATTACCTTTCCAAAAATACCATATTTTATATAATTGATGACATCAAACTTTCTGAATTTTGTCTATGGGACAAATCACTGTGCGTAGGGGGCCGTGGGGAGACTATAACTTTTTTTTTTAAACATGGCATAACTTCCAATTCTTTGAAGCTACAATGTTGAAATTTGATAGGTGAGTTCTTATTGACAAAATTAAATTTTTTTTATTTTTTGGAAAGGGGGTGTGGGGGCAAAGGGGAGCGGGATGGAGCCAATTTAAAGACCTAACTTTCGTATTTTGTAAGCTACAAGGCTGAAATTTTTTACTTAGGTTCGCATTCGGGAAAAAGAGTAAAAGAGGGGAAAAAATGGGGAAAAAGGGGAGAGAAAAAAAATGTTTAAAAAAAAACAAAAAAAGTGGAAAATAAAAAAAGAGTGAAAAATATGTTTTTAAAATATAACCCTGTTCAAATATGAAATTATGAACACGTTAAATCTGTGGCGCGAAAGATTTAATTTATGGCATGTCATTAGACATGCTCACCTAAATAAATACAGTCCACTTATTCATAATGAGCTAATTTAAGGAACCTCATTAGTAAAGGGTTTTCCCTCAATATTGTCTACAATTTAGTGAATGACAATTTAATGATCGATTCTAAGAAGTAAACAAATACATCCCAACAATGTAACAGTTCGAGGAAGTACAAAGATGAATGTTTCATCCCCTATTTTAAGTATTTCTAAGAAGGATATTGAAAGGAGTCGTACTTCCGCTAAATACAGTGACAAACAGGTACACGAGGTACGCCGAATCACGAGCGTTCATAGGCTACCTACGTGAGCTAGAATTTTAAGAAATAGTTTTAAACTTTATATAAACCCAAATTTTAATTTAATAAAAATAGTATCATACAAATACTCAGCCGAAGCAGATATTTATTTCTCTTCGGTGGATAGAATTTACAAATCTATTCATGCTTTTCATGTGGTCCGTCGAAGTTATATCTTCAGCGGTAAGAAGCTCAAAGATCTCGAACAAGTGACATGAAGAAAACACAAAAATCTAATTGTGTCTAGGCAAACTACGGCCAAACAGTAGTAAAAGCGTAACCAAGGCTTCAACATTGGTTAAAAAACACAAAAATCTAATTGTGTCTAGGCAAACTACGGCCAAACAGTAGTAAAAACGCGAAACTACGGCGAAACAGTAGTTAAAGCGTAACCAAGGCTTCAACATTGGTTAAAAAACACAAAAATCTAATTGTGTCTAGGCAAACTACGGCCAAACAGTAGTAAAAGCGTAACCAAGGCTTCAACATTGGTTAAAAAACACAAAATTCTAATTGTGTCTAGGCAAACTACGGCCAAACAGTAGTAAAATCGTAACCAAGGCTTCAACATTGGTAAAAAAACTCAAAAATCTAATTGTGTCTAGGCAAACTACGGCCAAACAGTAGTAAAAGCGTAACCAAGGCTTCAACATTGGTTAAAAAACACAAAAATCTAATTGTGTACAGGCGAAACTACGGCCAAACAGTAGTAAAAACGAGAAACTACGGCGAAACAGTAGTTAAAGCGTAACCAAGGCTTCAACATTGGTTAAAAAGCACAAAAATCTAATTGTGTCTAGGCAAACTACGTCCAAACAGTAGTAAAAACGCGAAACTACGGCGAAACAGTAGTTAAAGCGTAACCAAGGCTTCAACATTGGTTAAAAAACACAAAAATCTAATTGTGTCTAGGCAAACTACGGCCAAACCGTAGTAAAAGCGCGAGACTACGGCCAAACAGTAGTTAAAGCGTAACCAAGGCTTCAACATTGGTTAAAAAACAAAAAATCTAATTGTGTACAGGCGAAACTACGGCGAAACAGTAGTTAAAGCGTAACCAAGGCTTCAACATTGGTTTTAAAAAAAAATCCACAAGTGCTGATTCGAAGTTGTATCTTGAGCTGCTACTTCTGGAGCTATAAAACTATTTCATCGCCAGAAGAAAATTGGAGAGAACATAGAGGTGCTACTCAAAAAAGCGACAGCACGAGTGTTTGTGGAAAAAACACTACACGATGAAAGAAATATCTGTCCCAGTTATGGGAGGAATTCCAGCAGAACGACGCAAAAATAAGAGCGTACGGAGACCCGAATGAAGATTATTTTACAAGTAATTACTTCAAATCAGCGGAGCAAAACGTGCAGCAAATAAATGCGTTAATCCAAGAGATGGAGATGGATCAGGAGGCGCCACAGCAATCTACAGGATATAGGAAAATTCAACAAAAAGTGGAAGGTTGCAGCGGATGAAGATGTTTATACGGGGAGTACAAAACTGCAGAGGTGAAATGGCCGAGTGCAACGGTAATTTGACAAAGATAGAGATGGAAGAAATAAGTTCCAGTATCAATGTAAATTACGATATGGTAAAAATGTTGTTCTCGAAATTATTGGACGCCTTCATCTTCAAAGAGGAGTTTTACGAACTCTACAATAATCTTTCGAAAGACTATACAAAGATTCGGATATATATTAAAAAGTATATGCAGCAAAGTGACGAGCAAGCAACGACATCGAAGTTAAAGCTAAAGCTAGAGGATATAAAAATTCCATCATTTCACGGAGACATCAACGAGTGGGCATCATTCTTTGACATATTTAAGAATTTGGTGCATAATAACTCGCAATTCTCTAGCGTGGAAAAAATTTATCGGCTAAAAGCAACGACATCGAAGTTAAAGCTAAAGCTAGAGGATATAAAAATTCCATCATTTCACGGAGACATCAACGAGTGGGCATCATTCTTTGACATATTTAAGAATTTGGTGCATAATAACTCGCAATTCTCTAGCGTGGAAAAAATTTATCGGCTAAAAGCAGTGGTCAAAGGCGATGCTGGAAGAATAATACAACATCTCCAGATAACAGATGCCAATTACAAGGCAGCGTTCGAGCTACTTCAGTAGCGATATGAAAATCGACGGCTGTTGTTTACATCACAAGTCGACAAGATATTGGATCAACCTATGGTCAGCAATGAGTCGGCATTAAATATTAAAAAACTCTTGGATACGACTAATGAATGTATTGCCGCATTGAAAGGGATGAACATTTCAATTGTAGATGCGGAACCTTTCATAGCGAGTATGGTCGTACGGAAACTAGACAAGGAGAGTCTTCAATTTTACGAGCAGAATGTGAAAAAACCGAAGGAGATTCAAACAAATGAAAAATAAATCATTTCGCCTCAAGCATTTATTAGGAACTCTAAACAAAATTAATTTGGACCTCACAAAAAAATTTAATAAAATTTTAAGCGTGTACGGACTCATAAAATCTGAACTATTACAACGCTCCAAAACCAAAAGAGAATAAGCTTTAGGAATGACGTAATTCACATGGGCAACAAATGTAAACCCAGAATCAAAAAGAACACCCAAGTCTAAAATATCCTTAACCGGCTTCAACGTCGAATTTTAAATTTTATAGGTAAAGAAACGAAACATGTACACATTTGCATGTTCTCCATTTTTTCTTCAGTGTAAGTAAAAAAAATTTTATGAAAACCTCCCCCGAAATTTTTTCCTGGTTACGTCCCTGGGCAGTACATTACATTAAGCCTAATGTGACACTAAAAACCAAAGATGAAAAAAACACAGCTGTAAATGTTTTTTAATTAATTCCATCATGGTTTTTTTCTTGATCTAAAACGAACTTAACATGTGTTTTTTTTCCCCCATACAAGCCCGTTTTGGCCAACTTTAGGGACTTTCAAACTTAAGAGTTTTGGGTGTATTTGCATTATTTAAGCCAATTTCGAAACAGTTCAGTCAAATTTTGGACAGCACTACTATTCATAGGCTCATAATAGCATAGTTAATGAAACTTAATGAAAAATAAATCATTTCGCCTCAAGCATTTATTAGGAACTTTAAACAAAATTAATTTGGACCTCACAAAAAAATTTAATAAAAGTTTAAGCGTGTAGGAATGACGTAACAAATGTAAACCCAGAATCAAAAAGAACACCCAAGTCTAAAATATCCTTAACCGGCTTCAACGTCGAATTTGAAATTTTATAGGTAAAAAAAACGAAACATGAAAACATTTATTTAAGTTCAAACAAAATTGGTTTTGATAAGTCTGTAAAAATTACATCAACATGTTGACCAAGTTCATAAATCGAAATACAATATTGATTAAACACAGCCAAGTTAGTGACTGTTGAACGCCCAGCAACAAAACCATGTTGATAAGAACAACTTATCTTCGATAATACCTTCAAAAAGTTTTGACAAAGAGGACAACTTGGAAATTGGTCTATAATTTTATACATCATTCTTATTGACGCTTTAAAATACAGGTGTAATAGACGTAATCTTGAAATTATCAATAAATACTCCAGCAAGTAAAGATTTATTAAAAATTTCCTTTAACGGAAGACAAAGTGAGAACATACATTTTTTTAATTAGATATGCTATCAACATCAGTTTTGGACGAATTTTTCAATTTAACAATACCTGTCGAAATATCTTCGTCAGTGAGAATTAAAGAACCGAAATCTACTGTTGATTCAATGTAATTGAAAATAGAATTATCTACAACCACTGAAGGTTCAAGGTTTGAAATGAAAAAATCTGCAAACAGATTGGATTAGAAATTTTGTCAATGTAAAACATTGAAGACAGAATATTTGAACAATATTTTTTAAACTGAATAAAATTCCAAAAGAATTTCGGGTTTGACTTTATACTATCCTCACAAAGAAACAAGTACTGCTTATAAAGAAATTTATTAAGGCAATTAAATTCACTCTTATAGTGTAAATATTTGACCTCATTAACAACATAATTTCGGTTATAAAATTTGTTTTTAAAATTTTTACATTTTTGAGACTTTTGGTGTACTAAGGTAAATTATGGATTTTTTAGGCATAAGAGGAATGCAAATCTTACAGATCTCAGACAATTTCACCAAAAAAAAATTATAAGAAGAGTGAACATCATTAAAAATTACATCCCAGACAACAGCATCTAAGATATTATTTAGTAATCAAAATCACATAAATTATAATTAAATTTTCCAATTGAAGAGGGGTGAAACGGGCCACTTTGAAAATATTTGTCTCCGATTTTCAAGATAGTGATGGCATTTGGTAGAGGTATGAAAAGTTTTTTGTCAAAATTTTAATGAATTTTAAGAATGAATGGCAATTGTAATGGTGTTCTCAGGCTTGCTCGAAAACAATATTTCACTATATTAATGCGTAAAATTTATCCAAGAAAATAAAAGTTAGTAACTCCTTATATTAAAGATTTTATGAACAATTTTCGTATGACGCGCAGCCACTGATACGCTGTTGGAGTATAACAAATAGAGCCCGACCGATTAATCAAACATAGGCGCTCCTACCCCTATGGAAGGATTCTACCTTTTAGAAATGTATCCTAAATTGCGGCGCCAACATATATGAAAAGTAGTTCTAGTGCTCAAATCCGGGACCGATTTTGGTAAAATTTTACATTTAAAGTTCAAAGCTTCACAGGTGGTATTTAACATCAACTAGAACATCCTTTGCCCATCACCTGACGGATTTGGGGAGTCCTTTAAAAACAGCTACTTAGATGGATTTATTCTTTGAAGAATTCTCTACCATTTCTACTAAACTCCCATTATTTTATGCTTTACTCCAAATTTTTAAAAATGATTTTAAATAAGTCCAATTTTTCTTACACGGGATATATGGGATAATCCGAGTCTCCTGTTAGTTTTGACCTAGGAGGCCCAAATTTGTTTGTGAATTCTTTTGGTTATATTTATTATTTGTTTAAATAAAATTTTAGTTCCTTAAAAAACCAAATGTGTATTTATACACTTGAATTTGAATGAAAATACACGAAAAAAGTTTTTAATGGTTTTTTATTTAAGTATCGGCTCTTTCTAGGGCCTAAAAAGGAAAAATCCAAAATTTGGGATCCATAGTTCCCAAAGTTTCAAGTCGATATCTCCCAAATTGTGTGCGTGGGCTATAAAAACTCAAGGCCTACCATGAAATTAAAAATTTGTTCGAAAACTACAGTGTTATCGCCTTGTTTGTTTTACTCCAACAGCGTATTAGCGGCTGCGCGTCATACGAAAATTGTTCATAAAATCTTTAATATAAGGAGTTACTAACTTTTTTTTTTTATTTTCTTGGATAATTTTTACGCATTAATATAGTGGAATCTCGTTTTAAAACGAGCCTGAGAACACCATTAAAATTGGCAGTACATTTTAAAATCCGTTAAAACTTATCAAAAAAAACTTTTTAAAAAATACAAAAAAAAATATTTCTTAAACTGTAATCTATTACCGTCTATCTCTAATCGTTTCCGAAATATTAATAAAAGAATAAATCAATATGTAAATGTTCAACTCGCGATTATTCGCGAACTAATCGGAATTTCCAAAAACCAAATATAGGGGGTAAAAATATACTCATACCTCTACCGAATGCCGTCACTATCTTGAAAATGGGAGACAAATATTTTTAAAGCGGCCCGTTTCACATATTTTCACCCAGAGGCAAAGTTCAAAAATTCATAAAATTATATTTCAACTAACAGAGGATATAATGCATATCACAATTAGAGAGTGGAAAAACACATTCCAATAATTTAAAATTCTTATTATTAGTTATAAATGACACCCTCAGATTGAAAAAACCCTGAACAAAATGTGTTTGCGAAAAAGCCGTGGAAAAAATTTTGCATGAAGAAGCCGTGCAAAGTGAACGAGAACGAATTTTGGTGCAAGAAAACTTAGTTTGAAAAACTGATGGAGCGGCCATCAGACTTTTACGCTAAAAAGCTTTTTATTAATTTTCGGTGAAAAATTTTGTTATGCAGATTTTTTTCCAAAAAGCACTTTTCATAAGAATTTTGTACAAAACATTATTTTGAAGAAATTTTGAGCTACATAAATATTTGTTTATGATTTTACGGCTTCATTTTATTTCGAAGCATATTTAAAATTTAGATATATTAATATTATCGCTTTTGTGAAAAATGGAAACGCAAGTTGTTTTGTATTGTTCGCAGTGAATTTGGGTACAAATTTTTAAATTTTGGTTTTTGGGTTTTCTTAGTTTGTAGGAGTTTGTAATTTGTGCAATGTTCGTTATTTATGTACACTAGGTGACAAAATTTAAAAACAAAAATTCTTTCAATAAAATTTTAATTTAAAAAAATTTGTGTTCTTCAATAAAATTTGTCAAATAAATTTCGTGAACATTTATTTGGTTTTTTATTTTCTACATTTTTGGGAACATAGCATGTGTGTTCTAAGGTGTATCGATGTATTTATACAATTTTTAAACTTCCTGCAAATAGCATTTCATGTGATCACAACCATTTAACAATAAATTGTGAATTATTGAAGTTTTGTGTATACATAAATGCATCCAAAAGACTTTCTTCTCTGGTTTTACTACGCGTATAGAAACCCTTTCAGTTGTGCGTATTAAAACAAAAGGAAAAACCAAATACGCGTGGCTGAAAGAAAACAACAACAATAAACGCACAAGTGTTCATGTCACACATTCCTTCGCTTATCCCACAAAAAAAGAAATTGCTTGTTTATGGTTTACATTCCTCCAGTCGATGGTCAATGCTGGCGCAGCGAATTTCAGAAGGAAAACCATGCGCGAACTAAAACTGTGTGGAGTCTGAAAACCACCCTTATTTTTGTGTGCAATTAGTACTTTCTTGCTGCGGCACGACTTGTCTGTCGGAGCCCACTTGTCTGTTCTACATGCAAACAGGTCGTCTACGCACGCGACATGATCGCCGAGATCAAGTCGCGCCGCAGCAAGAAAGTACTAATTGCGCACAAAAATAAGGGTGGTTTTCAGACTCCACACATTTATGGTTCGCGCATTGTTTTCCTTCTGAAATTCGCTGCGCCAGCATTGACCATCGACTGGAGGAATGTAAACCATAAACAAGCAATTTCTTTTTTTGTGGGATAAGCGAAGGAATGTGTGACATGAACACTTGTGCGTTTATTGTTGTTGTTTTCTTTCAGCCACGCGTATTTGGTTTTTCCTTTTGTTTTAATACGCACAACTGAAAGGGTTTCTATACGCGTAGTAAAACCAGAGAAGAAAGTCTTTTGGATGCATTTATGTATACACAAAACTTCAATAATTCACAATTTATTGTTAAATGGTTGTGATCACATGAAATGCTATTTGCAGGAAGTTTAAAAATTGTATAAATACATCGATACACCTTAAAACACACATGCTATGTTCCCAAAAATGTAGAAAATAAAAAACCAAATAAATGTTCACGAAAATTATTTGACAAATTTTATTGAAGAACACAAATTTTTTTAAATTAAAATTTTTTTGAAAGAATTTTTGTTTTTAAATTTTGTCACCTAGTGTACATAAATAACGAACATTGCACAAATTACAAACTCCTACAAACTAAGAAAACCCAAAAACCAAAATTTAAAAATTTGTACCCAAATTCACTGCGAACAATACAAAACAACTTGCAGCTAACCAACTTGCGTTTCCATTTTTCACAAAAGCGATAATATTAATCTGCACAAATGTACTTACTTCTATTTCGAAAACTGTACACTATTTCAATGTCCACAATTGACTTCATTTACTCTCATGACAAATAATGACTTGACAACATTTGTTTTGTTCTCATCAACACAAGTGCTGTTCTCGTTTTCTCTAAAAGATCGATACACAAAGTACTTGATGTGAAATGCCAACTCGGATAAAACGAATTAAAATTTGAAAGACGGCAGCAAATAAACCAATATTTAATTATGTCAGACTTTTTTTGGATGAAACATGCCAGGTGGGATTAGGCCGCCTCCTAAGTGAGTTCTTGCACATTTTTTGGGTGAATCAAAAACCAATGACGCACTTAGAAGCTGGCCTGATCCCAGCTGACATGATTCACTCAAAAAATATCCAATGACACACTTAGAAGCTGGCCTAATCCTACCTGACATTATTCACCCAAAAAAAGTCCAAAGACGCACTCAGAAGCTGACCTGATCCCAACTAACCTGATTCACCAAAAAAATGTCCAATGACGCCTTAGAAGCTGGCCTGATCCCAACTGGCATGATTCACAAAAAAAAAAAGTCCAATGACGCACTTAGAAGCTGGCCTAATCCTACCTGACATGATTCACCCAAAAGAAAGTGCAAAGACACACTGAGAAGCTGACCTGATCCCAACTGACATGATTCACCTACAAAATGTCCAATGACACACTTAGAAGCTGGCCTGATCTTAACTGACACGATTCACCCAAAAAAGGTCCACGGACGCACTCAGAAGCTGACCTGATCCCACCTGACATGATTCACCCAAAAAAAGTCCAAGGACACACTCATAGGCTGACCTGATCCCACCTGACATGATTCACCCAAAAAAATTTCGAAGGACGCACTTAGAAGCTGGCATGAACCCACCTGACATAATTCAACCAAAGAAAATCCAATGACGCACTCAGAAGCTGGCCTGATCCCACCTCGCGTGATTCACCCAAAAAATGTCCAAGGACACACCCAGAAGCTGACCTAATCCCACCTGGCATGTGTTTCGGCGATTTTCTCAATGTATGTGATTATACTCTCATCAGTTACAGTGGGTTTAAAAGAGGATAAATGTATCCACTTCTTTTTCACCACAACTTCCAAATCGTTGTTATCATCAACTCTAATAACAACAGGTAGTTTATAAATTTTTTTCTTACGCCTGTTTACATTCACTTATTTGTTTTGTGGTTGTGACAAAAGTGATGGGCCAGTGAGGGAAGCAGCAGGAACAGCAAAGAAGTAGTCAAACCGGTTTGCGAATTGACATTTTCACCATCGGCAATGACCGATAAGTGATTGGCATCAATAATAGAGCGATCGATTTCGAATTCGGCGAATTTACTCTTGAGTTCTCTTATTTCATTTGCTAGCAGTGACATTGTAGAAACTAGATCACTACTATAGCACTTAAGCAAATTTTGCAATTACTCTTTAAAATTTCAAAAGTATTTAGATCCTCAATTTTAGCACAAATGTTATGAAACTTTGAATGACAAATTTTGAATGTAAAAACGGTTTTAGTGATGGAATTAAAGCACTTGGCGCAAACGTTTTTCGGCGGAGACGACATTTCAAGTTCAACCAAATCTGTATCTTACAACTGGCAATATTGGAGCGTAGTATATTTAAAGAAATTTTAGTACACATGTTAGGGAATCACGGTTTTGATGTTTCAGCTTGATGGATACATTGTTAGTCATTTCGATAAAAAAATTTTGTTGACCGTATATTGACAAAAATGTTGTTATTTTTTTTTTATGTCAAATTTGTATTTAAAGTGAATATCAGAAAATATTGGCAACTCCAGAAAGTATGGAGTGTTGTGTGACATAAATAATAAAGAAGTTAACCTGGAAGTATACACGTTTGTGCTGAAAGTTTGTGGTTTATATAAGCGGCCCAGAAGTATGCAAAGAATTTGGCTGTTTGCCAAAGTGTAAAGTTCGGAATTGAAGATAATGTCAGAAAATGTCCGATTAATATTGAAAAGTGTATTAAATAGTTGCGCCCGTTCAATACACTATCGAGAACGAATTGGATGAAGTAGAATGTGTATCCTTACTTATTGTGGAAATGTTTTCTGGGAATAGAACTGACCGAAATTAGGAAACATTTTTATTTTTTATTCAACGTTTTAATATTTGAGCTCCTATATTTTCAATATATTTTTTAAACTAAAAGAGTTCACTAAAGTTCATTAGTCATTTATAGCTGTATAAAATACTTTTAAATTGGACTATAAGTTATATGAATCTATGGTCCCAGAGGAATTTAATAGACTTTTAAATAAATTACAAAATGTTTGAATTTTTCTATTTATTGTGTTAACCAAATTATTCAAGTCATTTATATCCCTTTAAAATGGGCTATAAATTTTCAAAATCAAAGAAGGGGTTACAACGTGGCAATGAGAAAACTCACCAAAAATAGGGTTAACCCATTTGTGGTTATATCTTCTAAACTGATCAAATAAATTCAAAATGGTTATGTTTTTCGTAATCAGCATAAAAAATTTCTCTATAAACATTTATCAGATTTAAATAAACTTTCACAAGCCATCGATTTGTGGTAATGTGTATAAGTGCTGCATTTAGACTGTTTTAGCTCTAAAGTCCCGGAGGCTCAACTTATTCTTATCCGATCGAACTGAAATTTAAAATAGATATATTATCTTTTTATGATTTCGAACCGATATAGGTGGTGTCGCGAAAGGAATTGAACCATTTTTTTCCAGTAGAACAAATAAAAGCCAATGTACAAATAAAAGCTAATGTACATTTCAAACTATGTTTATAATATCTATTACACATATCTCAACTATACAGCATTCATAGACTCATAAATTATGATTCAATACCAAAATAATTTTAATAAATTAAATAAATACCAAAAACAGACGAGATGGTCC
The DNA here is from genome assembly GCA_951394025.1 of Heteromyza rotundicornis. Taxonomy (NCBI): domain Eukaryota; kingdom Metazoa; phylum Arthropoda; class Insecta; order Diptera; family Heleomyzidae; genus Heteromyza; species Heteromyza rotundicornis. The sequence goes on from OX596010.1 coordinate 47,522,724, forward strand.
AGAAGGTAGGAATCGAATGAGGTCCCAAAAATATGAAGAAAATGTTATGTGCACTTATAGCCACCCACTTCATTTTAAAAATCGGGCAACTTTTTTAATGTTATATATTTATGTTTTCCGGTTTTTGTGAATTACTTCTAGAAAATACGTATTTCTCTCACATTTTTGCAGAAACTTTTTTTTTATAGCAAATACCATATGATCAACAATCAACTTGGATGCCACCTAGGACTTAATTTCTCCCTACCCAAACAGTATTACCATATCTGTGGGTTTTAACTTCGAAGAAATTTTTACCTTTCGGTTTCAGGAAAAAATTTGCTTATAGGATAGGTTTAACAATGCAACTATAAAAGTTTTATAGGCCCAGCAAAGCGGGTCGGGCCGGGCCCAGCTAGTAAGATATAAATGCACTCTTGGGCTCATTGGAAAGATGAATTTCCTTAAAAAAATGTTTTCTCCCATTATTACCGTATTAACATAAGTTTATTTTTGTACCCCCACACACACTGTGGCAGGGTATACTAACTTTGACACAATGTTTGTAACGCCCATAAGTATATATATTCTTGATCAGCATCACCGCAGGAGTCAATTTAGCCATGTCCGTCTGTCCGTCCGTCCGTCCACACGATAGCGGTCGTAGTTTTGGAGATATGGACTAGAAACTTTGGGTACATGTTTTTCTCGTGAATACTGAGATCAAGTTTTATAATGAGCCAAATCGGACAAAAACTGGGAGTGGCTCCCATACACCGAAAAAAAAGGTCAACATTTTTCAAGTCTTTTTTATTGCTGCATTCGATTGGAAATGTTTAGAAACGTATTTTTGACATGGTCTGAGGTTCTGAAGTCACATATATAAGGATCAAAATGGGTCTTGAGAGCAATTTTTTTTTTGTCATTTGATTGAAAATTTTTAGAAACGGATTTTGGATATGGTCCGGGCTACAAAACTATTTATTGGTGGATCAAAATGGGGTCTCAAGACCACATAATTTTATGTTCGAGGTGCTTCTTCCTACTGTGCGGGGGTATTTCAGCTTCGGCATAGCCGAATATAGTCCACTCTCTAGTTTTTCTTATTTTTGCGACACCGAAAACCATTGGAATTTCCTATCGGACATAAGAGGCACTATCGAGAACGAATTGGATGAAGTAGAATGTGTATCCTTACTTATTGTGGAAATGTTTTCTGGGAATAGAACTGACCGAAATTAGGAAACATTTTTATTTTTTATTCAACGTTTTAATATTTGAGCTCCTATATTTTCAATATATTTTTTAAACTAAAAGAGTTCACTAAAGTTCATTAGTCATTTATAGCTGTATAAAATACTTTTAAATTGGACTATAAGTTATATGAATCTATGGTCCCAGAGGAATTTAATAGACTTTTAAATAAATTACAAAATGTTTGAATTTTTCTATTTATTGTGTTAACCAAATTATTCAAGTCATTTATAGCCCTTTAAAATGGGCTATAAATTTTCAAAATCAAAGAAGGGGTTACAACGTGGCAATGAGAATGGGTTAACCCATTTGTGGTTATATCTTCTAAACTGATCAAATAAATTCAAAATGGTTATGTTTTTCGTAATCAGCATAAAAAATTCCTCTATAAACATTTATCAGATTTAAATAAACTTTCACAAGCCATCGATTTGTGGTAATGTGTATAAGTGCTGCATTTAGACTGTTTTAGCTCTAAAGCCCCGGAGGCTCAACTTATTCTTATCCGATCGAACTGAAATTTAAAATATATTATCTTTTTATGATTTCGAACCGATATAGGTGGTGTCGCGAAAGGAATTGAACCATTTTTTTCCAGTAGAACAAATAAAAGCCAATGTACAAATAAAAGCTAATGTACATTTCAAACTATGTTTATAATATCTATTACACATATCTCAACTATACAGCATTCATAGACTCATAAATTATGATTCAATACCAAAATAATTTTAATAAATTAAAAAAATACCAAAAACAGACGAGATGGTCCAGAAGGTAGGAATCGAATGAGGTCCCAAAAATATGAAGAAAATGTTATGTGCACTTATAGCCACCCACTTCATTTTAAAAATCGGGCAACTTTTTTAATGTTATATATTTATGTTTTCCGGTTTTTGTGAATTACTTCTAGAAAATACGTATTTCTCTCACATTTTTGCAGAAACTTTTTTTTTATAGCAAATACCATATGATCAACAATCAACTTGGATGCCACCTAGGACTTAATTTCTCCCTACCCAAACAGTATTACCATATATGTGGGTTTTCGAAGAAATTTTTACCTTTCGGTTTCAGGAAAAAATTTGCTTATAGGATAGGTTTAACAATGCAACTATAAAAGTTTTATAGGCCCAGCAAAGCGGGTCGGGCCGGGCCCAGCTAGTAAGATATAAATGCACTCTTGGGCTCATTGGAAAGATGAATTTCCTTAAAAAAATGTTTTCTCCCATTATTACCGTATTAACATAAGTTTATTTTTGTAACCCCACACACACTGTTACAGGGTATACTAACTTTGACACAATGTTTGTAACGCCCATAAGTATATATATTCTTGATCAGCATCACCGCAGGAGTCAATTTAGCCATGTCCGTCTGTCCGTCCGTCCGTCCACACGATAGCGGTCGTAGTTTTGGAGATATGGACTAGAAACTTTGGGTACATGTTTTTCTCGTGAATACTGAGATCAAGTTTGATAATGAGCCAAATCGGACAAAAACTGGGAGTGGCTCCCATACACCGAAAAAAAAGGTCAACATTTTTCAAGTCTTTTTTATTGCTGCATTCGATTGGAAATGTTTAGAAACGTATTTTTGACATGGTCTGAGGTTCTGAAGTCACATATATAAGGGTCAAAATGGGTCTTGAGAGCAATTTTTTTTTTGTCATTTGATTGAAAATTTTTAGAAACGGATTTTGGATATGGTCCGGGCTACAAAACTATTTATTGGTGGATCAAAATGGAGTCTCAAGACCACATAATTTTATGTTCGAGGTGCTTCTTCCTACTGTGCGGGGGTATTTCAGCTTCGGCATAGCCGAATATAGTCCACTCTCTAGTTTTTCTTATTTTTGCGACACCGAAAACCATTGGAATTTCCTATCGGACATAAGAGGCCCAAAAAACAAAAAATATGATTAAAATTTGAGCTTAGTAATCATCTAATATTGATTGAATCTCGCCTCAAATTGCGTGGCCACAAAGTACATCCTTGGACATTTTCTGGGTGGATTACTGAATTTTAAATATAGATTTGGAAGCTTAATACTCGCCCTGATGTCTATGTTAACAGGAGTCCTGGTAAACTGAATGAAATTTCAAACATAGGGGTTCCTACCCCTATGGAAGGATTCTACCTTTTAGAAATGTAGCCCAAATTGCTGCGCCAACATATATGAAAAGTAGTTCTAGTGCTCAAATCCGGGACCGATTTTGGTAAAATTTTACATTTAAAGTTCAAAGCTTCACAGGTGGTATTTAACATCAACTAGAACATCCTTTGCCCATCACCTGACGGATTTGGGGACTCCTTAAAAAACAGCTACTTAGATGGATTTATTCTTTGAAAAATTCTCTACCATTTCTACTAAATTCCCATTATTTTATGCTTTACTCCAAATTTTTAAAAATGATTTGATGATCCTGTTAGTTTTGACCTAGGAGGCCCAATTTTGTTTGTGAATTCTTTTGGTTACTTTTATTATTTGTTTAAATAAAATTTTAGTTCCTTGAAAACACACAAGTTTTTAATGGTTTTTTATTTAAGTATCGGCTTCGGTATAGGCCTTCGGCGTCGGCCGAAGTAATAGGCTGCCAATTGACTCTCGGCATCGGTTTCGGCCTGAAAATGCTTATCGGTCGGGCTCTAATAAGGAGAAACGCGTTTCCACGTATATCTCGTAAACGGTGCATCTTATGGGAAATCTCCTGGTATCGTTTTGAAGAGAATAGCACCGCCTACTTTTTAGATTTAAAAGGGTTTGTAAGGTTGGTAGCTTTTATTTTATAACGCGTCAAAGTTGTGTAAATCTGGTTTTCATGTTATATCTTATAAACGGTGGGATGCACGTTCACCAGACTTATTAACAATCTTGCACTGAGAGGAAAATGTTTTAAAATTATACGAAAATGTTTTAAAATTGAACGATTTCGTTTTTAAAATAGAGCTTTGTACAGATTTGTTCAATTTTAAAACACGTGTGCTAAAAACAAATTTTAAAACGCAAATGTTCAATTTTAAAAAATTTTTTCAAAATGAAAAAAATTGGTTTTAAGAAAAAAAATTTTTTTTTTGTATTTTTTTTTTGTTTGCACTTATTTTGTTTATTTATATTTAGTTAACTTTTTATTTTCTCAAATTCGAGACCGGGACTACGGAGTTTGGATGGCGCGCTAAACGCTCAACAGGTTGGTCTACTGTTAACATTATTTAACAGAGTCTAAATTGTGAGGAGTTAAGTCTTGCCATCGTTTTCCACCCACATCCGACGGCAGCACCAGCTATTTTTCTTTTCTTTTCTTATCTTTATAATTGATACTTTTCTTTTTACTTTTGAATTTTTGTTATTATATTTTTATTTTTTTATTATTATTCCGAACTCTCCATTTATTTTGGCTCTTGAATTCCCGGCCAACAGAATAAATTAAACTTACGATCAAAACGATAGTATTAAGTAAAATGTACGTGTGGCACCTACACGGTAGGTTTAGATTTCCCGAGTACTGGCAACACCGGTCACACTAAGTGTGGTGAGTGGTGAAAGTACAAGTTTCGAACGGCGCAGGAGTTTGCGCTGAGGTTAGTTAGAAATTCAGAAATCAGAAAAGGTCAGTTCTTCGCCAGCGGTCAAACCGATAAGTCGCACCTCGACTAGACCAAGAAAACGGCACACCGAGATTCGGTGATAATTCGACAGCGGCATTGGGTGAGTGTTCCGATATTGAGTAGGCAAGCCTGAGTAGAGATAGCGTAGAATTGTCCCCACTCTCACCAGCGCGTTCATCGCTCGTGAGGCATAGCTCCCGCATAGTAGATCTAGTTTAGTTTTCTCTTGTCAGCGCACTTATTGCTCGTGGCACATAGCTTTCCGTAAAAGACATAGCATAGGATTTTTTACTCTCACCAGCGCGTTCATCGCTCGTGATGCATAGCTCCCGCATAGTAGATCTAGTTTAGTTTTCTCTTGTCAGCGCACTTATTGCTCGTGGCACATTGCTTTCCGTAAAGGACATAGCATAGGATTTTTACTCTCACCAGCGCGTTCATCGCTTGTGATGCATAGCTCCCACATAGTAGACCTAGTTTAGTTTTCTCTTGTCAGCGCACTTATTGCTCGTGGCACATAGCTTTCCGTAGAGGACATAGCATAGGATTTTCCCCTCTCACCAGCGCATTTATTGCTCGTGATGTATAACTCCCGCATAGTAGACCTAGCTTAGTTTTATCTTGCCAGCGCACTTATTGCCCGTGGCGCACAGCTTTCTTGCAGTGGGAACGCAATACCAACGATCCGTCCTATTTATAGACCCTCTCCCCTCATAATCCCTTTCCCTGTAAAACTTCTGTTAGCTCTTCTCCTGCGCACGGACGCATGGTTGCAACCCCCCTCTCGTTTGATTCTCCTCTGACTGGTGGAAACGGACACCCCAACAGGCGCACCGCGGCCAGTACTCTGGGTAGGCAGGCGATTTTGAACGTGAAGGGAGCAGAAGAATCATAATAGATAATAAACCCAAGAAAAAATAATTAAGAGTGTACATTAATTAAGAAATGAATTAAAAATTAAATTAAATAAAGTGAATATCCAAGTTAAATCCTGTTTACAATCAATCTGACGGAATTTTGGACATCGCGCGGTCCCAAACCTTACAAATTTTTGCAACGAACCTTGGACGCCGACGGCTTCACCCCGGCTCCAAAATTACCTCGTTACAAAATGTATTCATGTATACATTTTTTGTAGTAAAAGCATACTTCGAATTTAAAAAAAAAACACCCTAAAACTATGCTTTGATTTTTTGAAATAGAAAAGAACAACAGTATTATCAATTTCAAACGACTAACGAAAGAGCATGACGATTGAAATTGAAAGCATTTGTTTTAAAAATGAAAACAGAAATGTACTGCAGAAAAAACGATGTTTTAAAATGCAAATTGAAAAAAAAATGTTTAATTTTAAAACATGTTTTTTCTTTCAGTGTACTATTAGGGATTTTTTTAAAAAAGAAAACGCATTTTTACAAAAAATTTCATAAACCTTATTTTAAATAAAAATATTTCTATTCTTTTGGAATGGTCTGCTTGCACCCGACCTCAACCCTATTGAAACCCTTTGGAGTATCATGGCTAGGGCTTTCGATCCCGGGATCCCGGTCCATTTTCAGTCCCGAAAATACAGGGATATTTTTTCCTAAATCCCGGGATTTTCGGGACTACATTTTAAATAAATTAGTCCATAAAAAAAGTTTAATACAAGAAAAATACCACTTTTCATCGCTCAAAAAATATTTTAAAAAATCGTCTAAGCAGAAAAATAGTTTTTGACAACATTTGGACAAACCCAAAAAAAAAAAAAATAGAAAACTCAAAACTTAAAAATTTTTTATTTATTAAAAAAATTTGTGCTTGAAATTTTTTCTTAAAGAAAAAATATATTTATTTCGGAAGAAAATTTGTGTTTTCAGTCTTAGCGAACGCACAAAAATGAATTACTTAATAAAAATATTTAAGTAAAACTGAAAACTGATACAAAAGTAATTTCAGAATTCTTACTTAAGCATATTTTGAATTGAATTGTGTCTTTCCTAAAAAAACAAAAACTCAAATACTAAAAATAAAAAAAAAATTCATTTAATAAATTGAAATTAATGTTTATATATTTACGCTAAAACTATCAGTTTTCCAATAAAACATATAAAAAACGATATTTTACAGTATTTTGTGAAGATTTCCGTAAAAAAACTGAAATTATTACTTTTTCTTTAAATAAAAATGAAAAATTCTAGTATTATTACTTTAATATCATTGATGTTTATGCAATGTGTAACAGCCGAGATAGTCCAACATGCAGGAATCGAATGGGGACCCAAAAATATGAAGAAAATGTTACGCACTAATGGCGAATTCGTCACCCACATCATTTTAAAAATTAGACCACTTTTTTAATGGTAAAACTTGTTTTCAGGTTTTTGTGAATAACTCAGCCACATAAATTCACTCTTGGGCTTTTTAGAAAGGTAATAAAGTTTCCTTTTTAACTGTGTGTAGCTCTAATTTGTTTTTTCAAAGGCACTATTGTGTTTCAAAATGTAATTTCATCTATTTTTATACCCTACACTTCATGAGGTATGAGTATATTCACTTTGGTCTGATGTTTGTAACACCAAGAAGGAGACGTGTCCGGTATGGAAAAGTATATATTCTTGATCAGCGTCACTTTCTGAGTTGATTTATCATTATCCGTCTGTCCGTCCTCTTTTCTTGTAAACACGATTGCAGGAGCTAGAAGAAAGCTAGGGATCCCAAATTTTGTATTTATCCTTTTTAGAAGGAGTTGGTATTGAAAATGGCCTACCTCCCATATAAATGAAAATCGTGTTTTCACTTATATTCCGCTTAAATAGTTCCATACTGGGTATTTAGTGGTTTTCGGGGTCGCTGATTTTGATGTCGGAATTTCAAAATTCAAGATGGCGGATCCAAAATGGCGGAGGAAATTTTAAAGATTTCATCAAAGCAGTATGAAATTTTGTATAGGGGGGGTTTTGGGGGTCGCTGATTTCTAATTTGATGTCAAAATTTTGTGTAGGGGGGTCTGAATTTCAAAATTCAAGATGGCGGAACCAATATAGGTGTAGGGTATATATAAGTCGGCTTTGCCCGACTGAAACTTAGTTACTTGTTCTTTTGTCAAATGCTTTATCATTGTCCAATTTCACTCATTGAATTACACTTTTGGAATTCGAAGCATAATACCATGTGTGCTGGAAAGTATCCCAGATATATTTTGAAGTAATACTTAAATTGTGTGAGTAGTACCCCGCACCTATGACCAATCAAGTACAAAGTAGTACATAAACCTTCCGTAGCTCACAAAAAAACGTATGGTGTTTGTATGGTTCTGATACGTTCAGTGGTTTAACCGTGATGTTCACTCATACATTTTAATATTAATTAATTCACGTTTCACTCTTTTCATTTGAAGTCGATTTGAGAAATATTGTTTATAAAAATTTTCTTTTTTAAAAAATTTCATAAATATTATTTCAAATAAAAATATTTCTTGTTGTTGCGTATGTATGAGTGAACATCACGGTAAATGAGTAATGAGTAAAATGAGTAAAATTGGGCAATGGTCAAGAATTTGACAAAAAAAAAAACTAAACGAAACAATAAAATTTTGATTAAAGAAATAATTTGTACAAATGAGAACTTCAAATCAGGCGTCACGCAATTACAAATATAAAAGTGTTTGTCCCGATTGATTGAATGATTGGTGATAGACTGACTCCCAGCCCAGCCCAAACCGCTGAAGCTAGAGTTCTGGAAATTTTTTTTGATATGCTCTGGTGTTCTGGGGGTTCACGGAAATGTTTACTGGAGGGTACTTTCACTACGTAAAGTATAAGTCCGAGCAACGCCGAGGAATTCAACTAGTTATTAATAAATATTTAAGTGGCATATTATAACAAACCTTGGTATCAAAATCAAGGAAATTTAACAAGCAATATTTGGAAATAAACTAATGTTAATGGGGTAATAATCGGAGAAAAAAATTATTAAAGCCAAACTTTAGTTTTAACAAGTAAGAAAGTTTCAGACTTATATATACCCTACACCTACTGGGCCATATTGGATCCGCAATCTTGAATTTCGAAAATGCGACATCAAATTTGAAATCAGCGACCCCAAAAACCCCCCTGTACAAAATTTCATACTGTTTTGATGAAATCTTCGGCCTCCATATTGGTTCCGCCATCTTGAATTTTTAAATTCCGACATCAAATTCGAAATCAACGACCCTGAAAACCCCATTATACAAAATTTCATACTGTTTTGATAAGATCTTAAAATTTCGGTAAAAACACGATTTTCACTCATATGGGAGGTAGGCGTGGCAGTCCACCGAGTTCGCCCATTTGCAATACCAACTCCTTCTAGGGCCTAAAAAGGATAAATCCAAAATTTGGGATCCCTAGCTTTCATATAGCTCCTGCAATCGTGTTTACAAGAAAAGAGGTAGGCGTGGCAGTCTACCGAGTCCAGCCATTTTCAATACCAACTCCTTCTAGGGCCTAAGAAGGATCAGGCCCGTGCGCAGAAATTTCCCGTAGGGGGGGGGGGTTTTATACAAGAAAGTATTGATTTTTCAAATTTTTATACCCCCACACTCACTGCGGCAGGGTATACTAACTTTGACACAACGTTTGTAACGCCCATAAGGGGGCGTGTCCGGTATGGATCAGCATCACCGCCGGAGTCAATTTAGCCATGTCCGTCCGTCCGTCTGTCTGTCCGTCCGTCCGCACGATAGCGGTCGCAGTTTTGGAGATATCGACCTGAAACTTTGGGTACATGTTTTTCTCGTGAATACTGAGACCAAGTTCGAGAATCAGCCAAATCGGACAAAAACTGGGCGTGGCTCCCATACACCGAAAAAGAAGGTCAACATTTTTCTAGTCTTTTTTTATTGCTGCATTCGATTGGAAATTTTTAGAAACGGATTTTATGTTCGAGGTACTTCTTCCTACTGTGTGGGGGTATTTCAGCTTCGGCATAGCCGAATATAGTCCACTCTCTAGTTTTCTTGCTCTATTCGATTGAAAATGTCAAGAAATGGATACATATAATGGGACAAAATTGGGTTTTGGGACCTAATCTTTTTTTTTGGTGGATTCGATTGGAAATTTTTAGAAACGAATTTGGGATTTAGCTCCAAAATAACCTATAAATTGCACAAAATGTTAGTTAGATAGTTCACTCTATAGATTAATATAATTCATTTAAGTTATACAAGACATTTTCGTTACGCTACTTTTAGACAAATAGTCAAATAATAGAAATTTAATTACATAACACCACCCCACCAAATTTGAACATTTTGAATTGGAATTTTATAACGCTGATTTTGAGAAATGTAGGATCAGGAAGTTAAAGAATGCTCGAATAGGCAAAACCCAATAATTTATCAAAACGAATCTTTTGAAAACTGTATACGTTTAGTGCTAATACTTTTTGTTTTGAACATGTGAACGATTTAGTTTAGAGCCATTCATTTTTTCGGTAAAAATTACCAAACTTTGTATTCAAATAAAAAAAAACTAGCTCAATTCAACATAAAAACATACATATTTTTGTTCGAGATATTCATAATACTCATTAACTAAGAATGTTTTTACTGGGACTAATTTGATCAAAAACAAAAAAACATTAAAAAATTAATAAGTTTTTGTAGCGTGGTTGATTGAATGGCAGCCCACACTTCCTTGATTTTAAACTTTAGCACAGTTACAGTCATAAATGGATTTCCTTTTGGTCTCCAAAGGGTTTCAATAGGGTTGAGGTCGGGTGCAATCAGACCATTCCAAAAGATCAGCGAACCAAGCCAACGAGGCTTTAGAGACATGGGATAGATGCGTTATTCTGTTGAAAAATTACGTTATCGTCCATTTTATCCTCTATAAAGTTAATCTGGACATCATCTAACATCTCTGTATACATTTCGGAATACATTCGATGTGGTATGAAGCAAAGAGTAGACTTGCCTTCAATTGAAAAGGCACCCCAGACCATAACGCAGCCACCACCAAAATTCCTTTAGGACATTGGCACACTCTGATCCCGTATATCGTGCCAGTAATAGCTGTAGCAATCTGGGCAGACCAGATTAAATTATTTGTTCGTCAGAAAAAAAAACAATTATTTCATTCAGCGATTTTGGTTCGCGTAAACCGATAATCGACAAAAAGTATGGAAATTTTCTATAGTTGAAATCGTAACCTTTTGATGTGTCGATTTCACTCATTCTTCGACGTGTTCACACAATAGCAAAACTACTTTTGCTCTATCGGCTTACTGGAAACAAATTAGCACTATCAGTTTGGTTATGTCGGTTTCAACTATCGATTCAGTGTTAGTCGAGTATCGGCTTACACGAACCGGACCCTGGTTCTAGGGCTCTTGTTATTCGAATTATTCGATTAGAATTATTCGATTAACCGTTCACTGTAGACTAGTCGGTTAACCGTTGATATTCGGTTGACCTAAAAAAATACATGGAGAAAAATACAAAATATATTAATATATATATTTGTCCAGGTCTGTCTGTCTGTCTTTCTGTCTGCCTATCTGTCTGTCTGTCTGTTCCTAACGCTAACCGATTCAAAATTTACAACTTCACTTAAAACATTTTTTTAAGTTGTTAAATTTTTTTTTTTTAATGTTAGCCCTTCTGGTTGTTTGTCCACACGACGCTGCGGTCGTGAGAAGGAACCAGAGTCACTTACAATATATTCACACATATATTTTTTTTATAAATGTTAGCCGCCCTGGGGAGGAATCGAACCCACAACGCAGCGATTGTAATTTGAAGAAGAAGCCAACCAAACGCTAACTCACCAAAGCCACTTTGACTTATACAATACCTTTAGCTAATATCGATCAACCTCAGCAAGCTGTATGCAAAACGCTTTCATGTATATACACACACAAAAAATCAGGTTTCAAATATAAACAAAAAATAGACCTCAAAAATAGACCACAAGACTACCGTTGCCACCTAACACTATTTTCACCTATTACGGTGGTGTATTAGATTTTCATATTACACTTTCCTATTACATTACATTTCGTATTTACATATATTCCCAGTACAACATTAAGGTCCGCACACACGAATGTGAAATACCGCAGCGAAACTTACTTAAAAATGTTTCTTGCAAATGTGATATTCGAATAAAAAATATTTGTTTGAGGTGAGAAATTTCATAAAAACAAATGAAAATCATTTATAAATTAAAATTCCCCAAAAAAAATACTACAAAATGAACTTCTAAGAAAGGTAGAAGTCACTCAAAAAATTACAAAAGGGGAAATCAAAACTTAAAAAATGTATATCTCGGAAAGCAGATTTTTGCTACAAAAAAAGATTCAGATTCGGTTTTAGTACGCCAAAATTTAGTACGAAAAAAAAAATTTTAAAAATCCAATGATTAAATCGCTTTGCAATAAAAATAATCGACAATCGGAAATAATGTTAAGCCGCAACAATGTCAGGTGGCAACGCTAGCGTTGCGGCGAAGAGTTTTTAAAAATCCCGGGAACCCGGGATTTTCCAATTGAATACAATATTTAATATAAAATTAAAGAAAAAACTGTTGCAATAATATTTTAAGCTTAATTTTAATTATTGCATTAAACAAAACAAAATCTATATATATAAAAGAGACGTGTATGTTTGTCACCAGTAGACGCGAAAACTGAAGCACCGATTCTCACCAAAATTTATATATGTGTTCTAGGGGTCGTGAGTCGTGACATAGGATAGATTTTGACACGCCCACTTTTACCGCCCACAAGTTAGTAAAAACTGCTATATCTCAGACGTTTTTGATCACAAGAAGATGAAATTTGCCATGAACATACTATAAGACCCCAGCCATAATTTGGGCTACAAATGGCCGGGAACAGACAATGGGGCGTGGCACCACCCATACAAGTCAATATTTGAAAATGCTTTAAAAGCGCTTCCACACAATGTTTTCCAACGAAATTTGGCAGATGGCTTCATGGTTTGAACTCTAAGCTAAATGCAACACATCGGCGTAATTGGACAAAGGGGTGTGGCACCGCCCATACAAACCAATATTTAAAATTGCTGCAACTATTTTCCAACAAAATTTAGCAAATGGTTTCATGGTTTCAACTCTAAGCTAAATGCAACATATCGGCGTATTTGGACAAAGGGGCGTGGCACCGCCCATACAATTCAACACTTCAAAGTGCCATTATTGGTCTCCCATTGAATATTCTTCAACGGGAAATGGTTCTATGCCTTCAATGCAACATATTGGAATTGGACAGCGGGGCGTGGCACTTTTCATACAATTCAATATTTCAAAATGCTACACTTGGGCTTCCAATAAAAATATTTGACAATTGTTTTCATTAATTTATTATGACCTTAAAGGCAAAAACAACTTTTTTTGGACCAGCGGACCAGGCCCTGCTAGTTTAAAATAAATAAAGTCAAACAAAAAGTTATTAATTTTAAATTACTCTGATCGAACAAGTTTGATATTTTGTGTGGTTAATTGAGTTGCTTTATTATTTATTTTGCCACGCTGTCACAAAATAATTTTATAAATTTTTTCAATTTGAAAAAATTTTATTCAGATCGATACAAATTTTTTGTTTACTGTTATTGACAAAAATTGTCTTAATTTTTTGTGTGTGTAGCACTAAGTCTAAGAAAGTGAGCTTTTTGTGTTTACCAATTAGATTGAAAGTAAACGCACGCAGTATTTTTGTGGAAAAGCGTCGAAAACATCTTAAACAATGCATAAAATATCAATTTTTTGAATCCCGCATTTTTACAAAAAATTTCATAAACATTATTTTAAATAAAAATATTTCTATTCTTTTGGAATGGTCTGCTTGCACCCGACCTCAACCCTATTGAAACCCTTTGGAGTATCATGGCTAGGGCTTTCGATCCCGGGATCCCGGTCCATTTTCAGTCCCGAAAATCCAGGGATATTTTTTCCCGGGATTTTCGGGACTACATTTTAAATAAATTAGTCCATAAAAAAAGTTTAATACAAGAAAAATACCACTTTTCATCGCTCAAAAAATATTAAAAAAAATCGTCTAAGCAGAAAAATAGTTTTTGACAACATTTGGACAAACCCAAAATAAAAAAAATAGAAAACTCAAAACTTAAAAATTTTTTATTTATTAAAAAAATTTGTGCTTGAAATTTTTTCTTAAAGAAAAAATATATTTATTTCGGAAGAAAATTTGTGTTTTCAGTCTTAGCGAACGCACAAAAATGAATTACTTAATAAAAATATTTAAGTAAAACTGAAAACTGATACAAAAGTAATTTCAGAATTCTTACTTAAGCATATTTTGAATTGAATTGTGTCTTTCCTAAAAAAACAAAAACTCAAATACTAAAAATAAAAAAAAAAATCATTTAATAAATTGAAATTAATGTTTATATATTTACGCTAAAACTATCAGTTTTCCAATAAAACATATAAAAAACGATATTTTACAGTATTTTGTGAAGATTTCCGTAAAAAAACTGAAATTATTACTTTTTCTTAAAATAAAAAAGAAAAATTCTAGTATTATTACTTTAATATCATTGATGTTTATGCAATGTGTAACAGCCGAGATAGTCCAACATGTAGGAATCGAATGGGGACCCAAAAATATGAAGAAAATGTTACGCACTAATGGCGAATTCGCCACCCACATCATTTTAAAAATTAGACCACTTTTTTAATGGTAAAACTTGTTTTCAGGTTTTTGTGAATAACTCAGCCACATAAATTCACTCTTGGGCTTTTTAGAAAGGTAATAAAGTTTCATTTTTAACTGTGTGTAGCTCTAATTTGTTTTTTCAAAGGCACTATTGTGTTTCAAAATGTAATTTCATCTATTTTTATACAATACACTTCATGAGGTATGGGTATATTCACTTTGGTCTGATGTTTGTAACACCAAGAAGGAGACGTGTCCGGTATGGAAAAGCATATATATTCTTGATCAGCGTCACTTTCTGAGTTGATTTATCATTATCCGTGGCAGTGGCAGTCCACCGAGGTCGCCCATTTGCAATACCAACTCCTTCTAGGGCCTAAAAAGGATAAATACAAAATTTGGGATCCCTAGCTTTCTTCTAGCTCCTGCAATCGTGTTTACAAGAAAAGAGGACGGACAGACGGACAGACAGGGAGGTAGGCGTGGCAGTCTACCGAGTCCAGCCATTTTCAATACCAACTCCTTCTAGGGCCTAAGAAGGATCAGGCCCGTGCGCAGGAATTTCCCGTGGGGGGGGGGGGATGGTTTATACAAAAAAGTATTGATTTTTCAAATTTTTATACCCCCACACTCACTGCGGCAGGGTATACTAACTTTGACACAACGTTTGTAACGCCCATAAGGGGGCGTGTCCGGTATGGATCAGCATCACCGCCGGAGTCAATTTAGCCATGTCCGTCCGTCCGTCCGTCCGTCCGCACGATAGCGGTCGCAGTTTTGGAGATATCGACTTGAAACTTTGGGTACATGTTTTTCTCGTGAATACTGAGACCAAGTTCGAGAATCAGCCAAATCGGACAAAAACTGGGCGTGGCTCCCATACACCGAAAAAAAAGGTCAACATTTTTCAAGTCTTTTTTTATTGCTGCATTCGATTGGAAAGTTTTAGAAACGGACTTTATGTTCGAGGTACTTCTTCCTACTGTGTGGGGGTATTTCAGCTCCAAAATTTATATATATAAAAGAGACGTGTATGTTTGTCTCGAGTGGACGCGAAAACTACAGCACCGATTCTCACCAAAATTTATATATGTGTTCTAGGGGTCGTGAGTCGTGACATAGGATAGGTTTTGACACGCCCACTTTTACCGCCCACAAGTTAGAAAATACGAATTTCTCTCACATTTGTGAATCTTTAAAAGCAAATAACATATGATAAACAATCAACTTGGTTGCCACCTAGGACTTAATTTTTCCCCACCCAAGCAGTGTTACCATATCTGCTGATATTCCCAGTACAACATTAAGGTCCGCACACATCAACGCGAAGTACCGCAGCCGCTGCGAAACTTACTCAAAAATGTTTCTTGCAAATGCGAAAATGTATTTGTTTGAGGTGAGCAATTTCATAAAAACAAATAAAAATGTGAATCTATCTATATCTATATATATATATATAAAAGAGACGTGTATGGTTGTCACCAGTAGACGCGAAAACTACAGCACCGATTCTCACCAAAATTTATATATGTGTTCTAGGGGTCGTGAGTCGTGACATAGGATTGGTTTTGGCACGCCCACTTTTACCGCCCACAAGTTATAAAATACGTATTTCTCTCAAATTTGTGAATCTTTTAAAGCAAATACCATATGATCAACAGTCAACTTGGTTGCCACCTCGGACTTAATTTTTCCCCACCCAAGCAGTGTTACCATATCTGCGGGCTTTTTTACCTTTCGGTTTCTTTCAAAGTATGAAATCGATTTGCTAAAGTATTTCACGTCGATGTACCGATCACAAATTTCAACAACTTCGTGTATTTTCAACATTAAATGCAGCAGGGAGTAATAATTAAGGTTATTTCCATTTGATTGCATGTAACTTTTCAACAATGGAAAAAATCTAAGGCAATGCCAAAATAACACGGCTTCTCCTTGAGTATTACATATTCGCAATTCCATAATTTGCCCCAATCTCCCAAAAAATTTCACAAAAACAAAAACAAGTGCATATCATTCTATAGCGCACTATCGTTTTTTCAAGAAAAAGCTCCACGACACCAACGAAATTTTGTATTCATGTGTGGCGACCTTAAATGCGCACTGCGAAAGTCGCCCACTTTCACAGTAACCCTACACACAGTACTTCATTACAGCAAAGATATTGGAATACAAAAATTTGTTTGCGGTGAAAAATTTCAAAGCTACAACTAAAAATGTGTATCAATTATAAATTTTCTTTTAAAAAACACAGTATCGCATATTCAAGCAACATTTTTGTTCAAGTTCCGTACCGGCTGCGGAATTTCGCGTTAGCTTATGGGGACCTTAATACAGGCAAACCGCCATTAATATTACGAGAAGACGTCCATTTCGAATGAAAATTAAATTAAACTTGACTTAAATGCACACACTGCAATTGGCCTTTTCGGCAAATAAGCACTGCAAAATTGTCCCAACAAGTTATAGAAATAACTTTATTCCCACAAGAAAAATTTACAAAAACACAACAGAACGTCTCTCAATGTGGCAACACTCCTCACAGACGGGGCGTTCAACCAGTGCAGCCAACTGTAGGCAAATTTCCCTTCCTAAGGGAATTATTGGTTTAATTTTGTCTAAAAGGGATAAAGGTACTTATTTTTTCTTAATTTGAAGGTGCACTTAGACCGTAGGAGCGAACACAACATTTGTCGCGAACTCCAATCGTAAACGAAATTCCGTTCGTGCAACCGTTTACACTGACTGAATATTCCCTCCCGCACCAGCATCGGAATCTACAGATTTGTTCGTTTTCAAGTGTTTACACTGCCGGGCCATTTTGTGCGAGCATTCGGCTACGTACCAAAGCTCAAAGATCGTAATCCAGTCGTTTGTACCGGCCGATTTAACGGCATGTGCTTCAAATACTTATACCAAATGTCATTTAATTTAATTTCAATAATCTTCCAAACATACTTTACTGCGCTACATACATACATACAATACGAATCATTCATTCATTCATCAAAACCTATTTCAATACCAATAGCTACATCAATTTTCCTCCCTATAAAATTGTACAAAATTAACTCCACAGTATAAACACCAATTAAACATATATATTTAAAAATTACTTTCATCCATTCATACATTACATTGCAGACAATGCAACAACAAAAAATTATTTAGGCCCAGCGAAGCGGACCGGGCCCAGCTAGTAACCTATAAATTGCACAAAATGTTAGTTAGATAGTTCACTCTATAGATTAATATAATTCATTTAAGTTATACAAGACATTTTCGTTACGCTACTTTTAGACAAATAGTCAAATAATAGAAATTTAATTACATAACACCAAATTTGAACATTTTGAATTGGAATTTTATAACGCTGATTTTGAGAAATGTAGGATCAGGAAGTTAAAGAATGCTCGAATAGGCAAAACCCAATAATTTATCAAAACGAATCTTTTGAAAACTGTATACGTTTAGTGCTAATACTTTTTGTTTTGAACATGTGAACGATTTAGTTTAGAGCCATTCATTTTTTCGGTAAAAATTACCAAACTTTGTATTCAAATAAAAAAAAACTAGCTCAATTCAACATAAAAACATACATATTTTTGTTCGAGATATTCATAATACTCATTAACTAAGAATGTTTTTACTGGGACTAATTTGATCAAAAACAAAAAAAACATTAAAAAATTAATAAGTTTTTGTAGCGTGGTTGATTGAATGGCAGCCCACACTTCCTTGATTTTAAACTTTAGCACAGTTACAGTCATAAATGGATTTCCTTTTGGTCTCCAAAGGGTTTCAATAGGGTTGAGGTCGGGTGCAATCAGACCATTCCAAAAGATCAGCGAACCAAGCCAACGAGGCTTTAGAGACATGGGATAGATGCGTTATTCTGTTGAAAAATTACGTTCTCGTCCATTTTATCCTCTATAAAGTTAATCTGGACATCATCTAACATCTCTGTATACATTTCGGAATTCATTCGATGTGGTATGAAGCAAAGAGTAGACTTGCCTTCAATTGAAAAGGCACCCCAGACCATAACGCAGCCACCACCAAAATTCCTTTAGGACATTGGCACACTCTGATCCCGTATATCGTGCCAGTAATAGCTGTAGCAATCTGGGCAGACCAGATTAAATTTTTTGTTCGTCAGAAAAAAAAAACAATTATTTCATTCAGCGATTTTGGTTCGCGTAAACCGATAATCGACAAAAAGTATGGAAATTTTCTATAGTTGAAATCGTAACCTTTTGATGTGTCGATTTCACGCATTCTTCGACGTGTTCACACAATAGCAAAACTACTTTTGCTCTATCGGCTTACTGGAAACAAATTAGCACTATCAGTTTGGTTATGTCGGTTTCAACTATCGATTCAGTGTTAGTCAAGTATCGGCTTACACGAACCGGACCCTGGTTCTAGGGCTCTTGTTATTCGAATTATTCGACTAGAATTATTCGATTAACCGTTCACTGTAGACTAGTCGGTTAACCGTTGATATTCGGTTGACCTAAAAAAATACATGGAGAAAAATACAAAATATATTATATATATATTTGTCCAGGTCTGTCTGTCTGCCTATCTGTCTGTCTGTCTGTTCCTAACGCTAACCGATTCAAAATTTACAACTTCACTTAAAACATTTTTTTAAGTTGTTAAATTTTTTTTTTTTAATGTTAGCCCTTCTGGTTGTTTGTCCACACGACGCTGCGGTCGTGAGAAGGAACCAGAGTCACTTACAATATATCCACACATATATTTTTTTTATAAATGTTAGCCGCCCTGGGGAGGAATCGAACCCACAACGCAGCGATTGTAATTTGAAGAAGAAGCCAACCAAACGCTAACTCACCAAAGCCACTTTGACTTATACAATACCTTTAGCTAATATCGATCAACCTCAGCAAGCTGTATGCAAAACGCTTTCATGTATATAACCACACAAAAAATTAGGTTTCAAATATAAACAAAAAATAGACCTAAAGCTGCCACTTTTAAGAAAATAACACAGCCACAAGACTACCGTTGCCACCTAACACTATTTTCACCTATTACGGTGGTGTATTAGATTTTCATATTACACTTTCCTATTACATTACATTTCGTATTTACATATATTCCCAGTACAACATTAAGGTCCGCACACACGAACGTGAAATACCGCAGCGAAACTTACTTAAAAATGTTTCTTGCAAATGTGATATTCGAATAAAAAATATTTGTTTGAGGTGAGAAATTTCATAAAAACAAATGAAAATGTGAATCATTTATAAATTAAAATTCCCCAAAAAAAATCCCGGGAACCCGGGATTTTCCAATTGAATACAATATTTAATATAAAATTAAAGAAAAAACTGTTGCAATAATATTTTAAGCTTAATTTTAATTATTGCATTAAACAAAACAAAATCTATATATATAAAAGAGACGTGTATGTTTGTCACCAGTAGACGCGAAAACTGAAGCACCGATTCTCACCAAAATTTATATATGTGTTCTAGGGGTCGTGAGTCGTGACATAGGATAGATTTTGACACGCCCACTTTTACCGCCCACAAGTTAGAAAATACGAATTTCTCTCACATTTGTGAATCTTTAAAAGCAAATAACATATGATCAACAATCAACTTGGTTGCCACCTAGGACTTAATTTTTCCCCACCCAAGCAGTGTTACCATATCTGCTGATATTCCCAGTACAACATTAAGGTCCGCACACATCAACGCGAAGTACCGCAGCCGCTGCGAAACTTGCTCAAAAATGTTTCTTGCAAATGCGAAAATGTATTTGTTTGAGGTGAGCAATTTCATAGAGCCTATTTACACAGTCATTCCCATGACGCATGGGCATGCCGTTTTTAGAATTTACACTGACATGGGCATGACGAAATTTGACAGTTTTTATATGAAAATGTAAATAAACGAAGCATGGAGTTGCCACCTTTTACGTTTTTTGTATGGATTTTCGGTGCAAAATGTTCTATCCCGTTTTCACTACCGCAGTTCTTATTAGCTCTTTGTCAGATTTTTCGTCATGGAACTGATAGTGTAAATAGGCTCATAAAAACAAATAAAAATGTGAATCTATCTATATCTATATATATATATATAAAAGAGACGTGTATGGTTGTCACCAGTAGACGCGAAAACTACAGCACCGATTCTCACCAAAATTTATATATGTGTTCTAGGGGTCGTGAGTCGTGACATAGGATTGGTTTTGACACGCCCACTTTTACCGCCCACAAGTTAGAAAATACGTATTTCTCTCAAATTTGTGAATCTTTTAAAGCAAATACCATATGATCAACAGTCAACTTGGTTGCCACCTAGGACTTAATTTTTCCCCACCCAAGCAGTGTTACCATATCTGCGGGCTTTTTTACCTTTCGGTTTCTTTCAAAGTATGAAATCGATTTGCTAAAGTATTTCACGTCGATGTACCGATCACAAATTTCAACAACTTCGTGTATTTTCAACATTAAATGCAGCAGGGAGTAATAATTAAGGTTATTTCCATTTGATTGCATGTAACTTTTCAACAATGGAAAAAATCTAAGGCAATGCCAAAATAACACGGCTTCTCCTTGAGTATTACATATTCGCAATTCCATAATTTGCCCCAATCTCCCAAAAAATTTCACAAAAACAAAAACAAGTGCATATCATTCTATAGCGCACTATCGTTTTTTCAAGAAAAAGCTCCACGACACCAACGAAATTTTGTATTCATGTGTGGCGACCTTAAATGCGCACTGCGAAAGTCGCCCACTTTCACAGTAACCCTACACACAGTACTTCATTACAGCAAAGATATTGGAATACAAAAATTTGTTTGCGGTGAAAAATTTCAAAGCTACAACTAAAAATGTGTATCAATTATAAATTTTCTTTTAAAAAACACAGTATCGCATATTCAAGCAACATTTTTGTTCAAGTTCCGTACCGGCTGCGGAATTTCGCGTTAGCTTATGGGGACCTTAATACAGGCAAACCGCCATTAATATTACGAGAAGACGTCCATTTCGAATGAAAATTAAATTAAACTTGACTTAAATGCACACACTGCAATTGGCCTTTTCGGCAAATAAGCACTGCAAAATTGTCCCAACAAGTTATAGAAATAACTTTATTCCCACAAGAAAAATTTACAACAACACAACAGAACGTCTCTCAATGTGGCAACACTCCTCACAGACGGGGCGTTCAACCAGTGCAGCCAACTGTAGGCAAATTTCCCTTCCTAAGGGAATTATTGGTTTAATTTTGTCTAAAAGGGATAAAGGTACTTATTTTTTCTTAATTTGAAGGTGCACTTAGACCGTAGGAGCGAACACAACATTTGTCGCGAACTCCAATCGTAAACGAAATTCCGTTCGTGCAACCGTTTACACTGACTGAATATTCCCTCCCGCACCAGCATCGGAATCTACAGATTTGTTCGTTTTCAAGTGTTTACACTGCCGGGCCATTTTGTGCGAGCATTCGGCTACGTACCAAAGCTCAAAGATCGTAATCCAGTCGTTTGTACCGGCCGATTTAACGGCATGTGCTTCAAATACTTATACCAAATGTCATTTAATTTAATTTCAATAATCTTCCAAACATACTTTACTGCGCTACATACATACATACAATACGAATCATTCATTCATTCATCAAAACCTATTTCAATACCAATAGCTACATCAATTTTCCTCCCTATAAAATTGTACAAAATTAACTCCACAGTATAAACACCAATTAAACATATATATTTAAAAATTACTTTCATCCATTCATACATTACATTGCAGACAATGCAACAACAAAAAATTATTTAGGCCCAGCGAAGCGGACCGGGCCCAGCTAGTAACCTATAAATTGCACAAAATGTTAGTTAGATAGTTCACTCTATAGATTAATATAATTCATTTAAGTTATACAAGACATTTTCGTTACGCTACTTTTAGACAAATAGTCAAATAATAGAAATTTAATTACATAACACCACCCCACCAAATTTGAACATTTTGAATTGGAATTTTATAACGCCGATTTTGAGAAATGTAGGATCAGGAAGTTAAAGAATGCTCGAATAGGCAAAACCCAATAATTTATCAAAACGAATCTTTTGAAAACTGTATACGTTTAGTGCTAATATTTTTTGTTTTGAACATGTGAACGATTTAGTTTAGAGCCATTCATTTTTTCGGTAAAAATTACCAAACTTTGTATTCAAATAAAAAAAAAACTAGCTCAATTCAACATAAAAACATACATATTTTTGTTCGAGATATTCATAATACTCATTAACTAAGAATGTTTTTACTGGGACTAATTTGATCAAAAACAAAAAAAACATTAAAAAATTAATAAGTTTTTGTAGCGTGGTTGATTGAATGGCAGCCCACACTTCCTTGATTTTAAACTTTAGCACAGTTACAGTCATAAATGGATTTCCTTTTGGTCTCCAAAGGGTTTCAATAGGGTTGAGGTCGGGTGCAATCAGACCATTCCAAAAGATCAGCGAACCAAGCCAACGAGGCTTTAGAGACATGGGATAGATGCGTTATTCTGTTGAAAAATTACGTTCTCGTCCATTTTATCCTCTATAAAGTTAATCTGGACATCATCTAACATCTCTGTATACATTTCGGAATTCATTCGATGTGGTATGAAGCAAAGAGTAGACTTGCCTTCAATTGAAAAGGCACCCCAGACCATAACGCAGCCACCACCAAAATTCCTTTAGGACATTGGCACACTCTGATCCCGTATATCGTGCCAGTAATAGCTGTAGCAATCTGGGCAGACCAGATTAAATTTTTTGTTCGTCAGAAAAAAAAAACAATTATTTCATTCAGCGATTTTGGTTCGCGTAAACCGATAATCGACAAAAAGTATGGAAATTTTCTATAGTTGAAATCGTAACCTTTTGATGTGTCGATTTCACGCATTCTTCGACGTGTTCACACAATAGCAAAACTACTTTTGCTCTATCGGCTTACTGGAAACAAATTAGCACTATCAGTTTGGTTATGTCGGTTTCAACTATCGATTCAGTGTTAGTCGAGTATCGGCTTACACGAACCGGACCCTGGTTCTAGGGCTCTTGTTATTCGAATTATTCGACTAGAATTATTCACTGTAGACTAGTCGGTTAACCGTTGATATTCGGTTGACCTAAAAAAATACATGGAGAAAAATACAAAATATATTAATATATATATTTGTCCAGGTCTGTCTGTCTGTCTTTCTGTCTGCCTATCTGTCTGTCTGTCTGTTCCTAACGCTAACCGATTCAAAATTTACAACTTCACTTAAAACATTTTTTTAAGTTGGTAAATTTTTTTTTTTTTATTGTTAGCCCTTCTGGTTGTTTGTCCACACGACGCTGCGGTCGTGAGAAGCAACCAGAGTTGTAAGTGACTCTGGTTCCTTCTCCACACATATATTTTTTTTATAAATGTTAGCCGCCCTGGGGAGGAATCGAACCCACAACGCAGCGATTGTAATTTGAAGAAGAAGCCAACCAAACGCTAACTCACCAAAGCCACTTTGACTTATACAATACCTTTAGCTAATATCGATCAACCTCAGCAAGCTGTATGCAAAACGCTTTCATGTATATAACCACACAAAAAATTAGGTTTCAAATATAAACAAAAAATAGACCTAAAGCTGCCACTTTTAAGAAAATAACACAGCCACAAGACTACCGTTGCCACCTAACACTATTTTCACCTATTACGGTGGTGTATTAGATTTTCATATTACACTTTCCTATTACATTACATTTCGTATTTACATATATTCCCAGTACAACATTAAGGTCCGCACACACGAACGTGAAATACCGCAGCGAAACTTACTTAAAAATGTTTCTTGCAAATGTGATATTCGAATAAAAAATATTTGTTTGAGGTGAGAAATTTCATAAAAACAAATGAAAATGTGAATCATTAATAAATTAAAATTCCCCAAAAAAAATCCCGGGAACCCGGGATTTTCCAATTGAATACAATATTTAATATAAAATTAAAGAAAAAACTGTTGCAATAATATTTTAAGCTTAATTTTAATTATTGCATTAAACAAAACAAAATCTATATATATAAAAGAGACGTGTATGTTTGTCACCAGTAGACGCGAAAACTGAAGCACCGATTCTCACCAAAATTTATATATGTGTTCTAGGGGTCGTGAGTCGTGACATAGGATAGGTTTTGACACGCCCACTTTTACCGCCCACAAGTTAGTAAAAACTGCTATATCTCAAACGTTTTTGATCACAAAAAGATGAAATTTGCCATGAACATACTATAAGACCCCAGCCATAATTTGGGCTACAAATGGCCGGGAACAGACAATGGGGCGTGGCACCACCCATACAAGTCAATATTTGAAAATGCTTTAAAAGCGCTTCCACACAATGTTTTCCAACGAAATTTGGCAGATGGCTTCATGGTTTGAACTCTAAGCTAAATGCAACACATCGGCGTAATTGGACAAAGGGGTGTGGCACCGCCCATACAAACCAATATTTAAAATTGCTGCAACTATTTTCAACTCTAAGCTAAATGCAACATATCGGCGTATTTGGACAAAGGGGCGTGGCACCGCCCATACAATTCAATACTTCAAAGTGCCATTATTGGTCTCTCATTGAATATTCTTCAACGGGAAATGGTTCTATGCCTTCAATGCAACATATTGGACAAAAAAGTATTGATTTTTAAAATTTTTATACCCCCACACTCACTGCGGCAGGGTATACTAACTTTGACACTACGTTTGTAACGCCCATAAGGGGGCGTGTCCGGTATGGATCAGCATCACCGCCGGAGTCAATTTAGCGATGTCCGTCCGTCCGTCCGTCCGTCCGCACGATAGCGGTCGCAGTTTTGGAGATATCGACTTGAAACTTTGGGTACATGTTTTTCTCGTGAATATTGAGACCAAGTTCGAGAATCAGCCAAATCGGACAAAAACTGGGCGTGGCTCCCATACACCGAAAAAAAAGGTCAACATTTTTCAAGTCTTTTTTTATTGCTGCATTCGATTGGAAAGTTTTAGAAACGGACTTTATGTTCGAGGTACTTCTTCCTACTGTGTGGGGGTATTTCAGCTCCAAAATTTATATATATAAAAGAGACGTGTATGTTTGTCTCGAGTGGACGCGAAAACTACAGCACCGATTCTCACCAAAATTTATATATGTGTTCTAGGGGTCGTGAGTCGTGACATAGGATAGGTTTTGACACGCCCACTTTTACCGCCCACAAGTTAGAAAATACGAATTTCTCTCACATTTGTGAATCTTCAAAAGCAAATAACATATGATCAACAATCAACTTGGTTGCCACCTAGGACTTAATTTTTCCCCACCCAAGCAGTGTTACCATATCTGCTGATATTCCCAGTACAACATTAAGGTCCGCACACATCAACGCGAAGTACCGCAGCCGCTGCGAAACTTGCTCAAAAATGTTTCTTGCAAATGCGAAAATGTATTTGTTTGAGGTGAGCAATTTCATAAAAACAAATAAAAATGTGAATCTATCTATATCTATATATATATATATAAAAGAGACGTGTATGGTTGTCACCAGTAGACGCGAATACTACAGCACCGATTCTCACCAAAATTTATATATGTGTTCTAGGGGTCGTGAGTCGTGACATAGGATTGGTTTTGACACGCCCACTTTTACCGCCCACAAGTTAGAAAATACGTATTTCTCTCAAATTTGTGAATCTTTTAAAGCAAATACCATATGATCAACAGTCAACTTGGTTGCCACCTAGGACTTAATTTTTCCCCACCCAAGCAGTGTTACCATATCTGCGGGCTTTTTTACCTTTCGGTTTCTTTCAAAGTATGAAATCGATTTGCTAAAGTATTTCACGTCGATGTACCGATCACAAATTTCAACAACTTCGTGTATTTTCAACATTAAATGCAGCAGGGAGTAATAATTAAGGTTATTTCCATTTGATTGCATGTAACTTTTCAACAATGGAAAAAATCTAAGGCAATGCCAAAATAACACGGCTTCTCCTTGAGTATTACATATTCGCAATTCCATAATTTGCCCCAATCTCCCAAAAAATTTCACAAAAACAAAAACAAGTGCATATCATTCTATAGCGCACTATCGTTTTTTCAAGAAAAAGCACCACGACACCAACGAAATTTTGCATTCATGTGTGGCGACCTTAAATGCGCACTGCGAAAGTCGCCCACTTTCACAGTAACCCTACACACAGTACTTCATTACAGCAAAGATATTGGAATACAAAAATTTGTTTGCGGTGAAAAATTTCAAAGCTACAACTAAAAATGTGTATCAATTATAAATTTTCTTTTAAAAAACGCAGTATCGCATATTCAAGCAACATTTTTGTTCAAGTTCCGTACCGGCTGCGGAATTTCGCGTTAGCTTATGGGGACCTTAATACAGGCAAACCGCCATTAATATTACGAGAAGACGTCCATTTCGAATGAAAATTAAATTAAACTTGACTTAAATGCACACACTGCAATTGGCCTTTTCGGCAAATAAGCACTGCAAAATTGTCCCAACAAGTTATAGAAATAACTTTATTCCCACAAGAAAAATTTACAACAACACAACAGAACGTCTCTCAATGTGGCAACACTCCTCACAGACGGGGCGTTCAACCAGTGCAGCCAACTTTAGGCAAATTTCCCTTCCTAAGGGAATTATTGGTTTAATTTTGTCTAAAAGGGATAAAGGTACTTATTTTTTCTTAATTTGAAGGTGCACTTAGACCGTAGGAGCGAACACAACATTTGTCGCGAACTCCAATCGTAAACGAAATTCCGTTCGTGCAACCGTTTACACTGACTGAATATTCCCTCCAGCACCAGCATCGGAATCTACAGATTTGTTCGTTTTCAAGTGTTTACACTGCCGGGCCATTTTGTGCGAGCATTCGGCTACGTACCAAAGCTCAAAGATCGTAATCCAGTCGTTTGTACCGGCCGATTTAACGGCATGTGCTTCAAATACTTATACCAAATGTCATTTAATTTAATTTCAATAATCTTCCAAACATACTTTACTGCGCTACATACATACATACAATACGAATCATTCATTCATTCATCAAAACCTATTTCAATACCAATAGCTACATCAATTTTCCTCCCTATAAAATTGTACAAAATTAACTCCACAGTATAAACACCAATTAAACATATATATTTAAAAATTACTTTCATCCATTCATACATTACATTGCAGACAATGCAACAACAAAAAATTATTTAGGCCCAGCGAAGCGGACCGGGCCCAGCTAGTAACCTATAAATTGCACAAAATGTTAGTTAGATAGTTCACTCTATAGATTAATATAATTCATTTAAGTTATACAAGACATTTTCGTTACGCTACTTTTAGACAAATAGTCAAATAATAGAAATTTAATTACATAACACCACCCCACCAAATTTGAACATTTTGAATTGGAATTTTATAACGCTGATTTTGAGAAATGTAGGATCAGGAAGTTAAAGAATGCCAATAATTTATCAAAACGAATCTTTTGAAAACTGTATACGTTTAGTGCTAATACTTTTTGTTTTGAACATGTGAACGATTTAGTTTAGAGCCATTCATTTTTTCGGTAAAAATTACCAAACTTTGTATTCAAATAAAAAAAAACTAGCTCAATTCAACATAAAAACATACATATTTTTGTTCGAGATATTCATAATACTCATTAACTAAGAATGTTTTTACTGGGACTAATTTGATCAAAAACAAAAAAAACATTAAAAAATTAATAAGTTTTTGTAGCGTGGTTGATTGAATGGCAGCCCACACTTCCTTGATTTTAAACTTTAGCACAGTTACAGTCATAAATGGATTTCCTTTTGGTCTCCAAAGGGTTTCAATAGGGTTGAGGTCGGGTGCAATCAGACCATTCTAAAAGATCAGCGAACCAAGCCAACGAGGCTTTAGAGACATGGGATAGATGCGTTATTCTGTTGAAAAATTACGTTCTCGTCCATTTTATCCTCTATAAAGTTAATCTGGACATCATCTAACATCTCTGTATACATTTCGGAATTCATTCGATGTGGTATGAAGCAAAGAGTAGACTTGCCTTCAATTGAAAAGGCACCCCAGACCATAACGCAGCCACCACCAAAATTCCTTTAGGACATTGGCACACTCTGATCCCGTATATCGTGCCAGTAATAGCTGTAGCAATCTGGGCAGACCAGATTAAATTTTTTGTTCGTCAGAAAAAAAAAACAATTATTTCATTCAGCGATTTTGGTTCGCGTAAACCGATAATCGACAAAAAGTATGGAAATTTTCTATAGTTGAAATCGTAACCTTTTGATGCGTCGATTTAACGCATTCTTCGACGTGTTCACACAATAGCAAAACTACTTTTGCTCTATCGGCTTACTGGAAACAAATTAGCACTATCAGTTTGGTTATGTCGGTTTCAACTATCGATTCAGTGTTAGTCGAGTATCGGCTTACACAAACCGGACCCTGGTTCTAGGGCTCTTGTTATTCGAATTATTCGATTAGAATTATTCGATTAACCGTTCACTGTAGACTAGTCGGTTAACCGTTGATATTCGGTTGACCTAAAAAAATACATGGAGAAAAATACAAAATATATTAATATATATATTTGTCCAGGTCTGTCTGTCTGTCTTTCTGTCTGCCTATCTGTCTGTCTGTCTGTTCCTAACGCTAACCGATTCAAAATTTACATTTTTTAAGTTGTTAAATTTTTTTTTTTTAATGTTAGCCCTTCTGGTTGTTTGTCCACACGACGCTGCGGTCGTGAGAAGGAACCAGAGTCACTTACAATATATCCACACATATATTTTTTTTATAAATGTTAGCCGCCCTGGGGAGGAATCGAACCCACAACGCAGCGATTGTAATTTGAAGAAGAAGCCAACCAAACGCTAACTCACCAAAGCCACTTTGACTTATACAATACCTAATATCGATCAACCTCAGCAAGCTGTATGCAAAACGCTTTCATGTATATAACCACACAAAAAATTAGGTTTCAAATATAAACAAAAAATAGACCTAAAGCTGCCACTTTTAAGAAAATAACACAGCCACAAGACTACCGTTGCCACCTAACACTTTTTTCACCTATTACGGTGGTGTATTAGATTTTCATATTACACTTTCCTATTACATTACATTTCATATTTACATATATTCCCAGTACAACATTAAGGTCCGCACACACGAACGTGAAATACCGCAGCGAAACTTACTTAAAAATGTTTCTTGCAAATGTGATATTCGAATAAAAAATATTTGTTTGAGGTGAGAAATTTCATAAAAACAAATGAAAATGAGAATCATTTATAAATTAAAATTCCCCAAAAAAAATACTACAAAATGAACTTCTAAGAAAGGTAGAAGTCACTCAAAAAATTACAAAAGGGGAAATCAAAACTTAAAAAATGTATATCTCGGAAAGCAGATTTTTGCTACAAAAAAAGATTCAGATTCGGTTTTAGTACGCCAAAATTTAGTACGAAAAAAAAAAATTTTAAAAATCCAATGATTAAATTGCTTTGCAATAAAAATAATCGACAATCGGAAATAATGTTAAGCCGCAACAATGTCAGGTGGCAACGCTAGCGTTGCGGCGAAGAGTTTTTAAAAATCCCGGGAACCCGGGATTTTCCAATTGAATACAATATTTAATATAAAATTAAAGAAAAAACTGTTGCAATAATATTTTAAGCTTAATTTTAATTATTGCATTAAACAAAACAAAATCTATATATATAAAAGAGACGTGTATGTTTGTCACCAGTAGACGCGAAAACTGAAGCACCGATTCTCACCAAAATTTATATATGTGTTCTAGGGGTCGTGAGTCGTGACATAGGATAGATTTTGACACGCCCACTTTTACCGCCCACAAGTTAGTAAAAACTGCTATATCTCAGACGTTTTTGATCACAAGAAGATGAAATTTGCCATGAACATACTATAAGACCCCAGCCATAATTTGGGCTACAAATGGCCGGGAACAGACAATGGGGCGTGGCACCACCCATACAAGTCAATATTTGAAAATGCTTTAAAAGCGCTTCCACACAATGTTTTCCAACGAAATTTGGCAGATGGCTTCATGGTTTGAACTCTAAGCTAAATGCAACACATCGGCGTAATTGGACAAAGGGGTGTGGCACCGCCCATACAAACCAATATTTAAAATTGCTGCAACTATTTTCAACTCTAAGCTAAATGCAACATATCGGCGTATTTGGACAAAGGGGCGTGGCACCGCCCATACAATTCAATACTTCAAAGTGCCATTATTGGTCTCCCATTGAATATTCTTCAACGGGAAATGGTTCTATGCCTTCAATGCAACATATTGGAATTGGACAGCGAGGCGTGGCACTTTTCATACAATTCAATATTTCAAAATGCTACACTTGGGCTTCCAATAAAAATATTTGACAATTGTTTTCATTAATTTATTATGACCTTAAAGGCAAAAACAACTTTTTTTGGACCAGCGGACCAGGCCCTGCTAGTTTAAAATAAATAAAGTCAAACAAAAAGTTATTAATTTTAAATTACTCTGATCGAACAAGTTTGATATTTTGTGTGGTTAATTGAGTTGCTTTATTATTTATTTTGCCACGCTGTCACAAAATAATTTTATTAATTTTTTCAATTTGAAAAAATTTTATTCAGATCGATACAAATTTTTTGTTTACTGTTATTGACAAAAATTGTCTTAATTTTTTGTGTGTGTAGCACTAAGTCTAAGAAAGTGAGCTTTTTGTGTTTACCAATTAGATTGAAAGTAAACGCACGCAGTATTTTTGTGGAAAAGCGTCGAAAACATCTTAAACAATGCATAAAATATCAATTTTTTGAATCCCGGGATTCCGGACTCAAAATCCCGGGTTTCCGGGATTTAGAAAACGTTCGGGATCCCGGTTTTGGGATTCGGGATCCCGGGATTGAATGCCTTAGTATATACACATTCACCATACAGTTTGCTGAACTATATCGCCATTAGCTGAAGTTATTTTATAGCTGCCTGTGGTCTGTTGGTTAGAGCTTAGGCCTATGACTGCGGCAGTCATAGGTTCAAGCCCGGTGCCGGCCGTAGTTTTTGTTTTTTTAATTCCATTGCTTCATATTTTTTTCTAGTAAACAAGTAAATTTTAGTGCATTGGTTTTTAAAATAGAGCTTAAAACAAATTTGTTTAATTTTGAAACACGTGCGTTTAAATTTCGCAAACGTTCTCTTCTGTCAAAAAAGAATTCCACATAGAACGATTGGATTCTATTAAAAATAAATTTTAGAAAGTTAATTGAACATATTTAGGTGATTTATAGAATGGTTTAATATTAAGCTAGTATATAGGTACGTCTTCAATTTCTTTGAAAATTTTTCTTTAATTGCGTTATGTAGCAATATTGCCTTTTATCCTGCGCTAAACATGCGTGTGTCATAAAGTTCTGAATCTGAACATTTTGTCCAAAAACAAAAATTTACATTTTATATCTTATATCTTAACTTTTTCTAAAACCAGGCTTTAGAAGATGTCCACCTTCCACACAGACCTATTCTGCAGGATATTCTCTACTATATGGATCGAATATTTACGGTCATATTTTTCTTAGAAATGTTAATCAAATGGTTGGCTCTGGGTTTTAAGGTGTACTTCACAAACGCATGGTGTTGGCTTGATTTCGTTATCGTGATGGTAAGTAAAATTGTTTTATAAATACATATAGCTGATACTTTCGATTTAAACAGACAACACAGTAATAAATTTATACTCAGTATTGACTTGACTCGACATCAATTTGTTGACAAATATTTTATTTAGTACGAAATTTACGAAATATTTTAAATTTACTTATGAATTAATTTTGTTATTTTAGTTTTGGTAATAAAATCGGTATTAAAACTGCTAGTGCTAGGTATACTTTGGATACCTTAGTTTTTTAGTTATGAATATCAATAAACTACCTACACGCAGAGAAAAAACATGGTTGACCTGATCATATTTTAAGGGGACCATATTATGATTGGCGAAATGATTGCACCAACCATGCCATGATTGCATACTAAACATTTACATGATTGCAGCTAACCATTTACATGATTGAAAATAAACATGTAATGATTGTAGCCAAAAATTTGCATGATGGTTACAATCATGCTAACCAATTTTTATTCAAATTTCAATTGAATTTCAACATATACTTTTCAATTGTTTCAAATTATATTATTAATATTTCAATGTAATATTAGCTGATTGTTTATTATATTTAAGAAATAATAGTTCATATACATTTTTCTTACTTACTTACGTTTGGCCGTGCCGAGATTTGAACCTGGGATACTTGGGTTGCTGCCGAAGCGCGTTAGCGCGTTTAGCTACTAGTGCCTTGAATTTCTTTTGTTCTAAATGCATACATATACTAATTATTATTTATCAAAAACACAAACCAAAAATAATTTATTGCTTGTAACACTAGATGGAG
The DNA here is from genome assembly GCA_951394025.1 of Heteromyza rotundicornis. Classification (NCBI taxonomy): domain Eukaryota; kingdom Metazoa; phylum Arthropoda; class Insecta; order Diptera; family Heleomyzidae; genus Heteromyza; species Heteromyza rotundicornis. The sequence continues at coordinate 47,555,767 of OX596010.1, forward strand.
CTGGTGTATTTTCATATCAAACAATCAAATATCACAGTTTGAAAATAAAAATGAAGGAATGTGTGGAATGTGTCAAAAATCTAATACAAAAACCTTTTTTTATATTTTTATGGAATAAGCAAAGACAACAACTCAAAATTCGGACATTGCACATTTGGGCCCCCGAAAAAAAATTCGTAATATTAAATATCCAATCATATACATTATTGCCTCTACCATGTTTTTGGCATGGTTGGAATCTAATCATAATATGTTCTCTGAAATCATAATATGGTCTCTATAATCATTTAAATATAATTTACATGATTACCCCAACCAACTATGGTCTTTATAATCATAGTATTATTGTAGCAAGTATATATGATCGCTGCAATCATGCTCCAACCATATTTTTTTTCTGCGTGTAGAACCCTATATAGCTAGATTTAGCGTTAACTGATATATTAGAAAACGATTAAACCTATAAACCACATGTATGTACAAAAAATTTAAATTTAAATTCCAAATATAAATGTTTCGTTTTATTATCAAACGAAAATTAAGCTCTCACTAATTAATTTGGCTTCGGTTTGGTCTGGCGCCGACGATGTCCCAGCATTTCGCTCCATGAGAACTTTAAGAGCACTGAGACCCCTGCGTGCTGTTTCACGTTGGGAGGGTATGAAAGTAAGTAAACCCCGCGGTGTTTTATCCTAAACTATCCTAAACAAATTTTAAAACGCAGTCATTCAATTTTAAAACTTTGTGCTAAAAACCAATTTAAAAGCAAATTTACACTGAAATAAAAAAATCATGTAAAATTGAAATTGCCTGCCTTTCAATTTTAATTTCATGACAAAATTTGTTAATTTGATGAGAATTGCATCATTCCATTCGTTTTTCTTGTCATATTGATACTATTTTTGTTAAATTGGTATGAAAAACAATAAATTGATATTATCACGTTTTACACTCCATTATCAATTCACAACATCAAACTTGCAACGCCACTTATCAATTAATATACCATCCATATTAAGAAACTCACGAAAAATTACATGAAACAATTAAGTTTCAATAAGAATTTTCTATCTCTTGTGCAAAAAAATTTGAAATCGATCAAGTAGGCTCTGATTCAAAAGTTGAATCTGAGAAAAAAAGTTATCCTCATTTTTCCGCGTTCTCGTGAAAGTGCAACTTAAAAAGCGCAACTCGTAAAAAGTCTTACAAAAAAAGTGAAAGTAAAGTGAAAAAGTAAAAAATATTGTATTTCGGGCTTTATTCGAAAATATTTCAATGTTTTTCATACACAATTTGCATAGTTCTGAAAGAAATTTTAGCTTTCACAGAATTATTAACAAAAATCTTCGGTGGTGCAACACAAACATATCGCCTTACCAACAACTGTTGTAATCTGGTTACTGCTTGTTAAACGAATTCTTCAATTCCAATTCCTACACCTATTAATCTCCTCAACAATCCTGATTATATTGTCATATAACATGTATTTATACTCCACTGTTAATTTAAAATTACAATAAATATGTAAATATTTATCACGTTTCGCGTTTTATTCGTGATAAATTAAATTTATGGTAAAATTACGTTGGTATCCTATCAATTACAATTTTTTCATAACAAAATTGGTTCATATCATTTCAAAACGGGTTCACATCAATATTAAGTTGGTATCCCATTCCTTTTTTTTTCATATCAAAAGTCAGTTGGGATCCCATCAATTCCTCCTTTTTTCATATCAAAATTCAGTTGGGATCCCATCAATTCCATTTTTTTCATATCAAATTCTAGTTGGTATCCCATTAATTCACCACTTTTTATATCAATTCTGCATTATTCATATCCAAAAATTTACTCATATCAAAATGATAAAGCAGCAGCATCAAATTTCATTATCGGCCATATTTTGTCAACGAAAATTGAAGATTTTATGGTATTTTTTGCATTTTTTGGTTCGGTGTACGTTTTAAAATTGGTTTTTAGCGCACGTGTTTTGAAATTGAACAAATCTGTACAAAGCTCTATTTTAAAAACTAAATCGTTATATTTTAAAAATTTGCTCTCAGTGTAGTTTTGATATATTTTCCCAGCGGCTCGAACAACAAGCACGATAAGAAGAACTTTTTAAGCGCTTTTGTTTTCAAAAAACCAAAAAAATCTAATCAAATTTTTTGCTGCCAAAATAAAAACCAAAAGAAAAAATAATTAGAAATTCGAAATAAATTTTTACTGGAGTCTACATAAAATTTCCCTAATAAAAATATTGTTAACGTACGAGTATAGACAATTGGCCGTCGTAACATTATGATAAAGCATGAGAAACAATTACCAACATTAATTAACATTTTTTTAAGACCTTCTTTATAATTTTAACTCAAATACACCTCCTTCTACAGTATTTGCCATGTAATTGCAAAGCCTGTTTGATTCTGAACAAAAAAGATTCTTCGTTGCTCCATCTGTTACTTATCTACCTTCCAAATTTCTATAAAATCGGAGAGATAGAGTGAAAACACCTTGTCGATTTGATATGGAATTACCCATCTTAAATAATGTTAAAAATTGAACTATTAGAAAAGTTTGTATGAACTGTTTTGAGTGACCACCTCATAAAAAATTTCACCTGTCGAGAAAGAAATTTTTTTGAATATTTGTTTTAAATCATTTTACATAAGAAATTAGTGTTTTGGATTTTTTTTGTATGTCAGGTAGTGTTACTTTTCGGCATTTTTTCGGTAAATTTTTTCTTACCAAAGTTATTTGCTTTAGAAGTGCGCTACCTTCATAGAACTCAAAAGTTAAAATAATAGTCATTTTTGAATCCTGAAGTTCTTAAAACGTTTTCAGTTGATAATACTGTGATTGACATCATACGAAGATATTGAAACTATTTTCCTACTGATTTTTATTTTGCATGTCGCTGTGTCTATGGATTTTTTACCCTACACCTCATGAGGTATGGCTATATTCATTTTGGTGTGATGTTTGTAACACCAAGAAGGAGACGTGTCTTGTATGGTAAAGTATTAGGGCTCTTGTTATTCGAATAATCGATTACCCGAATAAACCGGATACCCAACTATTCGACTATTACTATTCGATTAGAAGTATTCGACTAGTCGATCGCATTCGACTATTCGATTAACCGTTGATCCGTTAACCGTTGATTCGGTTAGTCGAATATTATGACTTTAAAAATCGAAATCTTCAATGACACGCTCAAAAGAGAAATTATATGCAATGTGAGACGCTTAGCAAATTTAATTTCGTTTGTAATTTTCGTTTTGGCAGTTGAAACTTTTACTTTTGATTTGAACTCTTATTCGGTTAACCGAATATGAACGGTTAACCGACTAGTCGACAGCAGGGATGATTTTTTTTGGTACAATTGTACTTGTTTGGTACAATTTCAAAGACAAAAGTACATTTGTACTACATTGACATTTTTGGTACAATATATGCGAAGATATCAGATTAAAAAAAAATTAATTGAATCAACTTATTTTCCAATTTTATTTCTCAAATATTTTTGTTGTTTAAGGTTCGTTTCCAGCTCCAAAGTACTTGTCAAACCTAATTTAAAAAAAGCTAAGAAATTGATAAGTAAATTTTCTTTAACTCGTATACACTTCGGTACAATTTTTCGTAACTTTTTTTTTACAGAAATGCAACACGGGCACTCTGTGCCCTCTTAAAAAATTTGGAATTGTCTCCAATTTCTTTAGAAAAGTTGACAAACTAAGAGCACTAACCAAATTGAAAGCAAAAGTGGATGAAGAACAGCGGCAATGTCCAAAAGCAAAAGCGCAATGCAAAGTTTTGTCATCGGTCAATCAATTCTGCCCTAATACAATTTTGCAGCATAAGACCAAATTGTCCAAATTTTTCTTGAGTCGTTTATTTAGAGCTGGAAACAAAAATTAACGTTGCATTTATGTAACATTAAAAGTAACTTTTAAAAAAATTTTTTTTATTAAATTTTTTTTGGTAAAAGTTTTATGAATTAAAGTATGCTTATAAATATATGTAACTTGTTTAAGTTTTTGAATATTAATAAACTTTTCTGTTCATATTTAAAAAGATTTTTAATTACAAAATTGGGACATTGATGTGTTGGTACTTTTTCGACAAATTTGGTACTATATTTTTTGCTTTTTTGTACAAAATGGAACAACCCAAATATCATCCCTGGTCGCAGTGAACGGTTAATCGAATAGTCGAAGCTGAGCGACTAATCGAATATCATTAACCGAATTGTATTCGTACAAACGGTTACTAATCGTTCGATTTTTTTTTATTATTCGAATAATTACAAGAGCCCTAAAAAGTATATGTATTCTTGATCAGCGGCACCTCCCGAGTTGATTTAGCCCTATCGGTCTGGCGGTCTGTCCGTCTGAACGTCCGTCCGTCCTCTTTTCTTGTAAACACGATTGCAGGAGCTAGAAGAAAGCTAATGAACCCAAATTTCGGATTTATCCTTTTTAGACCCTAGAAGGAGTTGGTATTGCAAATGGGCGTAATCGGTCGACTGCCCCGCTCCCTGTCTGTCCGTACACTTTTCTTGTAAACACGATTGCAGGTAATGGAAATGGGCGGAATCGATTGCAGGAGCTAGAAGAAAGCTATGGATCCCAAATTTTGGATTTATCCTTTTTATGCCCTAGAAGGAGTTGGTATTGCAAATTGGCGGAATCAGTCGACTGCCACGCCTACCTCCCATATAAGTGAAAATCGTGCTTTTACCGTAGTTACGCCGATTTCGAATTTGATGTCGGAATTTAAAAATTCAAGATGGCGGAACCAATATTTTTTTTTTTTTAACTCAACATTTGATTTATTGGATTTTTCTAAATACTTAGAACTAACAAAAATTTTTAACGATGCAATTTAACAATTTAAACAAATGCTTGTACGTTTAGGGATTACTTCGGATACTTTCGGTATTTGCAAATCTCTGTGGATGAGTACATTTTTAATGTACTGCGTTCGTTGCAGTTTCTCAACATTTGACGGTGATGCTGTTCCCCAGAGTTCAATCCCATATGCCCATATGAGTTTGATTACACTTTTGTATAAAAGAATTTTATATGTGGTGTTGAGTCTCGAATGCTTCGAGAGTAGCCACTTGAGTTCGAGTTTGACTTTAATCTCCACTGTGATAACCAATTTTGCAATGTGTTTAAATGCTGCTGCACGTGTTGTGATGCCATTTCGGGGTCTGAGTGTGAGCAAAATAAATGGGCATATCAGCTGTATAGAGTATATACAGTAGGGGTCCAAGTACGAAGCCTTGGGGTACACCGGCAAGAATATAAAATCTACGAGAAACGAAACTTTTATGTTTAACTACAAATTTTCTGTGGGTCAAGCAGTTGTCAAGCAAGATGTGCAGGCTTGCGGGTAATAGTTTCTGTAGTTTGGATATCAATCCTCTATGCCTATCATATCAATACCTATACCTTATCAAAGGCTTGGGTGATATCGAGGAATACTGCTGAGCAGTATTCCTTTTTCTCGAATGTTTTTTTGATCAATTCAACAATGCGATGAACCTGTTCAATTGTGCCATGCTTTTCTCTAAATCCGAATTGGTGATTGGGTATTTCACCTTTAGCGAGTATTGTGGGTAACATCATTTTTATCAGAATAGGGTAGAGAGTATTGGGCGATATGAACTCACGTTTGTAGGGTCTTTTCCCGGTTTTGGGATCATCGTGATCTGCGACAGCTTCCAGTCAGTTGGTTAGTGACCTATTCTTAATATAGCATTATATATATGCAATAAGTGAGTAACAGCAATTTATGGCAGCTCTTTCACCATTTTAGCCATTATTAAGTCATGTTCTGGAGCTTTTTTTGGGTTCAACTTGGCAATATCGTCCATAAGTGCTTTTCTTTTGATGAGCAGTGGGTTAAAATTTGGTTGCGAGATGTGGTAACGGGTAATTTGCATTTGGGGGGTTTGGAGTAAATACATTTTTTAGGTGACTTGCAAAAGCAGTACCTTTTTCGGCATCACTTCTCGCCCAGTCCCCGTTGAGTAAACGAATTAGCGATTTTGCAATAATAGGTCTTCGGTGTAAGCTTTTCCATGAATTGATGCAGATCATTCTTGTTTTTTGCCTTCAGTTCACAGTTCTGAACTTTTGCCAATCACGCCTTATTGATCTCTTTTCTGATAAGAGCGCAGCTATATTTTGTGGCACAAATTCCTTTTTTGGGTAGTGTTATTAATTTTTGGGGTCGCTGCCAGTGCGGCGTTTTTAGTAGAAGGGTAAAGTTACACACTGCCGCATTCAGTTGTTCCTCAGTGACACATTTAGGGTAATGTGTGAACTTATATATTTTCTGAATTTAAGCCAATTCGTATGCATACTGGTGAGTTTATCGGGTGGGTTGACTTCTGAATTTGGCGCATATTTTACTATGATAATAGAGGGTGTGTGGTCAGACGAGAGTTCCACTGAAGACTCAATAGGCAGTTGAGTTCGTTTAAGTGTCTTTATTACTGCAAAATCAATAACATCAGGAATTTTGCGTCTATATGATGGCCAATATGTTGGCGAGCCTGACGAAACCACATCAAGGCCGAGTCTGCTGGTGGTATTCCAGAGTAACCTTCCTATTGGAGAAACCAGTCTAGAGCCCCAGTAAGTGTCGCTGATCCGCCTCGTGCTTTTCCACCTGGGTGTTTGTTGTCATAGAGCTTGTATCCGGGTATTTGGGTCAAATGGATCTCTGAAATTAGCATTACATCTATACACTATGAATTGAGAAATTTAATAAGTTCCAATTTATGTTGGCATAAGACGTTCGCGTTCCAGAAGGATATTTTTATCGCATTCATGGCTTATTTTTTATTAGGGTCTGGATTAGCAGCTTTTGATTGTGTATCATCTCCTGCATTATAGTTTGCATGCCGTTCATAAACTGCGACATGTTTTGCATAAACATCTGTAGTGTTTGTTCAATGTTCTGTTGGGCGGGCTGAATAACTGGAGGGTCTTGGGTATTGCCTTTGAGTACATTTGCGTATGAAAATTGTTGCTGTTGTGGTGCGGTATTAGCACCATTTCCTTGGGGTGGTGGGTGTGATTTCATCTGTGGAAAATTGGCTAGAGTAGGGCTTGACGTCGTTGTAGCTGCTGCTCTTAAGGGTTTCATTTGGGTAAAAACTTTATTTTTAAGGGTTTTGTAGACAGAACATCCTCTGTAGTTGGCAGTGTGATTTCCATCGCAGTTATTACAATGTCTAACATTTACGTCTTCTCTCGATTTTGGGCACAATTGGGTCTGGTGAAGGTCACCACAAATAACACAAACACTGGGAAGTGTACAATATTTTTTCGAATGACCCAATTTTTGGCAGTTTTGGCATTGTATTGGGCCACGACGTTTATGCGGCTCCTCAACACTGACTCTACGGTGTAGTAAATATCGCAAATTGTATATAGGGTGGGTTTCACTTTTTTGCAGAGTCTTAGGGTCAAATTCCAGTTCAATGCGGAAAAGTGGTTGGGGTAATTTTTTCTTGTTTAGAATGTTAGACACATATCTAACTTGGAATTTTAATGCAATGAATGCCTCTTTTACATCGCCACATTCGACAAACGAGTCTACACCTCTTAGAACAACCGATAGACCTTTGCTACTTTTGAGCTGGTATGTGTAATATCTCTTTTTACACTTATCGAAATGATCCACTACTTTGCGAAAATCTGCCTCATTATAGATTTGTATTTTAGTTTCATGGATGGCGCCCTTGAGAATAGGCATCACATGAAAACTGTTGGAACCTGCAATTTGTGTCATCGGAGTAACAAGGGAATTGGTGTTTTTTCCCTGAGATAAATTGGTGGCGGCCTTGACGTCTTAGGTTTCGGGTCTGAATTATCATCTTCATATAATAGTGAATATCTATTTTGCCCAATATTTATGGGCTGGATACTCGGCTTTGTCTTTAAAACCTTAGGCGTATTCGTATTTTTAGGAGGAGTAGTTTTACGCTTTTGCAATGAAGGGTCTGGATTTTGCAGGTAGCGGTGCATGTCTGTCTGCACCGCCACAGGTGGAGTGTTTTTCTCTATAGGGTTTGCGCCAATTGCATCACTCGTATTTGTGGCTTAGGCTTATTCAAAGGGTTTTTGTTCTCAGAAAACTTATTAGAAGGGTCTTTATTCTCATTAAATTTCTTAATTTGGTCTGGCCTAAGAGTATTAGTAGTAATTGTACTTGCCAAATTTGTTTGTGATGCTAAAAATGCCGTCATATTCGCTGCCTGCTGGGTGTAGGGCATAGGGCTGTTACATTGTTTGCTCCATGAGAGAGCGCCCGATGGCGATGCGGGAGAGTTAGCAAAGAGTGCCTCTGACGATCGACTCTTTGCTATAGTTGTTTCTGCAGATGCACTATTGGCGGGGAGGGTAATAATTACAGGTTGCGATGCATTCGCACTGCTCGCACCTGTTGGTTGCATGGCAAAAGCTTATATTTGTGAATTTGCCGTGTTTTCACTAGCACTAGCTGATGCTGATTCAAGCTCTTGTTTTGAGCGGGATGTTGAATTCTCTGTAAGAGAATTCCTTGTTTTTTGGGGAGAATGATTCACTGACATAATTTTTCACACAAATCTTTTTTATTTGTTTAGTTTTTCGTATTTGCAGTGGCTTCGAAATTTTGGCGGCCTAAATTTTAAGATTTCATCAAAACCGTATGAAATTTTATATAGGCGGATTTTTGGGGTCGCTTATTTGAGGGTATATATAAGTCGGCTTGCCCGATTGAAACTTACTCACTTGTTTTTCTTTGAGTTATCTACGTCAAAAAATGTTAGTTACGTGGTATCAACGAATAACCGTCGATAAGAGACAAATTGATCTTTCAAATCATTTATTAACTGACTTTGTGTGATGAAAGGATCTATCAAAATGGTTGGCATTTTCTAAGGCAAACGTCAGTTGGTGCATGAAAATGCGGAGGAACATTTTGTGTGATTTTTGTCCTAATTTTTACTCGAACCTGATTTGAAATACTTAATTAATAGGAAAATTATACTTCTATCTTGTTTTAACTGAACCACCCAAAATATGGCATGGAAAAAACTCATATTTTGGATTTCTTCAATAGACATGCCCCTCTATCGACCCAACAAATTTGAAGCGAATCGGAGAAATCACCCTTGAGTCACGGCCTTGGAATTGCCTATATATAAAAAGAACGCAAAACTTAAGAACTATCAAAGATATTCTTTTTGCACCATTATTTTTGCATCTGAAAGCTTATTACTAGAAACCATAAGAATTGTACTATGTTGGCGCCATACACGTTGCAACTTGTGGTTGTAGTTATTTTCATACAAGCTGTACTACTACTCATACACATATTCATGTCGAACATTAATTACAACATGCGTGCCGAGTAAGGCTTTCGATCCCGAAGGCTTTTTTCAATCCCGGGATTTTTGGGACTGAAAATTGCAATCCCGGGATCCCGGGATTTTTCGGGATTTGTTACTTTTACAAGCAAAATGCATTTAAAAAAAAAAAAAAAAAATGTTTTTTATATGTTTTATTGGAAAACTAATAGTTATAGCTTAAATAAATAAACATTAATTTCAATTTATTAAAGGTACACATTAATGATCAGTTTTAAGTTTTATTTAATTATTTTCATTAAGTAATTCATTTTCGCTAAGACTGAAAATACCAATTTTCTTCTGAAATAAAAATAAATTAATTTTTTCTTAACGAAAAAATTTCAAGCACAAACCATTTTATTCGTAATTTTTATACCCTGTGGCAGGGTATACTAACATTGACACAACGTTTATAACGCCCATAAGGGGGCGTGTCCGGTATGGAAAAGTATATATATTCTTGATCAGCATCTCCAACGGAGTTAATTTAGCAAGGTCCGTCTGTCTGTCCGTCAGCAGGATAGCGGTCGCAGTTTTGGAGATATCGACTTGAAACTTTGAAACATGTTTTTCTCGTGAATACTGAGATCAAGTTCGAGAATCAGCCAAATCGGACAAAAACTGAGAGTGGCACCGGAAAAAATGGTCACCATTTTTCAAGTCTTTTTATTACTGCATTCGATTGGAAATGTTTAGAAACGTATTTTTGACATGGTCCGAGATTCCGAAACCACATATATAAGGGTCAAAATGGGGTCTTGAGACCAAGTTTTTTTTTGGTCGATTTGATTGGAAATTTTTAGAAACGGATTTTGAACATGGTCCGGGCTCCAAAACTATTTATAGGTGGCTCAAAATGGGGTCTTGAGACCACAAAATTTTATGTTCGAGGTACTTCTTCCTACTGTGTGGGGGTATTTCAGCTTCGGTATAGCCGAAGATAGTCCACTCTCTAGTTTTTAATAAATTTGAGCACTTGAGCTAGAACCCGACTATACAAAATCATAATTAACAAAAATGAGCTCATTAAATATAAAAATTCCAATAAATTAAAAATTTTTATTTTTTTCATTTTGGGGTGGTCCAAATGTTGTCAAAAACTATTTTTCTGCTTACACGATTTTTTTATATTTTATAAGCGATGAAAAGTTGTATTTTTTTGTATAGAACTTTTTTTATGGACTAATTTATTTAAAATGTAGTCCCGAAAATCCCGGGATATTTTTTCCTGAATCCCGGGATTTTTGGGACTACATTTTAAATAAATTAGTCTATAAAAAAAGTTTAATACAAAAAAATACAACTTTTCATCGCTTATAAAATATAAAAAAAACCCCCGAAAATCCCAGGATTCAGGAAAAAATATCCCGGGATTTTCGGGACTAAAAATAGACCGGGATCCCGGGATACGGTATCCCGGGATCGAAAGACCTAGTGCCGAGTGACAACAAAATAAACTTAACACAAAATATTGTACATCAAGAAGCTTTGCAAGAAAAAGTTGAATACATTATAAAACCTTTGTTTTATTTATTCGTGAGCAAAGCCGCGAGTACATGCTAGTAAACAAATACAAATTTGTATTCTTACCTTTTTGGTTTGAATAATTGACATAGATATACCAAATATCGACATCAGTAGTATTACGCACGCATAGTAATAATAATCATATGTAAACCACAATATAACCGAAAATATTTGGAATACGTAAAATGGATTGAGTACTTCCAGAAAGAGCAATGTCTTAACATTTTTATAAGGTATAGATATCTCATTTGGACCATAAACTAGTCTTCTTGACAGTTGTTCTTGTGCCGATAAACCCTTTTGTTGGTGAAAATATACATTTGGTACATTCACGTCGAGACCTTTCAGCTTACGGAAGGATTGTGTATGTTTGTCCCAGGCATACCGTAATTGCTTACAATTAAAAATTCGAATATGTTTATTATCTGTAATATAAATATAAATATATTTAAGTATAGATTTTAGTAAGTGATAAAGTAGAACCTACTTTTAAATTGTGCTGCGGAGAAATGCATTGAAAAGTTCATAATTTTTTCATTGAAGACAAGATCATCGGGAATATGTATGGTATTGAGACTAATTCTGTCATTAACATTTTTTGTTGTTGTCTGTTTTTGTTGTAGTTTTTGTCTAGAAATGAGAATAATGTGTAAGTACACTAAAAAATTAATTCGACCCTTACCCTATTTCGGTGATTTTCAAATCTTGAATTTGTTTGATATAGAAAATCGTATGTTTTCCTTGAAAGATTTCCTGTATCAGAACTTTTTCGGCTACTTCTAAAGGACACGGTACATGTGTAGCGACTAAATACCAATGACGCCACCAATGCAATATTAAACGCAACAAACCCGCGCTAAGGCAAATGCCCAGCCAGCAAAAAAATGTACGACCACGTGAGCGGCGATATCCAGTTACTTTCATTTCATCTTCTTCGTCGGGATTTAATAAACCAACGCATGGTTTCAAATCTGAAAAAAATTAAACAGATTAAGGCCCATTTTCTAATGTTAATTGAAAATTTTAAATGATTATTTATTATACATGTTTTTAAAAATATTTAAAGTTTCTCGATCTGACAAGCTCTTAAATTTGGTAAGTTCTTAGATTTGAGAATCTGTTAGAATCGAAAAATACTTTTAGCTCCGCCAATTTTGTTTAGATTTTTTATTTCAAAAATGCTAAATAAAAAAGAAACAAAAAACATTTTTTTTAAAACATAACCCTTAAACCGCAGAAAATAAATTGCCTTAAAATAAAAAAGCGGAATTTTAAATCAGAATATAAAAATTTGTATCAATAAAAAAAACAGTTTAATAAGTGCATATACATTTTTATACCCCACACTCACTGTGGCAGGGTATACTAACTTTGACACAACGTTTGTAACGCCCATAAGGGGGCGTGTCCAGTATGGAAAAGTATATATATTCTTGATCAACATCACCGCCGGAGTCAATTTAGCCATGTAGGTCTGTCTGTCCGTCAGTTTTGGAGATATCGACTTGAAACTTTGGGTACATGTTTTTCTCGTGAATACTGAGATCAAGTTCGAAAATCAGCCAAATCGGAGAAAAACTGGGCGTGGCTCCCATACACCGAAAAAAAAATCAACATTTTTCAAGTCTTTTTATAAACCTTATATTAACTTGCTTTGGGTGGACTATATATATATATATATATATATATATATATATATATCCTCAAATCTGCGGCTCACTTCCACATGAGCTAGAGAGCTGAAATTTGGAACACTGATAGAACTCCGGTGACAATGCATTCTATGAAATTTTAGGGTCCATCAGAGGCGTAGGGGGCCGTGGGGGGACTCAAACCCCTTTTTTTAAACATGGCATAACTTCCAATTCATTTAAGCTACAATGATGAAGAGTAGGTGGGTTCATATTGACAAAATGAAGTTTTATACCCTTTGGAAAGGGGGGTGTGGGGGCAAAGGGGAGCGGGATGGAGCCAATTTAAAGTCCTAACTTTCGTATTTTGTAAGCTACAAGGCTGAAATTTTTTACTTAGGTTCGCATTCGGGAAAAAGAGTAAAAAAGGGGGGGAGAAAAAAATATTTTTTTTAAATATAAAAAAAGAGTAAAAAACAAGTTTTTTCAAATATAAACCTTTAACCGACTAAAAAGCGGGAAATAAATTTCCTTTAAATTAATTTCCGCAATTTCGATTTAAAATTAGGGGTTTTTGGCGACTTCAAAATCTGCAATGATATTAGGAACAAAGTACCAAAAACCCTTAATTTTAAATCGAAATTGCGGAAATTTATTTAAAGGAAATTTATCTTCTGCTTTTTAGTCGGTTAAAGGGTTATATTTTAAAAAACTTGTTTTTTACTCTTTTCTTTTTTATTGCTGCATTTTTAGAAACGGATTTTGGACATGGTCCGGACTCCAAAACTATTTATAGGTGGCTCAAAATGGTGTCTTGAGACCACATAATTTTATGTTCGAGGTACTTCTTCCTACTGTGTGGGGGTATTTCAGCTTCGGTATAGCCGAAGATAGTCCACTCTCTAGTTATTTCATATTTTTGGGTCCCCAATCGTTTCCTAGCTTTTGGACCATCTTGACTGTTACACCCTGTATAGTAAAATATTGATGATTTACTAAATTCAGCATGAGCAGGCCTACTGGAATTTGTTTTTCAAATTATTTATTTGTTTCTAAATTCAAGTAGCTTTCCAACGAGCTTTCTAATTTCAGAACCATTTTAATATTCAATAAAACCAACTTCGAAAACGCAAAGTGCCACACACAGACAGCGATTTCACCGCAGTAGATTTTTATTGTTATTTATTTTATTGCTACGGAAACAATTAAACAAGTTCTGAAACTCATTTGTTTGATATTACTATTAGTCAGTGTTGGGTCTGGAAGCATTAGCATTGATTTTAATTAGAATTGAAATTTTCAACTCTAATTAAATATATTTTAATTGGCATTGAAATATTCAATTCTAATAAAAAAATATTTAATTGGCATTGAATATTTCATTATTTCCAATTAAAATGTATTTAATTGAAAAATATTAGTAAATTGTTTTTTTTTTCTGAAGAAGCATTTTTTGAAACCGACATCAAAAAAGTTAAATAATGAAAAGAATGTGAAAAAAATGGAAAATGAAGGGGAATTCATACATAAAATGGAAAAAACGATAAGAAAAAACGGAAAGCAAAAGGAAAAAATGGAAAAAAAGTGAGGGAAAAGACAAACAAAATGAGAAAATGCCAAAAGAAAAAATGCAAAAAAGGTAAAACAGGAGGGTAAAAGGGTTACGAATAACAAAAAAAGGGAAAAGAGATAAATATAAGAGGGAAAAAAGTAAAAAGGGCTTTTGGCTGGTTTCTTGTCATTGCCAATTATTTGGTGGCTAAAAACCCTTGCATTAATTTTTTGTACTTTTTTAAATTTTTTTCCATATAGTTTTCCTTTTTTTTATCACTCTGCTTCTTTTGGTGTCTGTTTCAAATATTGCTTCTTCCAGAACAAGAAAACAATAACTTTTATTTTTCAATTAATTGGTATTGAAATTTGCAATTCAAATTAAAAAATATTTAATTGGCATTGAAATATTTCAATTCTAATGAAATGACCAATGCATTTAAAAATCAATTAATTAATCCCAACACTGCTATTAGTGCAGTCATTCTGTGATTTGCTCCATACAAAAATTAGCGTACTCAATAGTCTAAAAAGTAGGCGGTGTAATTCTCTTCAAAACGATACCAGGAGATTTCCCATAGGACGCAAAGTGTCACCATTATAACGATTATGTACAGATGAGCGCAGTGTACGCCTTACAGCAATCAGCACACCTCCACCTCTTTGGCAACCAGTTTTTAAAGCATCTCTATCCCCATCACCAAAATCTTCATTAAACCATGTTTCAACGAGAAGCAAACCATCATAATCCATTTGAGATGTAGCAGGTAAAACTGAATTTGATTTTGTCCTAAGACCAGTTATTTTTTGAAAATATACCCTCAAGGACAGCGGAGTGTTAACTATATCATTTGTTAAGTCACTTATTCCGCATTCGTTGACTTTTGAAAAAACTCGAATGGGCAAACTTTAATATTAACCGGCCACAACGCAGGATCGAAAAGCTTTTAATAAAGATTGGAAGCAATACCCAACTTAAAATTTATGCTTCGTAAGTTTTCTGTATTCGCATCTTTTCTTATAAGACTGTAGCAAGCCAAATGATGTTCATAAATTTTAGCATGTTGTTGCACGATTATTTGAGCGCTTGTCACTGATGGCTTGAACGATGAGAGATGTACCCACTTCTTTTTTACAACTACATCCAGCTCATTGTTATCATTGCTCCCAATGATAACATTAGCGGGCGAAAGGGTACCAACCGCAACATTAAAAGCGGCAGGAGAGTGAGAGCCCAACACTGGAACATTAGAAGCAACGATTTCCGAATATCTGAGAGAACCACCATCAGTGCAGTTGACAGCAGTAGCAGACGATGTTGGAGCAAACGGTGTATGCATAAATCGCATCGGCAGAGACAGTGTGAGCAGCGGTTGTCGATAATGGAGAATCCAAATCAACTGCAGAATTAGCAATTAGAGAGCGCGTGCCAGTGGTAATTGCCGGCTGAATGACACGTGGTGGATTTTTATTATTGTTATTTTGCTTTGTTAGCTTATTACTTAACAGCTTCGGCTTATTATTTAGAGCATCACGTAGATCTTTCACTTCTCTTGAGAGGGAAGAAATTGCACAAGTAGCACCATTTTCGCACATTGTACCTTTCATAAATAGGAGCTCTGAATGTAAATTTTCGATTTTATCATTTAAAAGTTTCTGTTCGTCTATTAAAGAGCTTATCATTGTGAGAGCACGGGCATTTGTCATTTGCCAAAGCTTCCTCATTTCGATTCTGAGATGAAACCGATTTAGGATGTAGTTGTAATAGCTGAACGTTAGAATTAGCATCACTTGTTGTAGTAGCATTGCACAGCACTTGTTGTTCTTGGAAGTCTTTTTCATTTAGAGAGATGAGAGCATTATTGGTAACAGCTTTATGAGAAAAAGTAGCTGCCGGAAGGGACGAGCGTAAAGAGTTTAGCCTCACAACCGAACAGGAGACGCAAAAAAATGGACTATTGCAATTTTTATAAAATTTCAAATCACGTTCCATTAAATTAACACATTCCAGATGAAAAACTTCATTGCACTTTGCGCACTGCACCTTGGGTTGTCCACGATCAACCTTTCGAGTACAAACACAGGGCATTTTTGCAGATTTATTTGTTCTCTCTGTTTTAAGTCGGTAATAAAATCAAAATAGTGTCCAAGTGAATAATCACAGCTGAAACGAATCGCATCACTCTCGCACTACGCGTGCATACACTTCGAAGGTTACACGAAGTTTCACAACAAATAAAAGTTTAAAAACAGGCAATTGTCGCTTTTTATCCAATTTTTTTGTAACACTGCTACAGTGTTTTTCGCTGATCCGAAATAAGATATACGTCGAAAAAGATATACGCGTTTCTCCTTATGGCAGCTGAAGCACAACCTCTAGAGTCCCGCCATTCTGGAATTAAGCTTAGGACACGCCCCTGGAATGACTGGACTATATGGAGACAGTCAAAAAGTTTATTTTCAAACTGATTCGAAGATGTTCTTAAACTGTCTTTTTAATATGTTTTTTATTGTATTACTATGAAATGTATAGAAACAGCTAAAGAAGAAGAACAATACCGTAGTGTTAAAGTGAAGATGGTTACAATATACCAAGGCCGTATTTAGGGTGTACGATTCCGGACCCCCGCCACTGAAATGGTTGACCTTAAAAAAACTAGTAAGAGAGTACGATATATTCTGAGATTATCTGCTAGTAACTTTATCGAAAATCGGTATTTTATTGATAGTTTTTCGATATTTTATGGACATTTTATTCATAATTTTTCGATATTTTATCGAAATTTTTCGATTGATTGTCGATAATTTCCACTTCATTTCACAATTTTGTTCCAGTACTTTTTTGTTCCAGTTTTATTCCCATTTCGTTCCCGACATCATTTCCAATCAAATACAAGAAACGGCGTCCAAATCGATCAAGTATTTCTCAAAATAAAGGAAAAAAGTACAATTTTTCGATAATTTATCGATAATTTTTTAATAATTTATCGAAATTTTTCGATAATTTATTGATTTTTTATCAATAATTTTTCGATAATTTATCGATTTTTTATCGATAACTTTTCGATAATTTTCCAATATTTATCGATAATTTTAATTACCTGACCCATTTTTGGTTCCAATTCCATTTTGCTCCAGTCCAATTCCATTTCGTTCCAGTTTCATTCCCGTTTTGTTCCCGACCTCATTTCCAACCCAATGCAAAAAACCGGCAAATGATTGGACGGTATTGAAAATGGGCAACATCGGGTAAGAACCACGCCTACCTTCCATGCAAAATGGCCACCAATTTTATATTATTTTCGTTTATCTTGAGAAATACTTAACCAATCGGCCCCAAATTGGAAAATTTTCGATAAAAATCGTTAAATTATCGATAAACCGATTTGGACGCGGTTTTTGCATTGGGTTGGAAATGAGGTCGGGAACGAAATAAGAATGAAAGTGGAACGAAATGGAATTGGAACAAAATTGTAAAATGAATCGGGAAAGAAGTGTAAATGGAAATTATCGACAATCAATCGAAAAATTTCGAAAAAATAACGAAAAATTAAGCTAAAAATACTTTATCGAAACAAATACTCAAGACCGAAATTTGGTTTCTGGCCGAAATTTTGAAATTTCAGCCAAAAATGTACATTTTTATCAACATAAAAAAAAAAATTTTCAAATATTAAAAGAGCTTTTTGCACAATTATTTTGCAATCACTTCAAGTTTGTTAGAAGCAGTTGCATCAAAATATATTTTCTTTAACATATACATTTTTTATACCCTACACCTCATGAGGTATGGGGATATTCACTTTGGTCTGATGTTTGTCACACCAAGGAGGAGAAGTGTCCGGTATGGAAAAGTATATATATTCTTGATCAGCGTCACCTCCTGAGTTGATTTAGCCCTATCCGTATGTCCGTCCTCTTTCCTTGTAATCACGATTGCAGGAGCTAAAAGAAAGCTAAATTTGTATTTATCCTTCTTAGACCCTAGAAGGAGTTGGTATTGAAAATGGGCGGAATTGGTCGACTGCCACGCCTTCCTCATTGTCTGTCCGTCTTCTTTTCTTGTAAACACGATTGCATGAGCTAGAAGAAAGCTAGGGATCCTAAATTTTGGATTTATCCTTTTTAGGCCCTAGAAGGAGTTGGTATTGCAAATGGGCGGAGTCGGTCGACTGCCACGCCTACCTCCCATATAAGTGAAAATAGTGCTTTCACCGAAATTTTAAGATTTTATCAAAACAGTATGAAATATTGTATAGTGGGGTTTTCGGGGTCGCTGATTTCGAATTTGATGTCGGAATTTAAAAATGTATTAATTATGGGTTTTAGCTCATTTTCCAAAAAGGGAGTACAACAACTAAGCAAAAACTCGGTCTAGCAGAGTGTACAGCTGTTTCGGATCCAGCCACGGATCCTCGTCAGCACTCTTTAACGTCAGTTCAATCGGTTGTGCGAATAAAAATCTGCTCTCATAAAATCCATTTTTTTATATCGGAAGCTCTATTCTAAAAATATTGAAACAGCCCCGAGGCTTCGTGCGATAGTACAGTGACGCGTTTGTATAGGGCTCGCGATAACTTGCTTGGACACTTTTGTGAAATTTAAAAACAAAACGAAAATTTTTGCCAAATAAAATCACAATTCGAATTTGCTTCATATCTGCTAAAACATTACACATTCTTTATAAACAAAATATAATCAGCTGATCCACTGACAGCAAAGTCAACACAGCGTTGACGTTAAAATTTCCCTCGGAAAAAAATATCCCAAAAAACATCTGTCTGCAGCGATCAGCGAGTACACAAACCGCATCTATATCGCGCCCTCTATGCGTCGCTTTTCAAATTAGGGTGGGCAGAACCTTAAAAATGCGAAATTAGTACCAGTGTAACCGCTCGTCATGCAACGTACCCCTCCGTCATCAGTAGACAGTGGACGAAATGGTACAGCTCATCAGCAGCTGCAACTACAACAACAATTTTTGCAACCTCTGCAGCAAAAGCTTCCACAGCAAGACGGTGCGCAGCAGCAGCTTCCGCAACAACAACTTATTCAAATTCCCTCGCCAGAGGAGTTCCCATAGCGATACTGCACACGCAAACACAGGTAACTCTGTATCGTCAATTTCTTTGGTTGATACCCTTAGCAAATATATTGAAATCCCCGTAGGCCTTACCCCCATTCCTGACTCAAGTGAGACGAATAGCGGATTTTCAGAAATCGCTAATCGCATAACAAAGGTCGCTACTCGCTCCATTATTACAGGTCAAAAGAGCAAAATGCCGACAGTGCAGACAGGAATCAACATTTACTTCGCAAAGCGAGTACTATCGTCCCCCACAAATGGGAATAGGCATTCCGCAAAAATTCAAAAGACGAATCCCGTTAAACCATCTCTCGAGCTTGGGCAAAATCGATATGCGATTCTTGCTGAAGAAAATGATTCGGATCCCAAGCCGAAATCGCAAAAACCCCCACCTATCTACCTGACCAAAAATCCAAATTTACAGCGAATCCAATTATAGAAAAATTGTCAATCTCTTTGATAAACTCAAAAAGAGCTACTACACCTACCAGCTCAAAAGTTCCAAAGGCCTCTCAGTCGTACTGAAAGGTATCGAGCCTTTCGTAGAATGCGACGAAATCAAAACTGCACTAAGCGATGAAGGCTTCCAAATAAAGTCCGTATTCAATATCCAGAATCAAAAAAAAATCCCACAACCCCTTTTTCGTGTTCTCGCCTTATATCGCCAAAGGGCAGGCTCCTGTTGAACACTGTCAACAGACTCGGTCTTGACGTGATCTCTTCTGGCACGCCAACTTACTGGCCAACTGACAGTCGCAAAACCCCCGATGTCATTGACTTTGCAGTCTTCAAAACTGTAAAAAGGAGCCATTTGTTTATTGAATCCTCTCTAGATCTCTCATCAGATCATACGCCTACTATTATCACAATAAAGTATGCGCCAAGTTCTGAGGCCAATCCGCCAGATAAACTGACCAGCAAACTCACAAACTGGCTCAAATATCGAAAGTATATAAGCTCCCACATTATCCCTAAAGTGTCACTAAAAACGAAAGTTGAAATACACACAGCTGTTAGTAATTTCACACTCTTGCTTTCCCAAGCAGCTGCAGCGGCCACTCCCGCCCAAATCCCAAAAAGCTCAACTCGCAGCTATGCAAAGTGTACTCCAAAGGACATAGAGCAGTTAATAAAAAATAAAAGGAAAATACGTCGCGATTGGCAAAACAACAGATCCCCAAATCTGAAAAAACAGCTTAATGATGTCTCTCGAATTCTAAAAAAGCAGCTTGAGAGGAAATCCGAAAGAGAATTCCAGCTATTTGTTGAACATCTCGCACCCACAAAATCAACAAACTACTCTCTCTGGCGAGCTGCTAAAAATATGAAAAAACCGGTACTGACAGAACCTCCCATACGGCTGCCAAATGGAAACTGGGCCAGAAGCGATGCAGAAAAGGGTGCAGCTTTTGCCAGCCACCTAAAAACCGTGTTCACCCCGAACACGACAGCTGGTGATATCCCAATACCAACATTAATCCCACAAATTACCTCTTGTACAATCGCGATTAAAAAAAACGAACTTATGGAGGCAATAAACAAAAGCTTGGACCCGAAAAAAGCACCAGGACCGGACTTGATAACGCCAACAATGACAAAAGAACTGCCAACAGTTGCAATAACCCACTTATTGCGCATATTTAAGCATCAAAGCTAAATCTCACATACAAAGTCCAAATATACAAAAGTATAATAAAACCCATATGGACATATGGAATTGAACTCTGGGGCACTGCCTCTCCCTCGAACGTGGAAAAACTCCAGAGAGTCCAATCTAAAATCCTGAGACAAATTGCCAGAGCCCCTTGGTTTATAAGAAATGCAAACATCCACAATGATTTGTATATCTCTGCAGTAAAAGACGAAATTCCGAAACTTACCTCGAAGTACAAGCAGAAGCTCATGTTTCACCCAAACATTCTAGCTAGAAATTTACTGAGACCTCTGAATCCCTCACGTATCAAACGAAACTAATATATTCCCCATATATTAGTTACGATAACTCCACATTGCCTAAATCAATGGATATAGGGCAAATAGTTTTAATCTGAATATTAAACAAATAAGCTGAATTTATGAATTTTTGAAAAATCATTGTTAGACCTAAGTTATTATTAGGTGATTCAATTGAATAAAATTATTATTAAAAACAAAAAAAACTCTTTATGCATTTTATTTTATCCAAGCGACGCTATAAGAAAGTATTGGTATGACGCACAAGAGAATTGTTTCTCCTTTGCATCACACGCCAACTCACTGAAGCAGCGAATGGTAAAATGCAGCAAACTGAATTTTTACTTGTTGTTGCATAGCAACCTACTACTATGCCTGGTTGAAAAATTTCCTCAAAGTCCCACCAAGCAAGTTGCACGGCAAATGAATTTTTACAATGTGTGTGCTCTGATACACACACAACAATTCGCTTGCCAGAAAATACCAAAACAAAATTGTTTTTGGTTTGATTGGCGTACCCTGCATATGTTTATTTAGTAAAAAATTCAGATTTTTATTGAGCTTTTTATAATTTATGTATTAATTATGGGTTTTAGCTCATTTTCCAAAAAATTAATTTTGGAAAACAGTATGAAATTTTGTATAGGGGGGGTTTTTAGGGTCGCTGATTTCGAATTTGATGTCGCATTCAAGATGGCGGATACAATATGGCCCAGTAGGTGTAGGGTATATATAAGTCGACTTGCCCGACTGAAACTTACTCACTTGTTTATAATAACATTCGTCGGAAAAAAAAATAGATTATGACGTGCTGCAGAAAAACTGAGGACGCCATTGCACAGTGATTTTTCTCCATATAAGCTTGGAAAAAAATCGAAGGAGTGCTCTAAATAAATTTAAACTAAGTTTCTAAATGTATTTTAGATCCGTTGATTTCAAAAATGTAATCGATTTTTCTATAGCCCTTTTTATGCCCTGCACACTACTGTCTAAGGATATATTACTTTTTTGTCACCGTTTGTAACGCAAATAAGGAGGCGTGTACGGTAAGTATATATATTCTGATCAGTATCCTCCTGAGTCAATATGTAACAAAAATTTCAAAGTCGATTTTTGGAAAAAAAAGTGGAGTAGCTAGGAACGTCTCTTGCCCATAATCCCTCCCATATATATGTATTGATAGTTTTGTAACGTAGCAATCATTACAGTATGTATATTTATATTTATCATTATTATTATTTCATAGTTGCCCTTATCATATTTTATTAGTACCCATTACCCTATGAATTGCCATATACACACGAATTACCCTATGTTATATTTTTAGAACATAAGTAAATACACACATTAGGTTACATGCGCTTACATTGCCACCGGCACTGTAATTGGAATTTGTCATTCCCCGTAGGTTGCACAATTGGCAAATTGGCAGCTATGCAAGGCAATTCTCATGTCGTTTATACAATCGTACCCTTTAGTACTCTGAGCTTGGCAGAGCAAAAGTGTGTCTGGTGGAAGTGAAATCTTCCTCAGACCAAAGCCCATTTTTGGAACAGAGGTTGCTCCAGGGCTCACCTCTGAGTACATGTAGTTAGATTATTTAAAAGTATTTTAAAATTATTCAACGCTTCGGCATTCGATCAACAATCACCGTTTCGGCGGTAGACTCGCAACGCTTCTGGCGTTCGATTTAAGATCCGATCATCGCTTCGGCGTTCGACCAACCATCACCGTTTCGGCGGTAGACTCGCAACGCTTCCGGCGTTCGATTTAAAATCCTATCATCGCTTCGGCGTTCGACCGACCATCACCGCTTCGGCGGTAGACTCGCAACGCTTCGGGCGTTCGATTTAAAACCCTATCATCGTTTTGGCGTTCGACCGACCATCACCGTTTCGGCGCTAGACTCGTAACGCTTCGGGCGTTCGATTTAAAATCCTATCATCGCTTCGGCGTTCGACCGACCATCACCGCTTCGGCGGTAGACTCGGAACGCTTCGGGCGTTCGATTTAAACATTATTCAACGCTTAAGCGTTCGACCTACCACCTACGCTGTGTCGTACGAAACCAGCAACGCATGTGCGTTCGCATCCATTAATTGAAATTATTATCCAACCGAAGGCTACACAGACTAGCCAACCCTACCGGTACAACCGAAGTACAACCCGAAGTACTAGAAGGAAGAAGAAAGCCAAATTACTATCCAACCGAAAGCGATTCGAATATTTAAAGCTAATTATAGTGTGTAGGGAAATAAATAAAAAAAGAGAAAACTATATTGTACAACCACATATTTAATTCTTTTCCTGCCGAAGTTACTTGGTTCTTCGGTAAAATTCTGGATCGACTTGACCTCTACCTCAGCCTTTGACAAAAACCCTAAAACAGATGTCTTACCCCGACGACATCATCACAATGGCGCCCGAGCAGGGAATTGTGGAAAGGCAAAAGACACCACCAACGATTCTGGAACAGGGAAAGCACACACCAACACTAGATCAACGAATGAATCACTCGGTTGGATATATTTACTGCGAAAGGAGCAGCTAATAAACGAATGTCAAAAGCACGACCTAGGTGTAAGCGGCCGCACGGTGGAGGACCTGCGCCGCGACTTAAGCAGCTTCGTGAAATTAAAAGAAATAGAAAATCAGCTGAAAACCTGTTGAAGGACATAGAGGAGGAGATACGAGTGGAAGAGAAAGAGATTGTTGTGGGCCCTGTACCCGACAGAACGACGAGCACAATGCAACAAAATCAAGCTGAAATCGATGTCATGAAAACTGTGAGGAGGTGGAACATGACGGAGGCGAAAATTTAATTGTTTTCTAGAGCGATGCGAAGAGGTGGCCGAATGCTGCCATTTATCGCCTGACAGGCTAATAACAGCATTGCTTGAAATTCTTCAAGGCAAGGCTTTGCAATTTTATAGACACTATATCCGGCGAACAGACTTCCAGACAATCGACGAAATTATGGAAATGAGCGAGAATTTTGAGTTGCTGAAAAGAGACGAAGCTCGAAATACTCGAAATACGAAATACGAAGATGGAGGTGTACAGGAATACCGAAATTATTTTGTTCTCGATGCGGACAACTCGGACGAATGTCCAAAGAATTCCGCTGTGATATTGCACCCCCAGCAGAAGCAGGAGACAATAGTAGTTACTATATAGATGTATATATAAACAAACACAAAATTCGGGCACTGGAAGACACGGGGACCATATTAACGTATATAGGTGATGAAGCACGAAAGTATGTCGAGCAATGCGGAATCCGACCGCATAAACGACACATTCAGCTGGCCGACCAATCGTGCATTACAAACGCTAGTGTCTACAATATACCAGTTACCTATTTGGGGCGCACTACACATGTATTCGCGGCTACGCTAGCCTCATTAGCCGAAATAATGATAGTCGGTATGGATTTTTTCCGAAATCGTGGTATAAGCTTGGACGGAGACACCTTGCCTTCGGAAATCCTCACACAGCCACATAACCCACTTCACCGCCAACATGCCCTAATAAGCCGAGAATTTCTTTCAACTGAGCAAAACGAATATCTAGAGAATTTTCTAACCGAAAAGAAATGTAAATTTGCGAACGTCACAGCACAATACGATTAAAGCACACCGAACCTATTAAACAACGATACTATCCGCGTAATCCTGCCATGCAGAAAATAATTAACACGGAAATAGACGAATTACTTGCCTCTGATCGAATAGGGCCCTCCCGAAGCCCATATAGCTCCCCAATCGTACTAGTGCGCAAAAAGCAGGGCACTTGGAGAATGTGCATTGATTATCGACAATTAAATGCCGACACTGAATCCGATGCTTATCCGCTACCGCAAATTAATGCTATTTTAGACCAGTTACGTGAGGCCAAATATATATCGTCAATTGATTTGAAGAATGGATATTGGCAAATCCCCATGCATAAATCCTCGAAACCATGCACCGCATTTACGGTACCAGGTCGAGGATTATTCCAGTGGAAGGTAATGCCATTCGGACTGCATTCGGCACCCGCAACTTTTCAACGAGCGTTGGATAACATAATCGGACCCGAACTCCATCCTCGAGTATTCGCATACTTAAACGACATAATAATACTGGGAAGAACATTTGAAGAGCATATGTCAAATCTTAATGAAGTTTTGAACCGTTTAAAGAACGCAAATATGCAGATCAATTTCGAAAAATCCGATTTTGTTCGGACCAGCGTCAGGTATCTTGGTCACATAGTAAGTTCTGAGGGCATCCATACCGATCCTGCTACAGTGGAAGCGCTCCGTGAAATTCCAACGCCAACTAATTTGAAGCAACTTCGGCGAGTCCTTGGAATTGCGTCATGGTATCGTCGCTTTGTTGCCAATTTTTCTACCCTTGTTGCACCCCTGAACCGTTTATTAAAAAAGGGTTGCAAATGGCAGTGGACGAAGGAACAGGAATATGCCTTTAATAGCATCAAGGACCACCTAACTAAAGCACCAATACAATGCTGCCCCGACTTTGGCCGACCCTTTATTCTCCAAACCGATGCCAGTGGGGAAGGGTTAGGTGCAGTTTTATTTCAACGCCATGATGATCAAGAGCAGGTAATCGCGTATGCCAGCCGAACGCTCACAGCTTTGGAAAAAAAATATTCTGCAACAGAACAAGAGTGCCTCGCGATTTTGTGGGGAATTAGGAAAATTTGCCCATACCTTGAAGGGTACCGATTTACTGTAGTCACCGATCATGACTCATTAATATGGTAGCACACGTTGCAAAATCCTTCCGGCAGGCTAGCACGATGGGCCCTTGAGTTGCAGCCATATGATTATGAAATAGAATACCGCAAAGGCAGCTTAAATGTGGTAGCCGACGCACTCTCACGTGCACTACAAAAAAAAACGGACTTTTACGATATCAAGCGAATAGCGGTACTTCAACATCCGGGGAAATCTCCCGATTACCAAATTGTAAATGATCGGCTGTTTCGGGACATTGCACGAAAGACAAAAAAGTCGAGAGGTAGGAAAATTTCTAAAAGAATATGGAATCGCACACAAGTTTACAGCCCCTTACACTCCACAAGAAAATCCTACCGAACGCACCAACAGGGTTTTGAAAACTATGATTGCGCAACGATACGAAGTTACTAAATTCATAGCACCCACCCTCGTAGAGGTTACACTCAAAATAAACAACAAAACTGTTAGCATACGAGCGCACGTGCAAGATTTGAAACCATTCTGCATCAGCGCAGCAAATATTTAGCCAATGAAAATGCAGACTAGCCATAAACCGAGCCATAAAAGGAACAAAACATAATATATAAGTTCCCATTCGAAGCAAGACTGATTGCTTTTGTGTTTTTTTTTGTTTGAAGAATTCTCATGTCGTTCAAAGAAGAACAACCTTAAGAAAAGCCTTGAATAATTTATGAATCACAGTCTGCCGGTAATATAGAGTGTAATGTATCGGAAACATACACAACCCTAAGACGCTATTCGGAGCTCCCAATATCGGCCACCTGCGGAAGCGAAATTGCGCCGTCCGCCAAATTAAAGATTAATAGCGACGTTCAATTGGCACCACTTTGCACCGCCGTTAGCGTCAGCCGAACAAAACGCCGTGTGAAGTGGAGATCAGACACGGAACGACCGCCAGGCGACACACCTACACAGCCCTTGTCCAGCACACCACCACCACCATTAACACCACTGGCAAGGCCGACTACCACCGTCGTTACCGCAGCCGACACTTATCTACCATGTTCGTCCATTGTCAAGCACAAATGCCCAGACGTCGGCTCCAGCAAGAGTAGGCATCAAAGTTTCTTCGGCTGGCGGCGGTCAGCGCAGCGCAGTGCTCGTTTCGTACCCAGCAACAACGAGCAACGTTAAGAGACGTGGCCGACAGGGGCTAAAATCGGGGCTAAAAACAGGGGCATGCGGATGCTAAGGGGCCTCGTGGTACGCAAGCCGATGGGAACCGCACAAGTGGGATTTTGTTCGGCAAGGCCGACCAACGATTCACATCGCTACGATCGGCGAAACTACTGCCCAACTGCGCTGCGGTGAGTTCGTGTACGACACCGAAATGGTACCGTAAGCAGATGAGGAAGCTGGCGATAATTTGGTAAAGCTGTAGAACAGAAAAGAAAAGATGGATTTTAAAAGAAAAAAAAAATTGTTTCTTTTTTTTATTAGTATGGAAAGATATGTGCAGATTCAAGATACCTCCTCCTCCTTCATGTAAATATTTTAGGGATACTCGGAGAGTGTTTTAAGATCGAATACACAGCAACTGTTGATACATTTATAGTATATACCCACACTAGCAATATGAAGTCTGCGTATAAAGCTATTTCGGCTGTGCGAACAATCGCCCAACGAACAATCGCCCAAAAACCAAAAATGAATAATCGCCCAAAAAATTGTACCAACATTTTTGGGCGATTGTTCATTTTTGATTTGGGTGTTTTTTTTTTTTTTTTGGGCAATTGTTCATAATGAACAATCGCCCAAAAATCAAAAAATGAAAAATCGCCCAAAAATATTTTTTGGGCGATTGTTTATTTTTTGATTTTGTTGAAATCCAGCTTTTGACACAAAAATAGGAGTGGGTACACTACAAAAATGTTCATTCATAAATCAACACGAAAATTACAACAACAAAAGTATTATAAAATCACGAGATTTTTTATACAAATTTTCATATTAACGACACACCAAAAAAGATGTACAAAGATGTTTTTTGTAATAGCTAAACACACATCCTTTTAAACTTGAAAAATTTTAACCAAAAATCGCGCGATTTTTGGTTAAAATTTTTCGCCTGCGTCGCTTTCTTCCAACCTACTTCGGACATGCAATAACATTATAACTAGAGACCGACCGAAATTGCTTTTTTTAATTTCGGCCGAAACCGAAATGGCCGAAATTTTTTATTATGTTTTTCGGCCGAAACCGAAATGGCCGAATTTTCATTTTTTTAATTTCGGCCGAAACCGAAGCCGAAACCGAAAAAATAAAAGAAAAAATTGTGAATATAAATGTAATAAAGTTGTACATAATTAAGCGTATCAGTCATCTAAAATCAATCAGGGAGTAGATTTAATTTTTTTACGTAGAGTAGTATAAATTCTACGAGAGTAATAAAAATTTCTGTCATGGTAGTAGATTTGTAGAAAGAGTAGTAGCATTGTATGAAACTCACATAATATTTTGAGGAGAAGATTTCTTACAATAGTAGTAGAGGAGCAGAAATTTAAAAATCATCGCGAGAGTAATAGATCTGCTCCGATAGGAGAAGAGTGAGAACGCTGTGAAGGGGTGAATGGATGTAACATACAAATTCTTTCAAGAAAATAAATTTCAAAGTTTTTTTTTTTTCAATACAAATTGGGGACTTGTCTTCTTTGTCGCTGCTGATTTTCGAAACTATGATCAATACTTAAATTTGTGTTACATACCGCTTTTATCCACTTGGTTGTTCCTTATGTATTTTGCCATGCCAAATCCAAAAATAATAATGAAGATTGCACAAAAATTTAATTTTTGGTGCGTACTGTAAGATACTTAAGAATTTGTCTATCAAGTATATTTAACACACAAAATGTTCAGTTTTGTCGATCAGTGTAATCTTTGTTATTTATTTGTTTTTCGTATCAAACCGAAATTTTCGGCGGAAATATCGAAATTTCGGCCGAAAACGAAATTTGGCCGAAAACGATATTTTATTTTTCGGCCGAATCCGAAACACGGCCGAAACAGCTTTTTTTGGCCGAAAAGCCGAAAAACCGAAACCGAAACCGAATTTCGGTCGGTCTCTAATTATAACATTACTACCAGTATTTTATTTTTCTGAATGTATTTTCCAAGTATTTCAGCAAATATTTGCCTAATCTGACCTTAGCTTTACATAATTTACAGATTGGGCAAGCTAATTTCTCTGTTTTCAAAAAAATTCAAGAACTACATCTGAAGTAGAAGAATACAATGGTGTTTTAGGACGAATAAACCTACTTCGGACATGCAAACCTACTTCGGACGTGCAATAACATTATAACATTACTACCAGTATTTTATTTTTCTGAATGTATTTTCCAAGTATTTCAGCAAATATTTGCCTAATCTGACCTTAGCTTTACATAATTTACAGATTAGGCCAGCTAATTTCTCTGTTTTCAAAAAAATTCAAGAACTGCATCTGAAGTAGAAGCATACAATGGTGTTTTAGGACGAATAATTTCCAAGAATGGAAATTTTTTTAAATTCGTCAAATCCATTCTCTAAAGCTACGGTCAGATTAGGCAAATATTTGCACAAATACTGGGAAAATACATTCAGAAAAATAAAATACTGGTTCAGTCATATACGATTTTAGTTGATATTAAAAATATCTGAGTGTATTCGGGCAAATATTTGCCTAATCTGACCGCAGCTTAAGAATTCTATAAAAGCAGAAGTTTCCAAATTCTTTGTTTCTTTGAAATATGAATATCTGAAATGTTTTCTTATTATTAAAAAAAAATAAACATTTTTTTTGGGCTATTGTTCATTTTGTTTTTGGGTTATTATTCATTATGAACAAAAGCCCAATATTTTGGGCGATTGTTCATTTTAACTTTTGGGCGTAAATTCATAATTTTTTGGGCGATTTTCGCAATTTTTTGGGCTTTTATTCATTATGAAGAATGGCCCAAAATTTTTGGGCGATTGTTCATTTTTGGTTTTTGGGCGATTGTTCGCACAGCCAAAATAGCTTTATACGCAGACTTCATATTGCTAGTGTGGGTATATACTATAAATGTATCAACAGTTGCTGTGTATTCGATCTTAAAACACTCTCCGAGTATCCCTGAAATATTTACATGAAGGAGGAGGAGGTATCTTGAATCTGCACATATCTTTCCATACTAATAAAAAAAAAAGAAACAATTTTTTTTTTCTTTTAAAATCCATCTTTTCCTTAAAAATCAAAATGTTTCCAAAATTTCAAATGCTGAAATACACTACATTCAATGCCCTATTCAATGATGATAAGCACTACATTTTACCTCCATCCAAATATGCATGAGGTCAATTTAAAAAAACGCTTTACAATATATTTTTAGGTTGACCGCTTAAAACACCATGAACGGTTCCACCTAGGCTAAGAGTATTTATGGGGAAAATGTTTATCCTCTCATTCTGCAAAAAGATGTCATATAGCCTAAATCTCCTATTTTAAAAGTTACAGATAGATAAAGCTATATACTATTTTTTAGTCAATTTTTAAGACAAAAGTCCAGCCGGCCTGGTTTTTTTCCACTACCGAAGTCCAGTTTTTTTTGCAGATGTTTTTTTTGAGCCCCCACTTTTCCGAAAATGCGCGGGGAGCGAACAAAAAAACACTTTTGCATTTATGGGTGCTCTATTGTACAACCTATATTACAATATATTGTACAACATATTTCATTCTTCTCCTGCCGAAGTTACTTGGTTCTTCGGTAAAATTCTGGATCAACTTGAGCTCTAATTCAGCCTTTGACAAAAACCCTAAAAAAGATGTCTTCCCCCGACGACATCATCACAGTTGCTAATTAAAAATGTTAAATTCCAGATAGTTTGCTTCTAAATTCATCTAATTCATAATCTGAACTTAAAATTAACGATTTCAGCCTACTGAAACGGATAATTATTTACTACTTTATAATATTTTGTCGGTTTCTTTTCGTCCAAAAATCAAAAAATTAAAAATCGCCAAAAAAATATTTTTCAAGAGTAGGTAAACTACAAAAATGTTCATTCATAAATCAACAAGAAAATTACAACAACAAAAGTATTATAAAATCGCAACATTTTTTTATACAATTTTTCATAATAACGACACACCAAAAAAATATGTACAAAGATGTTTTTTGTAATAGCTAAACACACATCCTTTTAAACTTGAAATTTTTCGCCGGCGGCGCTTTATTGCCACCTACTTCTAACATGCAATAATAATTAAACATTACTGTACTAAACATTACACCATTACAACAAAAATAAAATAACACCAACTGTTTCGTTGTAGTTGTAGCATTATTATAATTAGAATTTGAAATCACAAAAGTTGAATATTAGTTCCGTATTTTTGCTTTACATATTTTACAAATTGGGCCAGCTAATTTCTTCAAATCCATTATCTAAGAATTCTCTTTAAAATATGAATATCTAAAATGTTTTCTTATTATTAAAAAAAAATTTTTTTTTGGGTGATTGTTTATTTTGTTTTTGGGTTTTATTCATTATGAATATTTTGGGGATTGTTCTTTTTATTTTTAGGTCAAAAATTCATAATTTTTGGGCGATTTGGAATGGCACAACATTTTTGGACGATTGTTCATTTTTGGTTTTTGGGCGATTGTTCGTTGGGCAATTGTTCGTACAGCCATAAAAAAACTATATTAATTCATGAAATTTATTTTCAATATACCGTGAAATTCCTCTGTACAGACAGTCCTTATAACCGGACAGCTTCAATAACAGGACAAATTTCATTGACCCTGCTTTTTCATTAATTTTTTCAGACAAATATCATTCCAATAACGGGACGCTCTTGGATGCAATTCAAACCATTTTTTTTTTAAATATCCCTTTACCCGGGGCGGGTAAAGGCCGACATCTCCAATAACCCGAAAAAAACGTTGCGATGGTGAGTGTTATGTGGATTTTCACTGTACAAAGTATTTTTTAACTTGAAAGTTTGTATTTATGGTTCCAACATTTTTCAACCGATTTGGATTTTTAGCAACTCGTTGGCAAGCTATTTAAATTTAGAAAACAATAAGATAAAAAATAATTTTAAAAACAAATTCCGTAAACCTTGTACAAAATTCAAAAAATGTTCAACGGTCAAATTCCTAAAAAAATGTCATTTCAAAAAAACATTTGGTTGTTCCTGAAAGCTCTAAATCAAAACGCTCCAAATTCGAGCGTTGAAGAAGTAAGTGGTCTGGTGAAGTAGGAAATAGTTTCAGTTCTTGCTAGTAGTCGTAGTTAGAAGCTAATAGAGAATTAAATTTATTATATAGGTAATTATATTCACTGAGGGTTCAGATCATAATCGGGCTGCTAATAATTATTAGTAGGCCGACGGCACTTGTCCAGTATAGACATAGATAGTCGAGCTATTTTATATTCACCCGAGGGCTCGAAATACGAATAGGCCCGACTGAGTGTACATTGGGGAAGACTGAGCGGTGTTGCCTTTGGATGGTTTTCAGGGATTATAACCAAGGCCCGGAACTGAAATGAATATCGGTTCCGGTTCCCTAATTATAAAAAATTACGGTTTCTTTTCCGGTTCTCAGATTTTAAAAATATCGGTTTCGGTTCCGGTTCTTAGATTGTAAAAATATCTATTCCGGTTCAATAAACACAAAAAAATTTGAAAGTGGAAAAAGACGTAAAAGTACTTTTTAAACCTTATAAAAGTATCGATAATTTTTCGATAACTTATCGATATTTTATCGATAATTTTCCAATATTTATCGATAATGTGAATTTTCCGATCCATTTAAAAATTTTGTTCCAGTTCCATTTTGTTCCGGTCCAATTCCATTTTATTCCAGTTTCAGTATTTCTCAAGATAAACGAAAATAATACAAATTTGGCGGCCATTTTGTATGGGAGGTAGGCGTTGTTCTTATCCGATGTTGCCCATTTTCAATACCATCCAACCATTCGTGCTAAATGACAGACGGACAGGTGGACATGGCATAATCGACTCAGGAGGTAATGCTGATCAAGAATATATATACTTTTCCATACCAGACAAGGCTCCTTATGTGCGTTACAAACGGTGTGACCAAAAAAATAAGGGTATTCATTTGAAGTGGGAAACCGCTCGAAAACGCGAAGTTGCTTAAAAGAACTGTCAAATTTCATATATTTTGACTGCAAGTCGTTTCCGAGGGGTTTCCCACTGTAAATGAATACCCTTGGACACTAGTGTGCAGGGCAGGGATGATATTTGGGTTGTTCCATTTTGGACAAAAAGGCAAACAAAATAGTACCAAATCTGTCGAAAAAGTACAAACTTCAATGTCCAAATTTTATAATCAAAAATTAAAGCACAACCATACTATGTCCATTTCCATGAAAATCAAGTTTTTGGCATTTTTGGATTCCTGAGAAGAAGCTGCCTCAGATAGGCGATAGTGGTTTGTGGGAATCGTGATGAAAGTAATTGAAAATAAGGAAATGAAAACCCATTTCGATACAAAACATACCAATTTGAAAACTTGTTTTTCATTTACTAGAGTTTTGAAAAAATTTATGGTTGTGCTTTAAGGTATCGATATGAACAGAAAAGTTATTAATATTCAAAAACGTAAACAAGTTTAACTTATATAAGCATACTTTAATTCATAAAGCTTTTAACAAAGAAGTTTTAATAATAAAAACTAAAATTACACTAAATGAAGTTACTTTTAATGTTACATACACTGAAAGAAAAAACATGTTTTAAAATTAAACATTTTTTTTCAATTAACATTTTAAAACTGCGTTTTTTCTGCAGTACATTTATGTTTTAATTTTTAAAACACATGCTTTCAATTTCAATCGTCTTGCTCTTTCGTTAGTCGTTTGAAATTGATAATATTGTTGTTCTTTTCTATTTCAAAAAATCGAAGCATAGTTTTAGGGTGTTTTTTAAAAAATTCGAAGTATGCTTTTACTACAAAAATGTATATATAATACATTTAGACTCTGTTAAATAATGTTAACAGTAGACCAACCTGTTGAGCGTTTAGAGCGCCATCCAAACTCCGTAGGCGTGGGTTCAAATCCCGGTCTCGAATTTGAGAAAATATAAATAAACAAAATAATTGCAAAAATTTTTTTCATTTTGAAAAAAATGTTTTAAAATTGAACATTTGCGTTATAAAATTTGTTTTTAGCACACGTGTTTTAAAATTGAACATTTGCGTTTTAAAATTTGTTTTTAGCACACGTGTTTTAAAATTGAACAAATCTGTGCAAAGCTCTATTTTAAAAACGAAATTTTAAAACATTTTCGTTTAATTTTTAACTTTTAATGCTTCGTTTCCAGCTCTAAAGAAACAACTCAAGAAAAATGTTGTCAAGTCTCTTATGCTGAAAAATGTTATTAAATCAGAATTTTTGACAAATAACAAAGCAAAAATTTGAATTGCGCTTTTACCTTTTGGATCATTTGCGCTGTTCTTCATTTCCTTTTGCTTTCTATTTTGGTTAGTGATCTAAATTTGACAGCTGATAATGTCAACTTTTCTAAAGACATTGGAAACAATTACAAATTTCAAAAGAGTTACCGTGGCACAAAAATTCTGCATACGAGTTCAAGAAAATTTACTTATCAATTTCTTAGCTTTTTTCGATATGAAGTTTGACAAGTACTTTAGAGCTGGAAAGAAACCTTAAACAACAAAAATATTGGAGAACAAAAATTGTAAAATCAGTTTATTATCAATCTGATATATTCGCATATATTGTAAAAATGTCAATGTAGTACCAATAAACTTTAGTCTTTGAAATTGTACCAAAAAAGTACAATTGTATCAAAAACAATAATACCTGGTGCAGGGTATACAAATTTAGTATGCCATAATTTGCGAAATTTAATTCTGGGGCGCAATCGTATACCTCGATATTGAACGAAAACGAGGTTCTGCACATCGTTTTTGCTTCATGTAAACCAATTCTCGTTCGAAAACGTATTAATTCTCGATTGTATCGCACGACATCACTTTACATGTCGTTAATTCAAAAAAGCAATCAAACTCAAATTAAAATCGACGATGGCCAAAAGTTATTTGACTTATAAACTAGAATTATTAATTTAATGTTTGCTAAATTCTAAAACTTTCGACAGGTCACAAGTATAAGGGCAAACGCAAATTGTTCAAAAATAGGCAGAAAATATCCCGTACGACGTCGTGGAATTCATCAATTGAAGCGCAGTTGGCTGGAGTTTGGCAACGTCCTGTTTTACTTCGAAGGCAATTGCTAATAAATCAGCAATTGGAACATAAAACAAGTGAGTAAGTTTCAGTCGGACAAGCCGACTTATATATACCCTACACCTACTGGGCCATCTTGGTTCCGCCATCTTGAATTTTGAAAATGCGACATCAAATTCGAAATCAGTGACCCCAAAAACCCCCTATACAAAATTTCGTACTGTTTTGATGAAATCTTAAAATTTCGGCCGCAATATTGGTTCCGCCATCTTGAATTTTTAAAATCCGAGATCAAATTCGAAATCAGCGACCCCGAAAACGCCACTATACAAAATTTCATACTGTTTTATGAAATCTTAAAATTACGATTTTCACTTATATGTGAGGTAGGTCGACCGATTCCGCCCATTTTCAATACCAACTCCTTCTAGGGCCTAACAAGAATAAATCCAATTTGGGATCCCTAGCATTCTTCTAGCTCCTACAATCGTTTTTACAAGAAAAGAGGACGGACAGACGGATAGGGCTAAATCAACTCAGGAGGTCAAGAATATATATACTTTTCCATACCGGACACGTCTCCTTCTTGGTGTTACAAACATCAATAAACATCAATAAATTTTTTACAATCGCGATGTGTTTTCACAGCGGATATGGTTCGGAAAGTTTTTTTTGGATAAAAGTAAAACGAGAATTGATAGTAAAGTTACATGAAGCAAACTTTGAGAATCGAGCCACTGATCACGTTTTCAACTATCAGCGAAAACGAGTATCGTGGTCGAGTTACCCTATTGCACCCCTAAATAGGGAAAAACCTCAAAATCCATAAAATTTCATTCAACATCGCTATAAAAGGGACCAAGTCTAAGTTGTCGAGAATTGCTATGCTGGCACGCAGGTTGTTTTCCCGACAAGAACATGTTCCTTTTCCAGGACAGTGGATCATCAAAATTGTCGCGTGTATTCAACAAGCGTGGTAGATGCTCCTAAAGACAAACTCGCTATACTATACTGGTTCCACAAACAAAAAAGGTCCGTAGATTTTACCGAAAAAGACGGTTAAAAACCCTTCTTCGTCGGTTAATCTTGGTTTACAATTTTAATTGTAAACATACAGCAAAAATTTGTTTCGATACATATTTATACCCCCACACTCACTGTGGCAGGGAATACTAACTTTGACACAACGTTTGTAACGCCCATAAGGGGGGTCCGGTATGGAAAAGTATATATATTCTTGATCAACATCACCGCCGGAGTCAATTTAGCCATGTCCGTCTGTCTGTCCGTCCGTATGTCCGTCCGCACGATAGCGGTCGCAGTTTTGGAGATATCGACTTGAAACTTTGAGTACATGTTTTTCTCGTGAATACTGAGATCAATTTGGAGAATCAGCCAAATCGGATAAAAACTGGGCGTGGCTCCCTTACACCGAAAAAAAAGGTCAACATTTTTCAAGTTTTTTTTTTTGTTGTATTTGATTGGAAATGTTGAGAAACGTATTTTTGACATGGTCCGAGGTTCCGAAACCACATATATAAGGATCAAAATGGGGTCTTGAGACCAATTTTTTTTTTTGGTCGATTTGTTCTGAAATTTTTAGAAACGGATTTCGGACATGGTCCGGGCTCCAAACTATTTATAGGTGGCTCAAAATTGGGTCTAGAGACCACATAACTTTATGTTCGAGGAACTTATTCCTACTGTGTGGGGGTATTTCCGCTTCGGTATAGCCGAAGATAGTCCACTCTCTAGTTTTTGGTAAGAAAACCATTAAAATTTATTGGCTTACAATTTTAATTGTAAACATACAACAAAAATTTGTTTCAATACATATTTTTTCAATAAAACTTTTTTCGGTGAATTTTTTTGAAAATGCAAGATTGCGTGTTTAAAAAAACTAAATATTAGCTTGAGCATAACATAAAACCATTAAAATTTATTGGCTTACAATTTTAATTGTAAACATACAACAAAAATTTGTTTCGATACATATTTTTTCAATAAAACTTTTTTCGATGAATTTTTTCAAAAATGCAAGATTGCATGTTTAAAAAAAATAAATATTAGCTTGAGCATAACTGACACAAGCTCTTATTTTTCAAAATTAGTATTATAACTGCAGTATTACAAGCAA
This sequence comes from Heteromyza rotundicornis, assembly GCA_951394025.1. Taxonomy (NCBI): domain Eukaryota; kingdom Metazoa; phylum Arthropoda; class Insecta; order Diptera; family Heleomyzidae; genus Heteromyza; species Heteromyza rotundicornis. The sequence continues at coordinate 47,593,041 of OX596010.1, forward strand.
AAAAAAACTCTGTTTGACTCACCTAAAGCTGCCTCTATAAGGCAAAACATTCATAACACGATTGGGAATTCTTTTTTGTTTGAATCCAACGATTCAACTGAGGATGCGCGAATGGTAAATTGCCCAAGTTGGAGAAAATTCAAATTTTATTAACAATTGCGGTAAAACAACATACAATTTCTGTAAAATAACAATTATTTTCGGTTATTTCAACCATTTTTTTTACCATTTTTTGTCGGTTAAAACTACCTACGAGCTCTGTTAAAAAATTTACAATTTTCATACATTTTGGAATTCTGTACGTCAACCACTTTTTTCGATTAATTTTACCGAAAATTTTTTTTCAATTTATTTTTTTTTCTTAAAAAATTGAAAATAAATTGAAATTGAACAAAAAAAAAATTTAAATACATTGATTACTTTGTATTTTTATTGATATTTCATTTACCGACAGTTATTATTGCCCACCCTGTAGTAGGGCTTTTAAATCCCGAATCCCAAGATCCGGGTCCATTTTTCGTCCCGAAAATGTCGGGATGTTTTTTCTAAAATCCCGGGTTTTTTAGGATTAGATTTAAAATAAATTTATTCATAAACGAAGTTTAATGCAAGAAAACTAGTTTTTGACATAAAATTATTTTAAGACTATAAACTAGGGATGTGACGGATGTGAGTTTTGCGGAGGCGGGTGCGGAGCTGTAAAAAGCCTCGTTGCGGATGTTTGAAAATGACATCCGCGGATACGGAACCGGATGCGGGTGCGGATGTTTTAAACAACTTTTTCTAAAAAATTTAATTTTTTGCGCTTTTTTAATTTTTGTGTTGGGTATTTTGACGTTCTGAAACTGAATCTGACAAAATTTTGCACAGATCGCCTATAGTTTCTGAGAAAAAACAAAAAACACAGTAAAAAAAGTTTCAGAAAAGTGCAAAAAGCTATAAGTTGAAAAGATCAGCATACATGCGGCTATCATGTCGCGGATGCGAATGCGGATGTTTTAAATGTGTGATTTGCGGATGTCTATGCGGGTGCTCCGTGACGGATGCTCCGCGGATGCGGAGCTCCGTCACATCCCTACTATAAACATGAATAATACTATAAACATAAGTAATATTTTGAGTAATACAAAACAAATAATAATCCCAATAAAATTGTTTGTACCCAATTATTTCAGGAGAAAATTTTGCCTTCTCAGTCTTAATTACTTCATTAAAACAATTAAGTAAAACTGGAAACTGATACAGAATTTCACAGAGCTTACTTAAGCATATTTTAAATTGAACTATGTCTTTTCAAAAAAACGGAACGTTTTTGTATGTTTATTAAATTGAAATCATTGCTTATGGTAATTTATTTAAGCAAAAACTACTATTTTTTAAAAGCCTTTTCGCAATCCCCTGATTTTCGAGACTGAAAAATTGCAATCCCGGGATCTTTCGGGATTTTTCGGGAATAGTTTTATTCCAAGCAATATTATCTGTCCGCCACTGTTGACAGATAATTAGGAACTCGTTCAGGGGTAAGGTGCCAGACGTACTGTTTTTTTTTTATAGGAAGTACTGTTTTAATTAAAAAAGTCAAAGCAGTACACAAAAGTACTGTTTTTTCCAAAAAAAGTAATGGTTTTTGTACTGTTTTTGTTCTTCGAATATTTTTTGTTTTTTTGTGCAGACAAAACTAAGTTTGGCGATTTTTAAAATAAAATTTCTCTGAAAACAAACAATTAAATTATTATTAAAACTATAGGGTGAACCGCTATACCGAAGCTGAAATACCCCCCACACAATATGGCCCCATCTTGAGGTATCTCGAACATAAAAAATTTCTGTGGATATTTGACAAAACAACCTCTTTCAAATTTGCCAACTTTTCAGGAGCAAAAAACGGTTAAACTGCTTCTGAAAATTTTTTGTGTAGAAATTTAAAGAAATGTTAAGGTTTGATACCCCTTCGAGGATTATCCACCTTGTCGTGGTGTGGGAGCTTGTCGTGGTGTAGGGTCAATAATTCTCGGTATTCTAACAAAAGAGTCCTGAAACCAAGAAATAATCATGGGCTGGATCAAGGTGTCACACGACCCGTGCCGAGGATCAACCTGGTTGGGGGCCCATTTAAATAGCTCAGTAGTTACCGGAGTTTCCGAATATGAGGCACCCTTCGGATTAGCTAGCCTTGCCCGCACAATGCGGATCGCTGTCGGGGTGTACCCTTCCTTTCTCCGCAACTCGTGGGATCCAAAATTTGTCGTGGGATCCAAAAGAGTTGCCCCTTCAAAGTTGGCGTATCGTGATCACCGCTCTGCTTCCAAATTTTTGTCAAGCTTTGGAGAGGCTCCCGAAGATGCTCTGATCGTGAAGCAGAAAGCTTATCTTCTCTGGGCTAAAGGAATCGTGGCCCAGACCCAGGACAGAGTTCCGGTCAAGGGCGACCTCCATTCCAAAAGACAGTCAGTGCAGGAGTCGCCCAAGATGGCCAAAAGGACAAAAACGCACAACACTTCTGTGCGGTCCTATAGCGAAGGGCAGCCTCGTTATGGCCGTCATTGACAGGAGCAATGACGATGGGGGATATTCTGTTGGAAAATGAAGGTGGATCGAATCTGGTCTCTTTGGCGTCTTTATGAGGGTCCTGGGTAGCAATCCTGGACCGATTCCAAGCTTCGAGAACATCGGTTGGTGCCAGGGTAGCGGTAAGATATTTGCGTGTGCAGACGAGCGAGCCGTGAGCCTGCTCAAAGTAACCGTTGCGATGCTGAGTGATGTCTGGCCGGGGAGCATCTCAATTCCGCCGGTAATGGAATTGAAATTTCAATTATTAATTACTGAGGAATTGTAATTGGTAATTGAAATTTTCAATTCCCCTGTTCAACTTGTTTCTAAGTGAATTTTTTGCTGCGGTTTGAATAAATATTTTTAAATAGTTATACCGTGTTAATTATTTTGAAGATATTTTAAATAAATAAAATTCTGGCTAAGTGCAATAAGTTTTGTACAAATAATAAAGTTTTCTGCGATATTTTCGTGAATTCCTGTAAGCTAAGTATCACAACATCAAAAATTAAAAATTTTCAAGTGATTGAAACGTCGTGCAGAGATAGTCAGTTTGATAATAGAATTTCTGTGTTGTGCTTTGTTTGATTTCAATTCGAACGTAGTAAAAATTTGGTTTTATATCATTGGTTTACTCAAATGTTAAACCTACCGATTCCATTGTTGTTTTAGGAGACTTTAATTTACCGAATTCCGTATTCTTCTCGTGACTCTTTAAATGACTTTCTGGATTCATTTTCAGATATGAGTTTACAACAAGTAAACGGGATTGAAAATAAGAATAGTAGAATTTTGGATTTAATTTATGTTGACGACTCTTCGAAGTTTTCAGTGAAACGCTGTGATGCTTTTGCATGTCCAGAAGATAACCATCACCCAACACTTGAATTATCTTTCGAATTTGTTCAAAACAACTTAGAATCAGTTTCTACATCGTTGAAATAATTTTTTTGCTTCGAGAATGCTAAAATGAACCAACTCTTATCTGAAACTAGTTGAGACATGAACTTTGAAGATGTTGACGACTGTGAATCAATTTTCAATTGTACGCTCAGCAAAATCTTCGAGATATGTGTTCCAAAGAACATTAAAAAGAATTCGAATGAACTTGGTGCTGTATGGTTTACAAAAGAATTGAGGAAAATTAAAACTTCGAAAACTCGGGCATTTAAAACATATAAAAGAACTTTAAACCTTCAAGATTATTCTAATTATTCGCTTCGACTGGTCGAATTTAAAAAATTCTAGTGACGAAACTAATGGACCGATTTCTAATCTGTTTTCGTGTAATGATGGTTTGGTTCTTTGACGATGAAAAAAAAACGAATCAGTACGATATGGGAGACTTTAAATTGTGGCCAGGTACATTTGAACAAATACAACTTTTTTGGACACTTTTTAAATAAAATGGAAAAAATAAAAAAAAATTTCGTAAAGTTCTGAAATCTAATAAATATTATTGAAAAATGATCAAACTATAATTTTACGTCCAAAAATTAGTCAATTTTAAAAATACGAAAGAGTATTTGTAAAGAAAATTTAATGGTCGAAAAATCGACCATTGGCCAAAAGTGTATACAAAAAAACACTATTACCAATTTTTGGAAAAATTTTAAAAATTCTGGAACATTTTTTATCACCAAACTTTCTTTTACAAAGTAGTTTATTTTTGACCAAAGAAATTTTTCGCATTAAATTTACATAAGGAAAAAAGTTTGATAAGTAAGTAAATTTTCTCGATAGACGCAAACCGGATTTAAGTGCCCTGGGACTCGTTCGAAATGAGATAAATAGACCTTTAAATTGATACCAATATCAATACTATAACATGTGACTGTGAGCCACCGTAAATAAAATAGCTGTGTATATAACGTTGTGATCGTCTAATTCAAAATATACCCTATTTTGGTCATTTCTAACCATTAGGAAGCTTTAAATCTAAAGAATGTTGGTACTTAAAAAAATCTTTCAGATTCTAAATTTCCAAAAAATTTATACGTTATGGGCCAATGGTCGATTTTTCGACCACCACCAATCTAATAGAAAAATTGGAAAATTATTTGACACCGAATTTGCAATAATAATGCTTACAGATGCTTCCTCTATAAATTTCATCAAAATATTTCAAGCCGTTTAGGTGCGTCCAAAAATGGGTTTATAAAAAATGCTATGATGAATATTTGAACGATTTGAAATCCAACATGAAATACGATTCTAAAACTTTTTATAACTTTGTATATTCAAAAAGGAAAAACACTGGTTTCCCAACTACGATGAAATGGAATGATCGTGAGTTCAACAATCCTACTGAGATTTCTAATATGTTTGCTGACTTCTTCAAAACGACATATTCTGATAATACTTATGGCAACACATCATATACATATAACATCCCCAGTTTTAATTCCATTTTCAATCCTGGTTTAGAATCTGAAGATGTCTTGCAACACCTAAAATCATTGAAATATTCATATAGTACTGGGATTTCGGACATGGTCCGGGCTCCAAACTATTTATAGGTGGCTCAAAATTGGGTCTAGAGACCACATAACTTTATGTTCGAGGAACTTATTCCTACTGTGTGGGGGTATTTCCGCTTCGGTATAGCCGAAGATAGTCCACTCTCTAGTTTTTGGTAAGAAAACCATTAAAATTTATTGGCTTACAATTTTAATTGTAAACATACAACAAAAATTTGTTTCAATACATATTTTTTCAATAAAACTTTTTTCGGTGAATTTTTTTGAAAATGCAAGATTGCGTGTTTAAAAAAACTAAATATTAGCTTGAGCATAACATAAAACCATTAAAATTTATTGGCTTACAATTTTAATTGTAAACATACAACAAAAATTTGTTTCGATACATATTTTTTCAATAAAACTTTTTTCGATGAATTTTTTCAAAAATGCAAGATTGCATGTTTAAAAAAAATAAATATTAGCTTGAGCATAACTGACACAAGCTCTTATTTTTCAAAATTAGTATTATAACTGCAGTATTACAAGCAAAAAAAAACTCTGTTTGACTCACCTAAAGCTGCCTCTATAAGGCAAAACATTCATAACACGATTGGGAATTCTTTTTTGTTTGAATCCAACGATTCAACTGAGGATGCGCGAATGGTAAATTGCCCAAGTTGGAGAAAATTCAAATTTTATTAACAATTGCGGTAAAACAACATACAATTTCTGTAAAATAACAATTATTTTCGGTTATTTCAACCATTTTTTTTACCATTTTTTGTCGGTTAAAACTACCTACGAGCTCTGTTAAAAAATTTACAATTTTCATACATTTTGGAATTCTGTACGTCAACCACTTTTTTCGATTAATTTTACCGAAAATTTTTTTTCAATTTATTTTTTTTTCTTAAAAAATTGAAAATAAATTGAAATTGAACAAAAAAAAAATTTAAATACATTGATTACTTTGTATTTTTATTGATATTTCATTTACCGACAGTTATTATTGCCCACCCTGTAGTAGGGCTTTTAAATCCCGAATCCCAAGATCCGGGTCCATTTTTCGTCCCGAAAATGTCGGGATGTTTTTTCTAAAATCCCGGGTTTTTTAGGATTAGATTTAAAATAAATTTATTCATAAACGAAGTTTAATGCAAGAAAACTAGTTTTTGACATAAAATTATTTTAAGACTATAAACTAGGGATGTGACGGATGTGAGTTTTGCGGAGGCGGGTGCGGAGCTGTAAAAAGCCTCGTTGCGGATGTTTGAAAATGACATCCGCGGATACGGAACCGGATGCGGGTGCGGATGTTTTAAACAACTTTTTCTAAAAAATTTAATTTTTTGCGCTTTTTTAATTTTTGTGTTGGGTATTTTGACGTTCTGAAACTGAATCTGACAAAATTTTGCACAGATCGCCTATAGTTTCTGAGAAAAAACAAAAAACACAGTAAAAAAAGTTTCAGAAAAGTGCAAAAAGCTATAAGTTGAAAAGATCAGCATACATGCGGCTATCATGTCGCGGATGCGAATGCGGATGTTTTAAATGTGTGATTTGCGGATGTCTATGCGGGTGCTCCGTGACGGATGCTCCGCGGATGCGGAGCTCCGTCACATCCCTACTATAAACATGAATAATACTATAAACATAAGTAATATTTTGAGTAATACAAAACAAATAATAATCCCAATAAAATTGTTTGTACCCAATTATTTCAGGAGAAAATTTTGCCTTCTCAGTCTTAATTACTTCATTAAAACAATTAAGTAAAACTGGAAACTGATACAGAATTTCACAGAGCTTACTTAAGCATATTTTAAATTGAACTATGTCTTTTCAAAAAAACGGAACGTTTTTGTATGTTTATTAAATTGAAATCATTGCTTATGGTAATTTATTTAAGCAAAAACTACTATTTTTTAAAAGCCTTTTCGCAATCCCCTGATTTTCGAGACTGAAAAATTGCAATCCCGGGATCTTTCGGGATTTTTCGGGAATAGTTTTATTCCAAGCAATATTATCTGTCCGCCACTGTTGACAGATAATTAGGAACTCGTTCAGGGGTAAGGTGCCAGACGTACTGTTTTTTTTTTATAGGAAGTACTGTTTTAATTAAAAAAGTCAAAGCAGTACACAAAAGTACTGTTTTTTCCAAAAAAAGTAATGGTTTTTGTACTGTTTTTGTTCTTCGAATATTTTTTGTTTTTTTGTGCAGACAAAACTAAGTTTGGCGATTTTTAAAATAAAATTTCTCTGAAAACAAACAATTAAATTATTATTAAAACTATAGGGTGAACCGCTATACCGAAGCTGAAATACCCCCCACACAATATGGCCCCATCTTGAGGTATCTCGAACATAAAAAATTTCTGTGGATATTTGACAAAACAACCTCTTTCAAATTTGCCAACTTTTCAGGAGCAAAAAACGGTTAAACTGCTTCTGAAAATTTTTTGTGTAGAAATTTAAAGAAATGTTAAGGTTTGATACCCCTTCGAGGATTATCCACCTTGTCGTGGTGTGGGAGCTTGTCGTGGTGTAGGGTCAATAATTCTCGGTATTCTAACAAAAGAGTCCTGAAACCAAGAAATAATCATGGGCTGGATCAAGGTGTCACACGACCCGTGCCGAGGATCAACCTGGTTGGGGGCCCATTTAAATAGCTCAGTAGTTACCGGAGTTTCCGAATATGAGGCACCCTTCGGATTAGCTAGCCTTGCCCGCACAATGCGGATCGCTGTCGGGGTGTACCCTTCCTTTCTCCGCAACTCGTGGGATCCAAAATTTGTCGTGGGATCCAAAAGAGTTGCCCCTTCAAAGTTGGCGTATCGTGATCACCGCTCTGCTTCCAAATTTTTGTCAAGCTTTGGAGAGGCTCCCGAAGATGCTCTGATCGTGAAGCAGAAAGCTTATCTTCTCTGGGCTAAAGGAATCGTGGCCCAGACCCAGGACAGAGTTCCGGTCAAGGGCGACCTCCATTCCAAAAGACAGTCAGTGCAGGAGTCGCCCAAGATGGCCAAAAGGACAAAAACGCACAACACTTCTGTGCGGTCCTATAGCGAAGGGCAGCCTCGTTATGGCCGTCATTGACAGGAGCAATGACGATGGGGGATATTCTGTTGGAAAATGAAGGTGGATCGAATCTGGTCTCTTTGGCGTCTTTATGAGGGTCCTGGGTAGCAATCCTGGACCGATTCCAAGCTTCGAGAACATCGGTTGGTGCCAGGGTAGCGGTAAGATATTTGCGTGTGCAGACGAGCGAGCCGTGAGCCTGCTCAAAGTAACCGTTGCGATGCTGAGTGATGTCTGGCCGGGGAGCATCTCAATTCCGCCGGTAATGGAATTGAAATTTCAATTATTAATTACTGAGGAATTGTAATTGGTAATTGAAATTTTCAATTCCCCTGTTCAACTTGTTTCTAAGTGAATTTTTTGCTGCGGTTTGAATAAATATTTTTAAATAGTTATACCGTGTTAATTATTTTGAAGATATTTTAAATAAATAAAATTCTGGCTAAGTGCAATAAGTTTTGTACAAATAATAAAGTTTTCTGCGATATTTTCGTGAATTCCTGTAAGCTAAGTATCACAACATCAAAAATTAAAAATTTTCAAGTGATTGAAACGTCGTGCAGAGATAGTCAGTTTGATAATAGAATTTCTGTGTTGTGCTTTGTTTGATTTCAATTCGAACGTAGTAAAAATTTGGTTTTATATCATTGGTTTACTCAAATGTTAAACCTACCGATTCCATTGTTGTTTTAGGAGACTTTAATTTACCGAATTCCGTATTCTTCTCGTGACTCTTTAAATGACTTTCTGGATTCATTTTCAGATATGAGTTTACAACAAGTAAACGGGATTGAAAATAAGAATAGTAGAATTTTGGATTTAATTTATGTTGACGACTCTTCGAAGTTTTCAGTGAAACGCTGTGATGCTTTTGCATGTCCAGAAGATAACCATCACCCAACACTTGAATTATCTTTCGAATTTGTTCAAAACAACTTAGAATCAGTTTCTACATCGTTGAAATAATTTTTTTGCTTCGAGAATGCTAAAATGAACCAACTCTTATCTGAAACTAGTTGAGACATGAACTTTGAAGATGTTGACGACTGTGAATCAATTTTCAATTGTACGCTCAGCAAAATCTTCGAGATATGTGTTCCAAAGAACATTAAAAAGAATTCGAATGAACTTGGTGCTGTATGGTTTACAAAAGAATTGAGGAAAATTAAAACTTCGAAAACTCGGGCATTTAAAACATATAAATGAACTTTAAACCTTCAAGATTATTCTAATTATTCGCTTCGACTGGTCGAATTTAAAAAATTCTAGTGACGAAACTAATGGACCGATTTCTAATCTGTTTTCGTGTAATGATGGTTTGGTTCTTTGACGATGAAAAAAAAACGAATCAGTACGATATGGGAGACTTTAAATTGTGGCCAGGTACATTTGAACAAATACAACTTTTTTGGACACTTTTTAAATAAAATGGAAAAAATAAAAAAAAATTTCGTAAAGTTCTGAAATCTAATAAATATTATTGAAAAATGATCAAACTATAATTTTACGTCCAAAAATTAGTCAATTTTAAAAATACGAAAGAGTATTTGTAAAGAAAATTTAATGGTCGAAAAATCGACCATTGGCCAAAAGTGTATACAAAAAAACACTATTACCAATTTTTGGAAAAATTTTAAAAATTCTGGAACATTTTTTATCACCAAACTTTCTTTTACAAAGTAGTTTATTTTTGACCAAAGAAATTTTTCGCATTAAATTTACATAAGGAAAAAAGTTTGATAAGTAAGTAAATTTTCTCGATAGACGCAAACCGGATTTAAGTGCCCTGGGACTCGTTCGAAATGAGATAAATAGACCTTTAAATTGATACCAATATCAATACTATAACATGTGACTGTGAGCCACCGTAAATAAAATAGCTGTGTATATAACGTTGTGATCGTCTAATTCAAAATATACCCTATTTTGGTCATTTCTAACCATTAGGAAGCTTTAAATCTAAAGAATGTTGGTACTTAAAAAAATCTTTCAGATTCTAAATTTCCAAAAAATTTATACGTTATGGGCCAATGGTCGATTTTTCGACCACCACCAATCTAATAGAAAAATTGGAAAATTATTTGACACCGAATTTGCAATAATAATGCTTACAGATGCTTCCTCTATAAATTTCATCAAAATATTTCAAGCCGTTTAGGTGCGTCCAAAAATGGGTTTATAAAAAATGCTATGATGAATATTTGAACGATTTGAAATCCAACATGAAATACGATTCTAAAACTTTTTATAACTTTGTATATTCAAAAAGGAAAAACACTGGTTTCCCAACTACGATGAAATGGAATGATCGTGAGTTCAACAATCCTACTGAGATTTCTAATATGTTTGCTGACTTCTTCAAAACGACATATTCTGATAATACTTATGGCAACACATCATATACATATAACATCCCCAGTTTTAATTCCATTTTCAATCCTGGTTTAGAATCTGAAGATGTCTTGCAACACCTAAAATCATTGAAATATTCATATAGTACTGGGATTTCGGACATGGTCCGGGCTCCAAACTATTTATAGGTGGCTCAAAATTGGGTCTAGAGACCACATAACTTTATGTTCGAGGAACTTATTCCTACTGTGTGGGGGTATTTCCGCTTCGGTATAGCCGAAGATAGTCCACTCTCTAGTTTTTGGTAAGAAAACCATTAAAATTTATTGGCTTACAATTTTAATTGTAAACATACAACAAAAATTTGTTTCAATACATATTTTTTCAATAAAACTTTTTTCGGTGAATTTTTTTGAAAATGCAAGATTGCGTGTTTAAAAAAACTAAATATTAGCTTGAGCATAACATAAAACCATTAAAATTTATTGGCTTACAATTTTAATTGTAAACATACAACAAAAATTTGTTTCGATACATATTTTTTCAATAAAACTTTTTTCGATGAATTTTTTCAAAAATGCAAGATTGCATGTTTAAAAAAAATAAATATTAGCTTGAGCATAACTGACACAAGCTCTTATTTTTCAAAATTAGTATTATAACTGCAGTATTACAAGCAAAAAAAAACTCTGTTTGACTCACCTAAAGCTGCCTCTATAAGGCAAAACATTCATAACACGATTGGGAATTCTTTTTTGTTTGAATCCAACGATTCAACTGAGGATGCGCGAATGGTAAATTGCCCAAGTTGGAGAAAATTCAAATTTTATTAACAATTGCGGTAAAACAACATACAATTTCTGTAAAATAACAATTATTTTCGGTTATTTCAACCATTTTTTTTACCATTTTTTGTCGGTTAAAACTACCTACGAGCTCTGTTAAAAAATTTACAATTTTCATACATTTTGGAATTCTGTACGTCAACCACTTTTTTCGATTAATTTTACCGAAAATTTTTTTTCAATTTATTTTTTTTTCTTAAAAAATTGAAAATAAATTGAAATTGAACAAAAAAAAAATTTAAATACATTGATTACTTTGTATTTTTATTGATATTTCATTTACCGACAGTTATTATTGCCCACCCTGTAGTAGGGCTTTTAAATCCCGAATCCCAAGATCCGGGTCCATTTTTCGTCCCGAAAATGTCGGGATGTTTTTTCTAAAATCCCGGGTTTTTTAGGATTAGATTTAAAATAAATTTATTCATAAACGAAGTTTAATGCAAGAAAACTAGTTTTTGACATAAAATTATTTTAAGACTATAAACTAGGGATGTGACGGATGTGAGTTTTGCGGAGGCGGGTGCGGAGCTGTAAAAAGCCTCGTTGCGGATGTTTGAAAATGACATCCGCGGATACGGAACCGGATGCGGGTGCGGATGTTTTAAACAACTTTTTCTAAAAAATTTAATTTTTTGCGCTTTTTTAATTTTTGTGTTGGGTATTTTGACGTTCTGAAACTGAATCTGACAAAATTTTGCACAGATCGCCTATAGTTTCTGAGAAAAAACAAAAAACACAGTAAAAAAAGTTTCAGAAAAGTGCAAAAAGCTATAAGTTGAAAAGATCAGCATACATGCGGCTATCATGTCGCGGATGCGAATGCGGATGTTTTAAATGTGTGATTTGCGGATGTCTATGCGGGTGCTCCGTGACGGATGCTCCGCGGATGCGGAGCTCCGTCACATCCCTACTATAAACATGAATAATACTATAAACATAAGTAATATTTTGAGTAATACAAAACAAATAATAATCCCAATAAAATTGTTTGTACCCAATTATTTCAGGAGAAAATTTTGCCTTCTCAGTCTTAATTACTTCATTAAAACAATTAAGTAAAACTGGAAACTGATACAGAATTTCACAGAGCTTACTTAAGCATATTTTAAATTGAACTATGTCTTTTCAAAAAAACGGAACGTTTTTGTATGTTTATTAAATTGAAATCATTGCTTATGGTAATTTATTTAAGCAAAAACTACTATTTTTTAAAAGCCTTTTCGCAATCCCCTGATTTTCGAGACTGAAAAATTGCAATCCCGGGATCTTTCGGGATTTTTCGGGAATAGTTTTATTCCAAGCAATATTATCTGTCCGCCACTGTTGACAGATAATTAGGAACTCGTTCAGGGGTAAGGTGCCAGACGTACTGTTTTTTTTTTATAGGAAGTACTGTTTTAATTAAAAAAGTCAAAGCAGTACACAAAAGTACTGTTTTTTCCAAAAAAAGTAATGGTTTTTGTACTGTTTTTGTTCTTCGAATATTTTTTGTTTTTTTGTGCAGACAAAACTAAGTTTGGCGATTTTTAAAATAAAATTTCTCTGAAAACAAACAATTAAATTATTATTAAAACTATAGGGTGAACCGCTATACCGAAGCTGAAATACCCCCCACACAATATGGCCCCATCTTGAGGTATCTCGAACATAAAAAATTTCTGTGGATATTTGACAAAACAACCTCTTTCAAATTTGCCAACTTTTCAGGAGCAAAAAACGGTTAAACTGCTTCTGAAAATTTTTTGTGTAGAAATTTAAAGAAATGTTAAGGTTTGATACCCCTTCGAGGATTATCCACCTTGTCGTGGTGTGGGAGCTTGTCGTGGTGTAGGGTCAATAATTCTCGGTATTCTAACAAAAGAGTCCTGAAACCAAGAAATAATCATGGGCTGGATCAAGGTGTCACACGACCCGTGCCGAGGATCAACCTGGTTGGGGGCCCATTTAAATAGCTCAGTAGTTACCGGAGTTTCCGAATATGAGGCACCCTTCGGATTAGCTAGCCTTGCCCGCACAATGCGGATCGCTGTCGGGGTGTACCCTTCCTTTCTCCGCAACTCGTGGGATCCAAAATTTGTCGTGGGATCCAAAAGAGTTGCCCCTTCAAAGTTGGCGTATCGTGATCACCGCTCTGCTTCCAAATTTTTGTCAAGCTTTGGAGAGGCTCCCGAAGATGCTCTGATCGTGAAGCAGAAAGCTTATCTTCTCTGGGCTAAAGGAATCGTGGCCCAGACCCAGGACAGAGTTCCGGTCAAGGGCGACCTCCATTCCAAAAGACAGTCAGTGCAGGAGTCGCCCAAGATGGCCAAAAGGACAAAAACGCACAACACTTCTGTGCGGTCCTATAGCGAAGGGCAGCCTCGTTATGGCCGTCATTGACAGGAGCAATGACGATGGGGGATATTCTGTTGGAAAATGAAGGTGGATCGAATCTGGTCTCTTTGGCGTCTTTATGAGGGTCCTGGGTAGCAATCCTGGACCGATTCCAAGCTTCGAGAACATCGGTTGGTGCCAGGGTAGCGGTAAGATATTTGCGTGTGCAGACGAGCGAGCCGTGAGCCTGCTCAAAGTAACCGTTGCGATGCTGAGTGATGTCTGGCCGGGGAGCATCTCAATTCCGCCGGTAATGGAATTGAAATTTCAATTATTAATTACTGAGGAATTGTAATTGGTAATTGAAATTTTCAATTCCCCTGTTCAACTTGTTTCTAAGTGAATTTTTTGCTGCGGTTTGAATAAATATTTTTAAATAGTTATACCGTGTTAATTATTTTGAAGATATTTTAAATAAATAAAATTCTGGCTAAGTGCAATAAGTTTTGTACAAATAATAAAGTTTTCTGCGATATTTTCGTGAATTCCTGTAAGCTAAGTATCACAACATCAAAAATTAAAAATTTTCAAGTGATTGAAACGTCGTGCAGAGATAGTCAGTTTGATAATAGAATTTCTGTGTTGTGCTTTGTTTGATTTCAATTCGAACGTAGTAAAAATTTGGTTTTATATCATTGGTTTACTCAAATGTTAAACCTACCGATTCCATTGTTGTTTTAGGAGACTTTAATTTACCGAATTCCGTATTCTTCTCGTGACTCTTTAAATGACTTTCTGGATTCATTTTCAGATATGAGTTTACAACAAGTAAACGGGATTGAAAATAAGAATAGTAGAATTTTGGATTTAATTTATGTTGACGACTCTTCGAAGTTTTCAGTGAAACGCTGTGATGCTTTTGCATGTCCAGAAGATAACCATCACCCAACACTTGAATTATCTTTCGAATTTGTTCAAAACAACTTAGAATCAGTTTCTACATCGTTGAAATAATTTTTTTGCTTCGAGAATGCTAAAATGAACCAACTCTTATCTGAAACTAGTTGAGACATGAACTTTGAAGATGTTGACGACTGTGAATCAATTTTCAATTGTACGCTCAGCAAAATCTTCGAGATATGTGTTCCAAAGAACATTAAAAAGAATTCGAATGAACTTGGTGCTGTATGGTTTACAAAAGAATTGAGGAAAATTAAAACTTCGAAAACTCGGGCATTTAAAACATATAAATGAACTTTAAACCTTCAAGATTATTCTAATTATTCGCTTCGACTGGTCGAATTTAAAAAATTCTAGTGACGAAACTAATGGACCGATTTCTAATCTGTTTTCGTGTAATGATGGTTTGGTTCTTTGACGATGAAAAAAAAACGAATCAGTACGATATGGGAGACTTTAAATTGTGGCCAGGTACATTTGAACAAATACAACTTTTTTGGACACTTTTTAAATAAAATGGAAAAAATAAAAAAAAATTTCGTAAAGTTCTGAAATCTAATAAATATTATTGAAAAATGATCAAACTATAATTTTACGTCCAAAAATTAGTCAATTTTAAAAATACGAAAGAGTATTTGTAAAGAAAATTTAATGGTCGAAAAATCGACCATTGGCCAAAAGTGTATACAAAAAAACACTATTACCAATTTTTGGAAAAATTTTAAAAATTCTGGAACATTTTTTATCACCAAACTTTCTTTTACAAAGTAGTTTATTTTTGACCAAAGAAATTTTTCGCATTAAATTTACATAAGGAAAAAAGTTTGATAAGTAAGTAAATTTTCTCGATAGACGCAAACCGGATTTAAGTGCCCTGGGACTCGTTCGAAATGAGATAAATAGACCTTTAAATTGATACCAATATCAATACTATAACATGTGACTGTGAGCCACCGTAAATAAAATAGCTGTGTATATAACGTTGTGATCGTCTAATTCAAAATATACCCTATTTTGGTCATTTCTAACCATTAGGAAGCTTTAAATCTAAAGAATGTTGGTACTTAAAAAAATCTTTCAGATTCTAAATTTCCAAAAAATTTATACGTTATGGGCCAATGGTCGATTTTTCGACCACCACCAATCTAATAGAAAAATTGGAAAATTATTTGACACCGAATTTGCAATAATAATGCTTACAGATGCTTCCTCTATAAATTTCATCAAAATATTTCAAGCCGTTTAGGTGCGTCCAAAAATGGGTTTATAAAAAATGCTATGATGAATATTTGAACGATTTGAAATCCAACATGAAATACGATTCTAAAACTTTTTATAACTTTGTATATTCAAAAAGGAAAAACACTGGTTTCCCAACTACGATGAAATGGAATGATCGTGAGTTCAACAATCCTACTGAGATTTCTAATATGTTTGCTGACTTCTTCAAAACGACATATTCTGATAATACTTATGGCAACACATCATATACATATAACATCCCCAGTTTTAATTCCATTTTCAATCCTGGTTTAGAATCTGAAGATGTCTTGCAACACCTAAAATCATTGAAATATTCATATAGTACTGGGCCAGATAATATTCCTAGCTGTATTTTGAAAGTTTGTGCTGAACATTTATACATTCCACTTTCACATAGATTCAATGCCTCTATTGAAAGAGGTTATTTTCCAAATTCATGGAAAGAGTCATACATTATTCCTCTTTATAAAAGTGGAACCAAATCATTCGTATCTAACTATAGAGGTATTGCTAAACTTAGCACAATACCAAAGTTATTTGAACAAGTTGTCACAAAGGAATTAGTTCACTCGGTCACAACATTAATATCTCCTTCATAACATGGTTTTCTGAGAGGTAGATTAACATCTACATATTTATTGGAATTTTCTACATTAACAAAAAAACAATTTTGTGTTAGCTTTCTGAGCAGCAATGTTTGTTGTTTGAAAAGCTTAAAAGATATGGATTTCGAGATCTTCTTTTAAAATGGGTAGAATCGTATCTGACAAATCAGAAGCAACAGGTGTTATTCGAATCATCAACATCAAAAACAATAGATGTCACCTCTGGAGTTCCTCAAGGAAGTCACTTAGGTCCTATTCTGTTTAATCTTTTTATAAATTACCTTCCTTCTGTCATTAAACATTCGAATGTACTGTTGTATGCTGATGACGCTAAATTGTTTCTATCCTATGACATCTTAGATCAACATAAGTTGTTACAATCAGATCTGACCAGTATAGCTATCTGGTGTGATAATAACTTAATGGAACTGAACCTGAAAAAATGTAAATTTACGACATTTGCTAGAAGACACCAACATTCATCGCTGTATCATATAAATAACTGTAATCTAGAAAAGGTTTTTACTTTTGTGGACCTGGGTGTTACTATGGATCCAAAACTTCGCTTTCATCTACATATTGACTTATGTGTGAATAAGGCGAGGGGTGTTCTAGGTTTCATTAAAAGATGGTCAAAAGAATTTAATGACCCATTCGTTACCAAAAGTCTTTACATATCACATGTAAGACCAATTTTGGAATATGCATCAGTCTTGTGGAATCCACAATGCACCTGCCACTCTGATAGAATTGAATCGGTTCAAAAACAATTTTTATTATTTGCTTTAAGAAACCTTCGCTGGAATCCGAATCAGAACCTACCTCCATACGAAAATCGTTTAAAACTCTTGGACATCCCTTTTTGATTAAATTGATAAATGGCTCTCTGAATTCTACAGTTTTGCTTCAAGAAATTGATTATAATATTCCAACCCGTCGTTCCAGATCTTTCATTCCTTTGATATTAAGTATGTGCCGTTCTAATTACGCGCAGAATGAACCTTTTCGTTGTATTTGTAGCGATTTTAATAGCCTGTATTCTCTCTGACCTGTCAGATTCACTTAATAAAACTAAAACTTTTATTTTAAATGCACTTGATCACAATTAGGGCCTTTGCTGCTCTTTGAGTTTTTGGACCGCTTAGGGTCTAACGAAATGACAGGGTTGACAAACTCCACGAAGACCGGCCTTGTCGATTTTTGAAAGTGTTGTATAGTTTTTTTTTGTTTAGTCTAATATCGTAAAGTAGAGAAAAATTATCTATATATATAAAAGAGACGTGTATGTTTCTCACCAGTAGACGCGAAAACTGCAGCACCGATTCTGACCAAAATTTATATATGTGTTCTAGGGGTCGTGACATAGGATAGGTTTTGACAGGCCCGCACAAGTTAGTAAAAACTGCAATATCTCAGACGTTTTTGATCAAAAGAAAATGAAATTTGCCATGAACATACTATAAGACCCCAGCCATAATCTGGGCTTCAAATGGCGGGGAATAGACAATGGGGCGTGGCACCGCCCATACAAGTCAATATTTTAAAATGCTGTAATAGCGCTCCCACACAATGTTTTCCAACGAAATTTGGCAGATGGCTTCATGGTTTCTACTCTAAGCTAAATGCAACACATCGGCGTAATTGGACAAAGGGGCGTGGCACCGCCCATTAGGTTAGGTTAGGTTAAGGTGGCTGCCGGAACACCGACACACTTAGACCAAGTAAGGTCCATTGTGATACCACATGCTTCTTGCTGCTATTATCATGGGCAAGTATTTATCATTTTATCATTTGGCAAATGGTTCATGGTTTCAACTCTATGCTAAATGCAACATATCGGCGTAATTGGGCGAAGGGGCGTGGTACCGCCCATACAAACCAATATTTCAAATTGCTGTAACTGCCCTCTTATTTATTGGTTTCCAACAAAATTTGGCAAATGGTTTCATGGTTTCAACTCTAAGCTAAATACAACTTATCGGCGTAATTGGACAAAGGGGCGTGGCACCGCCCATACAATTCAATACTTCAAAGTGCCAACTTTGGGCTCCCATTGAATATTCTTCAACGGGAAATGGTTCTATGCCTTCAATGCAACATATTGGAATTGAACAGCGGGGCGTGGCACTTCCCATACAATTCAATATTTTAAAAAATGTTACCCTTGGGCTCCTAATGAACATTTTTCAACGGGAAATAATTTTATGCTTTCAATTCTAAGTTCAATGTTACATATGGTCGGAATTGGACAGCGGGGCGTAGCACTTTTCATTCAATTCAATATTTCAAAATGCTACACTTGGGCTCCCAATAAAAATATGTGACAAATGTTTACATTAATTTATTATGACCTTAAAGGCAAAAAGAACTTTTTTAGGGGCAGCAAAGCGGACCGGGCCCTGCTAGTATTTGATGAAATTCATATTCGTCGCATGAATTCTGATGCTTCAAAATATTTTCTTTTAATTCTATTGTTTATTATCTTATATTATGTTATGTTTGGAAGAATTCGCTCTTGCATTCATATCCTTATTCGTGTTTTATTAATATGCGTTTTATCAGCTGATGATTTTAATCTGTAGCTGAAACGAATTTCAAGTTATGTTTACCAGCGATCGGTTGCACAGCGTAATCCGGACTACGGCTGTTCGGTCACCAAATCCGTGCGTCATGCGGATGTGCCCCTCGGTCGGTTATGCGGGTAAATGAAACAATTGGAATTCGTCGTAAAAAAAAAATAAAAAAAAATAACGCCCCACTAGTTTCCTCAGCACCCGTCTAAAGGTTATTCTCGTTTTCTGGCATTGTAAACACTCCTCGACGGCATGCAATTACTGATGCACATTTTGAAATGCTGACTTTGATGACAGCCAATGCTGATTTCTTATGAGCGAAATAAACACCAAAACGCCACATTTCCAAATTTGTTATCTAAATAACTTAAAAATTCATTGCCAGATAAATTTAATTTAAATCTGATTTGTATTGTTCCTAGAAAAAATAAATATCCTATTGATTTTCATTACATATCGCTCATTCCCTGCAATAAATGAATTGTTGTAAGTATATATATATAGTTGTTTTAAGCATTGGTTCAAGAAAGCTCACTGATGAGTTCCTTAGTGGGAACGAAATGCTGGCACTAAAATTTGTTGTTGTATGAAAATCGCAGTCTTAATTTGATTTAATTTGAGCTTGAACCCGACTATACAAAATCATTATTAACAAAAATGAGCTCGTTAATTATAAAATTAATTTTTTATTATTTTTATGAATGAAAACATGAGACTGAATATTCTTTCAGTGGCGACAGTTGTATGCACTATGGAAAAAATTAAGTGGCATACTTTCTCAAAGTTCGGAAATGTACCACATTTTAGGAACTCTTTCCATTTTTCCTTAACTGGTTTTTCTTTTTGTACGTTTTCAGAAAAAGCTTTCACCGATACCAGGGGTACGGAACGAAACGATGTAAGATTTGTTCCCAATCATCTCTAGTTGTGCGGTAGAGATGACTCTAGCAACGTGTTTGGTTGTCAAAAAAAATTAAAATAGTTTTTACAAAGATTTACACCATTACAATAAAATTCGTTTTGAAGCTTGATTTCAGTTGGCCTTGATGTATTGCAGCTGTATAGAAAAATAAGCACATCATTTCTAAATTAGTTAGTTAGTTAATTAGTTAATAGTTAATTAACGGAGTTAAATTTTTGGTTAACTTTTAACGTTTCGAAAACCATTAACTTTTTCATTTCGTTAAGTTAAATTTCTTCGATTAACTAGCATTAGTTAACTTTGAAACAACAAAAAAAAAGTAAAATTTAGGAATTCATACTTTTTTGAACTGATATTGACATTTAATTTTAAAATTATTTCACAAAACAATTAAATACACTTACAGATATATTTCGAAGTATTTTATATTCTATTTTTATGTATGAATGGACCATTCTAAACACAATGGCGTCTCAGCCATCACGTGAGGTTTATATCGTCGGGATGTTTACATCGTATTTTTCATTTCTCAAAATGACGAAAAACTGAACGAAAATAACTTTTTAATTTAACGAAGTTAAATTTATGATTAACTATTACTGGATTAACGAAGTTAAATTCTCGATTAACTATGCCCAGCTTTGGTTTGCGTATAGTGTCGACTCATTCAAATCAATGTGAAATTTGGCGCTCACACTAGCTGAGCCGTACGTTTTTAATTTTTAATGCATTACAAATGAAAGAAAAACTAGAGAGTGGACAGTAAGAATTTAGAAGTGCCTCGGACATAAACAAATTTGGTCTCAATACCCTATTTTGAGCCATTTATAATCCGTTTCTACAAATTTCCAATCAAATACACAAAAAAAAAATTTGGTCTCAAGACCCCATTTTGACTTGTATATATATGTTTTCGGAACCTCGGACCATGTCAAAAATACGTTTCTAAACATTTCCAATCAAATACAACAATAAAAATATGTTGGATAAAAATAAATTTTTTTTATAGGGAGGCCACTCTAGTTTTTGTCCAATTTGGCTGATATTCGAACTTGCTCTTACTTTTGAAGAAAAAAACATATTCCCAAAACATATTTCAAGTCGATATCTTCAAAACTACGACCGCAATCGTGCAGACAGACGGACAGACGGACATGGCTATATCGATACTGATCAAGTTACAAACGTTGTGCCAAAGTGAGTATACCCTGCCACAGTGAGTGTGGGGGTATAATGAAGTATCATATGGGCTTAAGTATGGTTTTCAATAGTTTTAGACAATTTTAAGTAAACACAAGTGAGTAAGTTTCAGTCGGTCAAAGCCGACTTATATATATACCCTACACCTACTGGGCAATTTGGATCCGCCATCATGAATTTTGAAATTTTGATATCAAATTAGAAATCAGCGACTCTAAAAACCACCCTATATTATATTCAATAAAATGTTTTTTACTTAAATTGCGGAGTGGAACATTTGACGGAAGAATTTTTTTTTTGCTCCGACTGGAACGATTTAGTGGGAACTTTATTTTTTTGTTTGTTCCGTTCTGAACCCCTGACCGAAATAGTTGCATCAGAAAGTAAATCCATGTCAATATTTTTAATTGTAATTTAAATAGTTGTTTTCAGAGTGACTCAAGCAAATAAATGGTGTACTGTTTTGACTGTTTTGAATAAAACAGTACTTCCTATAAAAAAAACAGTACATTTACTGTTTAAAAAAGTACGTCTGGCATCCCCAATAATTAAAAAAAACTTTTTTTGGCGCCTACAAAAAAGGGCATTTAATGACAATTAACAATATTGTTTTTGTTAACCCAAAAAATGTCCAAGGACGCACTTAGGAGCTGGGCGAATCAAAAAAAAAAAAAAATTGCTGCCGTCTTTCAAATTTTAATTCGTTTTGTCCGAGTTGACATCAAGTACTTGGTGTACTTGGTGTATTTTGTGTTGACATTGTTGGAGAAAACGAGTACAGTACTTGTGTTGATGAGAACAAAACAAATGTTGTCGAAAAATGGTGCCTGCCCGATGTTTACAGTAAAGCTATAGTTTTTGCACATCTGTCTTACGCTTCTAAAGTTATTATTAAAAAAAAATAGTAAAAAACAAGTTTTTTAAAATATACCCCTTGAGCCGACTAAAAAGCAGAAAATAAATTTCCTTTAAATTAATTTCAGCAATTTCGACTTTGTTCCTAATATCATTGCAGATTTTTAAGTCGCCACAAACCCTTAATTTTAAATCGAAATTGCTGAAATTAATTTAAAGGAAATTTATTTTCTGCTTTTTAGTCGGTTAAAGGGTTATATTTTAAAAAACTTGTTTTTTACTCTTTTTTTATTTTATTCTTTTTTAAAAAAATGTTTTCTCCCCCCTTTTTTCTCCTTTTTTACTATTTTTCCCGAATGCGAACCTAAGTAAAAAATTTCAGCCTTGTAGCTTACAAAATACGAAAGTTAGAACTTTAAATCTCAAAATTCAGGTGAATTTTTGAGCACAAAACTATTTTCTGCAAAATTTATTGTTTTTGAACAGCGAAACTTTTTGCATCCCAAAAAAAATTGTTTCAACCAGGATTTTCTCGAAGTGTACTTAACGGATTAACGATTTCTGATACTCATTCGAAAGGAATTGAATAGCACTTTCTAATGATACCAATATCGATTCTATAAAATTTGCCTGTGAGCCACTGTACTTGGAAAAGCATATGCAAAATACTTATGAGAGTCACTGTATATATATATATATATATATATATCCTCAAATCTATATATATATATATATATATATAGTCCACCCAAAGCAAGTAAATATAAGGGTTATAAAAATAGGGTACCACCGACAAAAATAGCTTTTCCTTTTCTAACTTCAGATTTTGGGTTTGTAATCAGAATTCCTGGTATGCAGTTTTCATTTTTTTGGACAGCCCTACAACGTGTAATATTTGTAATAGGTGGCACCCCAAGTTCTGACCATTTTTTTTGTAACGCAGTGTTATTTGTCATGAGAGAGTATGCTACCGACAGTGCTTGTGTTTAAATAAATGAAGTAAATTTTGGACATTGAAATAGTGTACAGTTTTCTGTATATTAAAGTGTTTTGTTAAAATAAAATCAGTTTTTATCGAGTATCTCAAAGAAGTTCAAGGGGTAATTAACTATTTACTAATAAACTAGTTACTGCAAATATAAGTCAAGAAATCAACATTGATTATATTAAAATTACTAAAAGTATAGGTTTGACTCAGGGATGATTTTTTTGGTACAATTGTACTTTTTTGGTACAATTTCAAAGACAAAAGTACATTGGTACTACATTGACATTTTTGGTACAATATATGCGAAGAGTATCAGATTAATGATCAACTTATTTTCCAATTTTTTCTCAAATATTTTCGTTGTTCAAGGTTTGTTTCCAGCTCTGAAGTACTTGTCAAACTTCATTTCGAAAAAAGCTAAGAAATTGATAATTAAATTTCCATTCGTAAATTTTTTTTATTTCGTATCCACTTGCTACAATTTTTGTTACCTTTTGGTAACGAAATGCGACACGGACACTCTGTGCCCTCTTCAGAAATTTGGAATTGTTTCCAATTTCTTTAGAAAAGTTGACATTATCAGCTGTCAAATTTAGATCACAAACCAAAATAGAAAGCAAAAGTAAATGAAGAAGTGAAAATGATCCAAAAGGCAAAAGAGCAAATCAAATTTTTGCTTTGTCATTTGTCAAAAAATTCTGATCTAATACAATTTGACAACATTTTTCTTGAGTCGTTTCTTTAGAGCTGGAAACAAGGCGTTTCATTTATGTAACGTTAAAAGTAACTTTATTTTGTGCAATTTTTGTTTTTATTATTAAAACTTCTTTGTTAGAAGCTTTATAAATTAAAGTATGCTTATAAATATTTGTAACTTGTTTACGTTTTTGAATATTAATAACTTTTCTGTTCATACTACAAACTATTTTCATTAAAAAATTTGGACATTGAAGTGTTGGTACTTTTTTAACAGATTTGTTACTATTTTTTTTGCTTTTTGTACAAAATGGAACACCCAAATATCATCCCTGGTTTGACTAACTAAAGGGGTGACGGCATATTCGTTAAATAAAATTGTTACTTTTGGACTGGTTACTTTTGGATAAATTGCTGTGTTCTCTCGCTCTTCTACACGCTCGTGTACAGCTGCTTTCTCGCTCCTAATTATCTGTCCCAGTAGTTGCCGTCCATCCTCTCCACCACAAGTTGGATTGCCACTGCCTTCGATGTAAAAAATGTTGTCGTCTACTTTTAGCTTCTCCCCTGAAATACCGGTTGCAGACTTTTATTGAATTTGATGATATCATTTATAAGATCCAGCAAGCGCCTCCTTCTATCTCTGGTGGCCGCCGGATAGTCTCGATGTACCGATTATCTCTGAAATCTTTATGCCATTGTAAAAAATAATTTCAAAAAATTTGAAAAATTTGCTAATTTTAAAAATTTTTGTTGTGATTCTTATTGCAAATTTTTTGAATTTCTCAAATATGGTTTCGATTTCCGTGTATCTTCTGTGGTTTAGGAGATACAGTAGCTGGAAGTTAGGCAATTTTAATTTTTTTTTGTTTTTTAAAAATTTAAAAAAAAGTCATCTTTAAAGTTTTGTTGTGGAGAAACTTTTTGAGATTTTAAATTTTGGGTTTTTTTTATTTGATATATGTATTCATTATCTTTCGAATGAATGTAAACTGATGGAAATCCAATATGTATGTCGGCTATAGCAATTATGAAAATGAAACCTTTTATTAGGTTTTTTTTATGTACTTTAGCTCTAAGGAATCAGGGGGAACCAGTCGGGAGTAGCACCATATTCTTCCTTGATTATCCCTCTATGAAATCTGACTAGAATTTGCTGCGCCCTGCTGCGCCACCGGAACAACTTTTTTCAAAACGTCGAAACATGTTTATTTTTATTCACCGAAAATCAAAATTGTTTTAATTTCTACTAAATTTAAACCTTCACCGTATTCGCTGTGAGCGATATGTAATGACAGTTGTTTCAAAAACTTTTTGAAGTCAGTTGATATATGTTTCTTAAAAAGTAACACGTTTGCAGCTTAAATTAAAATTAGCATGAAAAATTGTTCAATTCCTACTAAAGACCTTTGTTTAATTGCATTAAATATTGCAAAGGAAAATGCAGGGAACAATATTGGTTTATGTGAAACTGAATTAACACATTTTTTGTTAAATTAACTGAAAACAAATTTCGTATTAATAGTAAACATCGAACAGTTCATATGGAAAACAAAATTAAATGCTTTACTAAAATGTATTTAAAAAACTGGAATAAGTGCAGTCGGAGTAAATTAAAATTTCTAAACAAATATGTGAACAGTCCATGGTTTTCAACCATTATAAATATTTCTGGAGAAGAAAGTGGCAATTTGTTCTTATCATTAGATGCAGAACAGAAAGGTAAACGTGGGGGACCAAGAAAATCTTATCTGGACGCAGGACGCAGAAAAATGCATGATGCAGTTGGGAAAATAAGTCTGAACGAATCATTCGAAATTTTTAAATCTCATTTACGCAATCAACACGAACATGATAAGATTCAGGGACGTAACCAGAAAAAAATTTCTGGGGGGTTTTCATAAAAATTTAACTGAAGAAAAAAACCGTAAAATACAAACAAAATCAACAACAACATCGTTTTTCATTTATTCAAAATAAATCTTTCGATTTTTCTCTAAATAAAAAAAATTTTCCAACGAAAACCCGAAGGAGAGTTTATGAAAAAAAGATTCATTCTTAAATCGACGTATTGTGTTCATACATTTTTAGTTTTATTTCATTTCTAATCACGAAAGAACATTTCTTTAAAATTAAACCGCTGTATTTACCTATTTTTTTCCAAATAAACCTAAAACTGTATTGAAATATATTATTCAAATACATGTATTTTTGGATTGGAGAACAGTTGATATTTAATTGAAAAAAACTTTTTGAATGATTTGGCGTCATATTCTTTTTTGGTACACGAAAGTTTTCAATTAAAAAATACATACTGAAGTTTCTTTCAACTCTGTTAAATTTCGAACACCCCAAACCTCCCCCCTGGTTACGTCTCTGATAAGATTGCAATAATTGAAGAGTTGTTAAACAATAATTATGAAGCAATTGCAAATATGAAAGAGATTATTAATGTGTCTAAAAAAAACTATCATGAATATACGACATTAGAAGCACTCGCATTATATCTCTACCCGTTAGCGAAAACATCTTAAGTCGACTTAAGTAAAAATCGAGAGTTTTGCGGCATTGCTTTTGCATTACGGATACAAACAATTCTGTCTTGTCCGTATTCTTCTATTGCAACTAGTTGCTTTGTTTTCGAAAGTTAATAGTATCTTATGTTCATATTAGCAAAATTTTGAAATTGCGAAAACATCTTAAGTCACAGAAATAATTTTATGTTTTTTGTATAAGGTTCTTGTAAAATCGCTCGTAAATAATTATATACACTTAACTAGAACCCGGCCGATTAATCGGCATCGGCTTCTGCCGTTATCGGCCAAAAATACACATTCGGCCTTGGCTTTGGTTCTTTCTAAGGTCTTAAACCATCCACAAGAAAAAAAATGGTTTAAATCCGTTCAAAAATTACTGCAGTATTCTATTTTTCGCTCAAGCATTTTTGTTGATTTTGGGAACAAAATGTTTAAAAGTTACATCGCTAGTTCAAATCAGCAAAAATACTCCAGCGAAAATTAAATACTGCAGTCAATTTTGAATGAATTTGAACAAGTTTTGGCTCGATGAACGCGGAATTGGATGTATTTTAAATTTAAAACATTAGTAGGGTGCTTGTTCGGGTGCTCGAGGAGCAGTAGAACGATGCAGAAAAGAAAGTATAAGAAAAAAACGGCAGAGTTAGCAAAAG
This sequence comes from Heteromyza rotundicornis, assembly GCA_951394025.1. Lineage (NCBI taxonomy): Eukaryota > Metazoa > Arthropoda > Insecta > Diptera > Heleomyzidae > Heteromyza > Heteromyza rotundicornis. The sequence goes on from OX596010.1 coordinate 47,619,896, forward strand.
GAAATCAAAGTCGTGTAGTTTAGCTTTTTGTATGTTTTTTATTAAGAAGTAGAGGCAGAAGGATGCTTACTTGGATATCGATGACGATAGATATATATGTAGAATATTTTAATTTGGTAGCTTATGACAGGAGCGGGTAGGAAAACGTCTAGTCACTTTTCGATCTTATTAAAAGAAGAAGGAAGTGAAAGTTTTGCAAATGGCAGAAGGCTTTCATATTGAATTAAACCAGTTTTGGGACACAGCTTAACAGAATGTTAAGCGGTGTTCCAGTAGGTTTAATGGTATAAATGGCCGTACAATTCCGTATACAGGGTGGCAAACAGGGTGTTTTGGTGTAAACAGTGCTATATAAACAAAATCTTAAATCGAAGAAAACCGTAAAAAATTTTGAAAAATGGCGTCAACGCGATATTTACAGTAATAACTTCTGTGTTTTCTATCACACAAATAAAAGTTATACACCGATTGAAGCGTCTGTTTTTCTTCTTTTCAACTAGCTATAGTTGTTGTTTCTTAAGTTATCATTAAAAATATGGCAACACCGATTAGTTTTTCTCAGAACAGTTCTGGGCATTTTTTTTTGTAACGCAGTGTATGTTTAGTACATTTATGCAGAGTGAGCTTTGAAATTACTGACGACGAAATCCTTGAGTCTGGCCATACACATATGGAGTGTGACGTTGATCATGTTATAATCGAAAGGAAAAAGAATTTAATATAACAGTTGGATCCAAAGTAACTTTTGATGTTATGGAAACAAGAAATAATACGTTTTATAATTTTGCACATCTACTGAGAACAAAATTTATTTATATTTTTTTAATAAAATGGCTTTGTTCAGTTTTGTTAAAAAGTATCTTATGTTGTTCTTTTTTCCAACAAGAGAACTTTCAAAATATCTTAAGTCGACATAAGAATATAATTTTTTGTAAACAAAAATTTTTGAAAACATCTTAAGTCGACATAAGATTGTAATTTTTTTGTTGTTAATTTGGAAAAACATCTTAAGTTTATAGAGGATTCAAATGCATCGAATTCTTGCATTTAATTCGATCCACAAGATAACATTCTTGTGTGACATCAAAAGGGCTATTCAAAAACGTTTTCATTTAACCTAAATGACCATACCAATCTTGGGAGTTTAGATTTTTCCGTTTTTTTGTCTCTACTGAAAAAAACGAAAAAAAGACATAAGATGTTTTCGATATATGCACTCGCATTAGGAATGTCATACCGACAATACAAAATATTGCGATCGTCTTTGATTAATAAAAATGTTCACGAGTTACCATCTATTGAAAAATTATCAGATGAAAACCAGTGTTGTGTGCCTAAAAGCTTACACTCAAAGAATTAATATGTTTGGATAACGTTTGCTTCAAATACAAACTTAAACGAAAAAACTGACAAAAAACATTTGATCCAAATTAAGTCGTTTTGCCGCAAATAATAAATAAATTTGCAACAATTTAAAAACGTTTCCAATAAAAGTATTGCATTTTACTTTTATTGGAAACGTTTTTAAATTGCTGCAAATTAAAAACACATTTCTAATAATCGAATTCGATATAAGCTTTGTTTTTATCGACTAGAACGAAAGTAGCTCAGTGGCACAGCGTGTATGTGCGCAACTTGTAAATCTTATCTCCCGCGTTCGAATCCTGGCTGACCTGAAATTTTTTTTTTCGTTACTTAAACGTTGGTTGCAAACGAAACAACAAACGATGTAGTTTGTCTAATTTTTCGTTTCTTACGAACGAAAAAATTCTTTGAGTGTAATGGTAAACCATTTTTCTGCCGTATTTCCATTGCAATGCACTTTAGACCATACCATTAAAAGAATTTTAGATTCAGTTAATTTCGAATTGACGGAGATAGACGGTGCATTAAACTTAACTATGTATTTAAAATGGGGCTGCGATGGCTCTTCAGGGCAGAGTATTTACAAGCAAAAAATAGGTAAACGAGTTCTGTTTACTTCACTGAAATGTGAAATAACAACATGTATTTCACTGTTGTGGAGGTTTGGCGGATAGACCGACCATCTTCTATACAATATTGTCAACAAATTGAATTTTCGTTTTCCAAAGAAACTACTGAGTTGATATTACGAAAGCATAAATTTATGAAAGATCAAATAAAGGATTTTAAAGCAAAAGGATTTTACACTTCCAAAAATGGTCTGCATGTTGATGAGAAGGTTGCACAGGACATATCAGTTAAATGAAAAGAGTCCGAAGAATCTTTTTTTATTATGGAATTTAATGTGCATCCTTTTATGTTTATCAGGAAGAGTACACTGCCAAGTGACACACCTAAAGTGTGTAAAACTTGTAGACACATTTTACACACAACTTTGATTGTATAAACACTGTAAGTGCTTTTAAAATACACACATGCGTGTTAATAGAACATGCCAAAATTATTTATCAAAATAAAAATACACTTAAAAGTGTGTGTTGTGTGTAAAATTACACACCAGAAGATAGAAGATTATGACGACATTGAAGAAATGTATGAGTTGGGGTTGTCCCCACTTCACGCAAGGATTAGGTTCATGGAACATTTTTTGTCAATTGCATATAATATCGAGTTTCAAGAATTCATTAAAGAAAATTCCGAATTTGATGCACGAAAAGCAAAAGAAAAGAAAGAAATAAAAGGAAACGGAAAAATTAAGAATTCAAATGGAATTTCGCGAGAAGACGGGTCTACGCATTGACTATCCAAAGCAAGGTTTTTTGAGCAGTAACGATGGCAATACTGCTAGGCACTTTTTCGATGATGTTGAAACAACAGCATCAATCACAAAAATTATTGAGCAACTGCTATATAGATTTTAAGAAATGTTGTGTGCTATAAATTCGAAACAATTTATTAACGCGAAAAAGTTTGAAAAATTCACTTCAGAAACTCTGGCTTTACATGACAAATTATACGGTAGCTGGAAGAATATAACTCCAACACTTCATAAGGTATTTTGCCATGGGGAAAATATAATAAATCACCATTTTCTTCCTATTGGTGAATTATCCGAAGAGGCGCAAAAAGCCAAAAATTAAGATTATAAGCTTTTCAGATTAAATCATACTCGGAAAAATAGTAGGGAAACCCAAAATAAAGATTTAATGACAATGCTTATGATTTCTTCTGATCCACCTATTGCGTCTCTTCGGTACAAAGAAAAGAAACAAAAAAAAATGGCTGCACATGAAGGATTGGAAGATATAAAAGATCTTCTATAGAAGAACATTTTTGTATTCAAAATGTTAATTTGTTTTACTTGTTGTTTATGGACTTACACTAGCCATAAAAAGTCTGCGTACAAAGCAATTTTATGCGCAGTAGCTCACAGACACATTTTGTTGTTATTGATGTCATTGGAATGGTCTATTCAATGTCTTTTGAAAGAGTACCTGGGCCCCTTAACCCGTTATGTGCAAACATATCGAGAAAATGTATTTACAAATTAACATATTTTTAATATTTAAAAATATCTTAATTTTTAAATACATTTTCTCCATAATGACACAAATAACGACAAAATGTGGCTATGAGCTACTGCATCAAAAATAGCTTTGTACGCAGACTTTTTATGGCTAGTGCAAATATATATATATGTTATACGATACTAATTTTAAAATTTAAATATAATTTTAAACTTTAAATTTAATGAACTTTGTAATTCGAATTGATAAAAATAAATTTTTTGTGTTTCGGGTCATCGTATATAGCCACCCTGTACAAATGAAATTGTTTGACTTACAAAATAGATAGTTACTTCAATTCTTAACAAAATACAAAAAACGGCTTCAAAAAATATGGATCCATTCAAAGTTACAGATTTTTTTGCCACTTTTACCTCCAAAAAAGTGAACTGTGCGTCGTGTTTGTTCGATTTATATATATTGCGTGTATATTTTGATGAATGCCTTCCAAGTCCGCTTTCGATGCTAGGACTTTTAGTTTGCTTTATAATTGATTTGCCATACAGCTATCAATGATAATTTTTAGGGCGGCAAGAGAGTCTTTTAGCTGACTGCGAGAGATCAGCATTTTTTGGAGTATCCATTTTTATTTCTTCCGAGTTCTTATGTATTATATGTTTTTCCTTCTTTTATTTCTTGTTTACAATCTTAATCGGTATTTGACACTTACCTTGGTTCACAGCAGGTGTCCGTGAGAACGAGCAACGATCAGCTGATTGCTCTTTGTTATTGAACAGAACTTTCCGATTGAACAGAGCTTTTCGATGTGCGCGCTTACCGAACAGAACTAGTAGAGCAATCTTCGCCCCCAATCCAGTATCTTGTTATTCAAGTGACGTGTGGGGACAGTTTGCATCTGAGTTGTTGTCTGGAATCGTTCTCTTTATTCTTTTTGTATTCGTTGATTGCCATCAGCATTCGGAGAGATAGGGCGTAAGACCAGGACATTAATTTCATAATCTGTTCTTTGACATTCCCATTGACCTCCTTAAGATTGCTTAGCTCGTTGTTGGTTTGACTCAATATGTTGATGGTGGAGTCGAATAGCGAATTTCGAAGAAGATCAAGTAAGTTTTTCTAATTATTGTAAACGTCCGTGATTGTCGATGGTTGTGTGGTATCAGTAATGTCAAAATTATGCCCAATATAGTGATTGCAGACAGTGTTCTGGTCTCTTTCATTCAGAGGGTTGATCTTCTTTTCCTCCAGGTTGGCTCGTTTGCATGAACTTATTATATTGAGTCCTCACATCAGGGTAATTTCGTTGAAACTCTTTTGAGGTAAGCTTTCAAATGAGGGGTGGACTTTTAAATATTTTTTTTCGTATGGAGACCGACCCGGCCTAATGTCCACTCTTTATGGGTATCATAGCGCTGACGTAGTAATTATGCCTTGGAGGTGTTGCATGCGAACCATGATGAGTGCCCTTGCGGATATCGGTTTCGTATTGGGAGTTCTCACCGATTTAACTGGGCCGACCGCTTCCATGGCTTGGAACCGTGACTCTAAAAACTTCATTAGTTGATCAAGCGTGCTTAGCGTGCTTAGTCTTTCAGAGACTGTTCATAGGCTGCATGAGTGTCTGTACCCAGTTTCCTGATACGATGATAGGGTCCCAAGAAGCCGTCTACATTCCCAAGCCGTTAAGTCCAAACATGCACTAAATGGTATTGTCGTGTAAGGCTTTAACGTCGGCGATGGATTCTGCATTTAATTGGGGCTGATAAATAAATTTGTTGAGTAATGCACGTATCATCAGCCTTTTGTTGCCGTATCGATTCGACAGTATGGTCCACGCGGCGTCGTAAAGCTCCTCAGATATCGGAAGGTGTTGGATTAAACTCCCCCATCAAGTTGGTAATCAGGTAGTACAACCTTTGTACTTTGCTGACCGTGTGAACGTTGAATGCTGGGAGCTTTATCTCTGGTAGACGAATACCATTTGCTGACCCTGGTTGTTGCTGATTCTGGCATTGAACTTAAACATGCTGCTGCACGCTTATATAAGTATTTTGGATCTACAAATCCAGCTCGTAAAAATATCCAGGTCGTAATCTTCAATCTGACTGTCAAGAATCGCCTTCCAAATCCTGTCATTGTTTCCGATGAACTCTTCGTGATACTCCACGAGAATTTTCGCCTTTACTTCATAGTATATTGCTGAAAGGACCTGAATTTCCTTACATTCAATTTCTTCTATCAAAGAACTTTCACGAGAACCTTGACTCTCTAGTCTTGTTCGTCGTCGTTGTCGCTTAACGGCTGGCCTTGCCTTGTAAAAACCAGCTCCGTATGCAGGTCAGGATTTATTGTGGCTTCTGCGGCAGATGCCTTCACCAGAACCTCCAGTTGGTCTTTTAGGTTTTCATACACAGATTTATTTTTGTATTTCTGTTTTATATGGATGATCGCTAAATGGCCTGATCCAATTACCGTGTCAACAGCAAAGAGAGGTCAATCTCGTCGGGGCCTCCAAAATGTTTGTACCGTACCCTTCTGACTGAAAATGTGTGGCTTTAGTACAAAACCAAAGCACACACTACCAAATAAAGACGATAATTCACCAGATCTTTTTCTACTGATTTATTGATTATAATTTGTTATCTACAATACCTGGGTTTATGAAATCGCAACTTCCAATTATGCTAAGTTAGCATGATTGGAGTGTACTGCAGTGTAGCAGTTTCAGCCTGACAATGCACTGCATTTGTCGTCGCTTCAACGTAGGTGTCATATTCCATTAGAAGCGTCAACAAACTGTGCAATGTGGGGCTCAATACCAAGGCCACGCTGTGGGAAAAGTTTCATCGCTGGCTCAACAGGTTTTAAATTGTTTTCCGTATTAAAAAGCAATTTATTTTAATTTATTTATTGAATTCCGTACAACTGCTTCAGTAACGGTACTGCTTGAATTACGCAAGTTTTTTTAAAATTGTTTCAGGTCGACAATTATTCATCAAGTTTCACTTGACAATATCTCAATAGCTCTCTATTAAGCGAAATTACGGATAATTGGTGGGTTCTCATATCTTGCGTTATTGTACATTATTTACCTTCTAACTAAGCCAGTGTGGAACCGGAGTGGCTTGTGTTAGCTAAATCGGGATAAGAAATGGTTAACACATTGCGTTTTTCTAAAAATAGTATAAAGCACTCCTTCTTGCGAATTTTGGAAGAACAATTTTAAACATAAGGGTCGTAGTGCCTTCTATATAAGCTTTTTCCGCCACATTTTTCCGTTCCAATTGTGACTGGTCGACAATACCGCCTTTCACTTTTGTGTAAAATTGGGGACCAGGGTCCGAATTACGGCATTCGAACGAAATTTCGATACGTTAGAAGTAGTCAAATTATGGCACTAGATTCGTTTCGTTTCGAAATTTGTATTTGAATATGGTCCACGCGGCGTCGTAAAGCTCCTCAGATATCGGAAGGTGTTGGATTAAACTCCCCCATCAAGTTGGTAATCAGGTAGTACAACCTTTGTACTTTGCTGACCGTGTGAACGTTGAATGCTGGGAGCTTTATCTCTGGTAGACGAATACCATTTGCTGACCCTGGTTGTTGCTGATTCTGGCATTGAACTTAAACATGCTGCTGCACGCTTATATAAGTATTTTGGATCTACAAATCCAGCTCGTAAAAATATCCAGGTCGTAATCTTCAATCTGACTGTCAAGAATCGCCTTCCAAATCCTGTCATTGTTTCCGATGAACTCTTCGTGATACTCCACTAGAATTTTCGCCTTTACTTCATAGTATATTGCTGAAAGGACCTGAATTTCCTTACATTCAATTTCTTCTATCAAAGAACTTTCACGAGAACCTTGACTCTCTAGTCTTGTTCGTCGTCGTTGTCGCTTAACGGCTGGCCTTGCCTTGTAAAAACCAGCTCCGTATGCAGGTCAGGATTTATTGTGGCTTCTGCGGCAGATGCCTTCACCAGAACCTCCAGTTGGTCTTTTAGGTTTTCATACACAGATTTATTTTTGTATTTCTGTTTTATATGGATGATCGCTAAATGGCCTGATCCAATTACCGTGTCAACAGCAAAGAGAGGTCAATCTCGTCGGGGCCTCCAAAATGTTTGTACCGTACCCTTCTGACTGAAAATGTGTGGCTTTAGTACAAAACCAAAGCACACACTACCAAATAAAGACGATAATTCACCAGATCTTTTTCTACTGATTTATTGATTATAATTTGTTATCTACAATACCTGGGTTTATGAAATCGCAACTTCCAATTATGCTAAGTTAGCATGATTGGAGTGTACTGCAGTGTAGCAGTTTCAGCCTGACAATGCACTGCATTTGTCGTCGCTTCAACGTAGGTGTCATATTCCATTAGAAGCGTCAACAAACTGTGCAATGTGGGGCTCAATACCAAGGCCACGCTGTGGGAAAAGTTTCATCGCTGGCTCAACAGGTTTTAAATTGTTTTCCGTATTAAAAAGCAATTTATTTTAATTTATTTATTGAATTCCGTACAACTGCTTCAGTAACGGTACTGCTTGAATTACGCAAGTTTTTTTAAAATTGTTTCAGGTCGACAATTATTCATCAAGTTTCACTTGACAATATCTCAATAGCTCTCTATTAAGCGAAATTACGGATAATTGGTGGGTTCTCATATCTTGCGTTATTGTACATTATTTACCTTCTAACTAAGCCAGTGTGGAACCGGAGTGGCTTGTGTTAGCTAAATCGGGATAAGAAATGGTTAACACATTGCGTTTTTCTAAAAATAGTATAAAGCACTCCTTCTTGCGAATTTTGGAAGAACAATTTTAAACATAAGGGTCGTAGTGCCTTCTATATAAGCTTTTTCCGCCACATTTTTCCGTTCCAATTGTGACTGGTCGACAATACCGCCTTTCACTTTTGTGTAAAATTGGGGACCAGGGTCCGAATTACGGCATTCGAACGAAATTTCGATACGTTAGAAGTAGTCAAATTATGGCACTAGATTCGTTTCGTTTCGAAATTTGTATTAAACGAACTAGATTTCATTCTAAATGTTTTAACATTGTACTAGTTTTCAGTGGTAATGTCATGTTAAGAAACGTCTAAATCAATTTGTTGGGAAATTTTCATTCGGCAAATGAAAGTGTTTAAAGATGTTTTTTTTTTACAAATAAAGCGGCCATAAGGCCCAAACTAAATTTGGACGTTTTGTCCCCCCGAAAACGGTCATAACCCAATGAAAAAACGGTCGTAATACCCAAATTTTGGGCATTATGACTGTCTACTAAACGGTCATAAAGCCCAAAAAAATATTTGTTTATGTTTTCTTTTATGGTAAAAAATTAAACGATGCATTTAAAGGTTTGCAAATTATGTCTGAATATGGAATGTGCATGAGTATTTCCGAACAACAGTTTTACCGATTGCAAGGCACCCATTAAGCCCAAATTTTTTGGGCTTTATTTTGGGCATAACCCCACATTTTTTTGGGCTTTATGGCCATGGGCGATATGACCGGCCACCCAATAAACCATTTTCAATAAATGTTTTGAAAAGGTGTTTTTATATTTTTTCGTTTAATCTGCAATATAGCTTCGGCTTCGGTTTTAGCCGAATGTGAAAATAAAGCTGAAGTTCGGATTCGGCCGAAAAAACAACCTTCGGTCGGACACTACTCGGGTCTTGTTCAAGGGATTTCGTTGAAATTTTGGATTTGGTGATAGGGTTGACATGAAAACTTGAGACCCGCCCTTAAATGTTAAAAGCTCTGTAACTCTGGTACTATTCAAGGGTAGTAAATGGGTTGCGAAAATGTGCGATCCGACCCAAATTTGTATAGAACTTTAACTCGGTTGAGTACTGAATTAGCAGAGGGATAACTGTGAAACCCTATTTTTATTTCAGTTGCTTAAATAACACTTTACAAAAAACAAGTGAGTAAGTTTCAGTCGGGCAAGCCGACTTATATATACCCTACACCTACTGGGCCATATTGGATCCGCCATCTTGAATTTTGAAAATGCGACATCACATTTGAAATCAGCGACCCCAAAAACCCCCCTGTACAAAATTTCATACTGTTTTGATAAAATCTTAAATCAGCAGGTGACGCTGATCAAGAATATATATACTTTTCTATACCGGACACGGTATAGTTTATTATAAAAACGGAATGTTTGAGTTGTTTTTATGCATATTCGGATTCTACTAGTCATAATTAGTGATACACTAAAAGGGTTTGTCCAAATTCGTGGCCTATCTTACTTTTTTCACGGTTTTTGTCTTTAAAACATTACGTTTTTGTCAACCTGCAGTGTTTTAAATCTTTCTTTTTGTATGAATCACTCTACTTTTTTGATACAGAGGCATTCCTTACACATATTTTAACGAATCCAGGTAGGAGCTAACGTAAGTGTACCGAATTCCGTCATAGTGCCTAATTCCGGCCACTTTACTTATTTGGCGATATTTACAATTTATCCATTGAAAATTAAATTTCAAACTATTTCTTATGGTAGACAACGCCTTTGCACATCATTCTGCAAAAAAAAATTGACAGATTTGTTTTTGATTTCATTACAAGAATTTTCGTTGTCACGAAACGATCGTTTTGAGTGAATTTCAATGTGGTCAAAAGTGAAAAAATGTAAAACCAAGTTTTCAACAAAAAAAAAAGGAAACTTTTAGTTTTTTTAAATGTAGTGCATACGAGTATTATTGTGCTTCACAAATATGTAGTACTTTAAGTTGTAAAAATAAAATACAATAAATTATTAACAAAATAGAAGTGGGCGGAATTGGGTACCACTAAAAAGTGAAGTGTTCCGAATTCCGGCCAGTGACCGGAACTTCGGTGTTTTCAAGCTTGTCACATTAATGTTTGTAAATGAATATGAATTTTAATTTTTTTTCATTTTTTCATGTGATTGTTTACACATTTATGTACATAAAAACCTAAATCCGTCATAGGCTATGTGTTACAGATTTTATGCAATCAGCTTTTCAATTCTAACATACTATGTAAATTTCTTAAGAAAAGGCAGTTTTGACTCTGTGAAAATTTAATTGTAATGTCGTTTTTAATTGATCTTTTATATGAAGAAGCTTCAAAATTAAAGCTCTTTATGCCTTTCGTAAATACAAAGTTTAATAACTTTTAGACAAAATAAAAGTGACCGAAATTGGGTTGCACTAAAAAGTGAAAGTGAAGTGCTCCGGAATCCGGCCAGTGGCCGGTACTTCGAATTTATAACTTCATCTATTTGTCCATTATTTTTTTTATGGGTTTTAGCTAATTGATTCCAAAAACTAGAGAGTGGACTATCTTCGGCTATACCGAAGCTTAAATACCCCCACACAGTAGGTAGAAGTACATTAAACATAAAATTATGTGGTCTCAAGACCACATAATTTTTTTCGGTGTATGGGAGCCACGCCCAGTTTTTGTCCGATTTGGCTTATTCTCGAACTTGATCTCAGTATTGAAGAGAAAAACATGTACCCAAAGTGTCAAGTCGATATCTCTAAAACTGCGACCGCTATCGTGCGGACGGACGGACATCGCTAAATCGACTCCAGCGGTAATGCTGATCAAGAATATATATACTTTTCCTTACCGGACACGCCTCCTTATGGGCGTTACAAACGTGTGGGGGTATAATAATTTGGAAAAAGTGGGCGCAACAACAAGAAAACTCTCAATTGTGGCGGAGGGTGCAGCAGTGTCAGATTTGGCTTAAATGTACTTGAGGGCCCATTCGATTTTTGCCCTTCTTTTATTTTTGTATTATGTATTTTGACGAAATAAAACCGAATCTGCAAATATATTTGGTCGGAAAAATCTACTTTCCGAGATATAAAGTTTAAAAGTTACGATTTTTCTCATAAAAAGTGTTCAATTTGTTCTTCATTTTCCTGTATATTTGGTGACTTTTGAAAAGGTGTCTTCACTAATTTTGGGCACTATTATTTTTTGGTACTTTTTAAACATCACAACAAATTTGTATACCCTGCACACTAGTGTCCAAGGGTATATTGTTTTTGTCACACGTTTGTAACGCCCATAAGGAGGTGTGTCCGGTATGGAAAAGTATATAGATTCTTGATCAGCATCATCTCCTGAGTCCATTAGTCCATGTCCGTCTGTCCGTCTGTCTGTCATTTCGCACGATAACTGTCGTAGCTTTTGAGCTATCGACTCCAAATTTTGGGATTCCTCTTGTTTTGGCGAATGATTGGACGGTATTGAAAATGGGCAACATCGGATAAGAGAAATACTGAACTGAATCTTGAGAAATACTGAAATAATGAAACCGGAACGAAATGGAATTCGACCGGAACAAAATTTTTAAATGGATCAGGAAACTAAAATTATCGATAAATATTGGAAAATTATCGAAAAATTATCGATAAAAAATCGAAAAATTATCGATAAAAATCGAAAAATTATCGATAATAAATCGAAAAATTATCGATAAATTATCGAAAAACTATCAATAAAATATCGAAAAATTATGAATAAAATATCGAAAAACTATCAATAAAATACCGATTTTCGATAAAATTATTAACATATAGTCTCAGAATGTATCGTACTCGCATGCGCAGGGTATTATAGCTTCGGTCAGACCGAAGATAATTTTCTTACTAGTTTTTATTTATTTAATTATTTTTATATTATAGTTTAAAAAAATAAATTATTTTGCAAATCAATACCATTTTGTAATTTGTCTTTGAAAATCTGGTTGGCAGGAATTAGGAGCGCAGGTGGCCGGAATTCGGAACAACTGAAATCAGTGGCCGGAATTAGGAGATTTTTTTTGTTTCGCTAGCAAGATTTAAAATTTTAATTTTTTATTAGAAACCTTAAACATTTGGAAAAAACACTTAGTGATAAAAATATTCGTTTCAGTTTTTGAAGTTTTTAAATGGATCTTCCAGAGTATTTACTTTGGCCTGGCGATCAGTGGCCGGAATTCGGTACACTTACATTACGAGAATCGGTTGATAACAGCGTGGCTGTCTCAATTTTTGTAGCTTCCTAAGTTGCCATATAATTTGAAAAATTTGATAGGCTGGTAACTTTGACAAAACCTTTTAGTGTAACACTAAATTATGACTAGTAGAATCAGAAAATACAAAATAATGTTTGTGTCCTTAAATTGACTACCAACGAAAAAAATTTTTATATTTTTATTTGGTAGGCAAATAAATAAACTAAAAATAGTTTTTTTCCCATATTTTTATTTTACCTCCAACTGTTATTGCTGCTAAAATACTAAAAAACAAATAAAAAAATTTGTTTTTTTAGTCAAATGGAAAAAAACTTTTTTTAATGGTTTAACTTACGATTTTCGATAAAGTTTAGATAGCGTTGTGTTAGTTTTAATGAGTTCTTTTTGAATCAATCGAAAAAACCAGCCAAACAAACATTTTTCCAAATTTTGTCGCATAGTGTTATTTGAAAATTTTAAATTATTTGAATAATATTAGTTGTTTTCTTTTTCTGGGAGGAATGGTATCAAACTACCAGACTTTGCATCAGCAATGAGATGGTCTTAGGTATTCGATTGGAAATTTTTAGAAAAGGATGTCAGCATAGCCGAAGTTCACTCTCTAGTTTTCAATAAATTAAAAATTTTTATTTTATTGAATGCCATTAAAATTCCATTCTCATTGAAAAATTTGTAATTAAAATTGAAAGTTGTAATGATCATTAAAAATTATTAATTTTATTTTTTGACTTATTTTTTTAATTTACATTCTTGACATAAAATATGATTTCCGTAAAGCGCTTCACGATTTATAAATTTTTTAGAGAATATAAATACTCACTTTTTGATGACAGCATCCACATTTATTTTAAATAATTTTAAAATTATGACCAAAAATTCATTAAAATAATTATAATTTCCAAAACGTATATATCCGCTGAATGCAAGATTTGAGCCTAAATTTCAATATAGTATACAACAGGTTGGATGGTTTAAACTTTGGGAATCGATTGGTGATTTTTTTGAAGCACATTTTTCCTAAATTTTATTTAACATTTTGGATTTCTTCAATAGTAATGCTTCTCCATCGAGCTACAAAATTTATAAAAAATCGGAGACATCACACACCAGGATTTTTGAGGGGTCTAAAATAAAATCATACCCAACATTTTTTTTGGTATTTTTAAAAAATTTTGTTTATAATTGTTATTTTTGAGTTTTGATAATTTTTAGAGGATCAACCGTAACATCAAAGCGAATTCAGACATTGGCTAATGCACTCAGTCTGTCATCCTTTTCAATGTTGAAAAATATATTTCCACACTGCAAGTCGTTACTGACGTTGTGATTAAAATCGTGAGTAGGTGTTTTGGGTTCCGAATCGAATCGTACCTTTTGGACCATCCCGACTGAATGTAATTAAGTAGTAGGTGCATGTTCATTTGAACAAACCTATCGGATATATTTTGAACTAGACCTTCAATGCCAGGTATGAATAAAGACACTCTGAAATATTCTTCAACGAATGTAGTGCCAGTATGTGAACGGCGATGTCTGTTAAATATTTTCGCCAAGTTCAACAATTAAAAATATACTTAAAAATTTCTTCTGCATTTTGCCGATACTTTTGTAGGGTATCCAATAATTTTTGTGCATGTTTAAGTGCTGTTGTCAAATCCAAGGATTTTTCTTGAAGAAAAATAGTGTTACCAATTGAGGGATATTTACCATTTTGAATAAATTTTCATTACAAATTTTGATAAATAGAAAAATAGCATTTGTTTTCTTTGCCGACTAAAAAAAAAATTTTGTATGGATGCTTTTTGTGAGAATTTTAGTACCAATATCTTAACAACAAAGCTTTGATGATGAAATTTAAAGCCCATTCTGATTTTCAGTAAAAAAAAATTTAAATCATTCCGGAAAGGGCTTGACAATCAAAAAAGTGGCATATTGACACTTTAGTCGCACAACGGTAACGCTGATGCCGATGACTTCTAAGCAACAGCATGAATTTCGTAAGCCAAGAATAGCGATTCGGTTTTAGTACGTCAAAATACATAATACGAAAATAAAAATTGAAAAAATCCAACGATTAAAACTCTTCGCAATAAAAATAATCGACAATCGGAAATAATGTTTAGCCGTATCAGGTGAAAACATTGTTAGGTGGCAACGCTAGCCTTTTGGTAGTATTATTTCCTTAAAGGTGGCAATGGTAAATCAAAGCTATATTTATTACTTTTTGTGTGTATATACACATTCACCATACAGCTTGATGAACTATATCGCCATTAGCTGAAGTTTTTTTATAGCTGGCTGTGGTCTGTTGGTTAGAGCTTCGGCCTATGACTATATGAGTCATAGGTTCAGGCCCGCCACCGGTCGTATTTTTTTTTTTAATCCATTGCTTGATATTCTTTTTTCATTTTTTAATCTTTCTTTTTTAATTCTTTTTTAATGTAACAGTTCAACTTTACACAATTACATCATCAAACAAAATTTCTTTCTATTCTTTACAAAATTTAATAAAAGTTCACATATTTCACAAATGATTTTCATATGTATATATAAATTATGGAGTTCACCATACTGCTTGGTTTACCTAACCGCCATTAGCTGAAATTATTTTATAGCTGGCTGTGGTCAGTTGGGTAGAGCTTCCGCTTTGTCTGCGGCAGTCTTGGGTTCAAGCCCGCCACAGGTCGTATTTTTTTTTTTTAATCCATTGCTTGATATTCTTTTTTTAATCTTTCTTTTTTAATGTAACAGTTCAACTTTACTCAATTACATCATCAAACAAAATTTCTTTCTATTCTTTACAAAATTTAATAAAAAATTACATATTTCACAAATTTCTATAAAAAAAAACTACATTTAAATTTTAAAAACATAGAAAATATTTTTGCATTTTAAATATATTTAGTAAACATTAAATTTTTTCAAATTATTGTGTTTTTTTCCCGTGCATGGCACAGGCAAATTTACTAGTCTTTAAGTGTAATTTTATAAAAAACCATTGTATCAAAATAAAGGAAATTTAACAGCCAATAATTCTATTTGAAAATAAACTAGTGTTAATACCGTGATAATACGAGAAACAAAATTTTCAAACTTTTGTTTATAAAATTAGAGACCGACCCAAATTTGGTTTCGGGTTTTCTGCCAAAAAAGCTGTTTCGGATTCAGTCGAAAAATTAAATATCGATTTCGATAAAATTTCGATATTTCTGCCGAAAATTTCGGTTTGATACGAAAAATGTAACAAATAAACAACAAAGATTACACTGATCGACAAAACTGTACTTTTTGTGTGTTAAATATACTTGATAGACAAATTCTTCTTCTTCTGCCACACTGAATACTAAAATAATAATGAAATTTTTACAGCACGCTCCAAAAATGCAATTTTTGCGCAATTTTCATTATTATTTTCGGATTTGGCGAAATAGAATCTTCTACTACCCCCAAGATATTTTCTAATACTATTGTAAGAAATCTACTCCTCAAAATGTTATGTGAGTTTCATATAATGCAAAACTACTACTCTTTCTACAATCTACTACCCCGAAAGAAATTTCTACTACTATCGTAGAATTTCTACTACTCTACGCAGGAACCCATACCAAAAATTTCGGTTTTGGCCGAAATTAAAAAGTAGATTACACTTTGAAACCTAATAGCGCTTCTGAAAAATAAATGTATTTCTATCCTATATGGTTGAGAAATTATTCACAAAAACCTGAAAACAAAAATGTATATCAATACAAAATATGCTTAGTTTTTAAAATTAAAAGTGTGGCGAATTGAGCATAAGAGCATATACATTTTTTTTATATTTTTGGGTTTCTAAACCATTTCTAGCTTTTGGATCATCTCAAAGCCAGTTAAATAAAACTAGTAATAGAATTATCTTCGGTTTGACCAGAGCTAAAATACCCTGCACATGCGAGTGCGATACATTCTTCGACCATGTGTTAGTAATTTTATAGAAAATCGGTATTTTATCGATATTTTATGGATATATTATTCAAATATTTCGATATTTCATCGAAATTTTTCGATTGTTTGTCGATAATTTCCATTTCCACTTCATTCCCGATTAATTTCACAATTTTGTTCCGATTCCATTTTGTCCCATTTCGTTCCCGACATAATTTCCAATCTAATACAAGACGGCGTCCAACTCGGTTCAGTATTTCCCAAGATAAACGAAAAAAAAAACAAATTTGGCGGCCATTTTCTATGGGAGGTAGGCGTGGTTCTTATCGGATGTTGCCTATCTTCAAAACCGTCAAACCATTCGCCAAAAAAGAGGAATGCAAAAATTTGGAGTCGATTGCTCAAATGCTACGACAGTTATCGTGCGAAATGACACACAGACGGACATGGCCTAATCGACTCAGGAGGTGAGGCTGCTGCACTTCTGCGTGGCATATACTCCATTATATAATTCAGCATATGCAATAAAATGCACTTCCATGAAGTTTCTGCTAGGACGAAAATAGCATCTCTGTTTTTACAGTTATGGCTCTGAATTCTGCGATCTACAAAGATTTTCTTTTGATTTAAAATCGTGTGATTGGACCTGCCACTTCAAATCATCAATATAATTTCCAGCAACCCAGTCTTTCACAGATTTAGCGGTGTGTTTAGAATCATTATCCTGCTGAAAAATAATTTTTAATGGCTTCTCCTCCTCATAATAAGCCAACATGATATTCTGGAGAATATTGTTGCTCACAAAACGGTCCATTATGTCGGTTATTTAAAGAATTGGAACCATTCCGTACCCCGAAAAACATCCCAACATGGGATGGTTTACGGTGCCTTTATAGAAAATCTTTGGGAAGTTGTAGATCACAGCATTCAGAGCCACAACTGTAAAAAACTGTATAGATAGATAAATACATTAATTATTGGTCAAAATTAAAAAATTTATTTCATAATTATATTTTGCCAATTTAACTTAATTTGTAAAAATTTGTTTGTCTATCTCCGCACTTACACAGGGTAATATCAAGGACAAGCGAACTCAAGTTGCCCTCAACACATTTTGCCAATTGAACTAAATTTGTAAAAAACAATGTTGTATATCGCCGAAATCACATTTTCATATTTTGAGAATTAAACCATTCACTTTTTGTAGAAATTCTTTGCGCATAACAAACCACGTTGTTAATAGCGCGCTCGACAAGTCAGGCAGGCGGCGGGGCTAGCTCGCAGTCTACGAGAAAGCGCGCGCCCGCTCCCTCAATGTGTGATTTTGAACTGAGAAATTTGAGGAATGAACCACTCGTTTTATCCAAAGGAAGTTTTCGGGAGGAAACATAATGATTTGGAGCGTTTTCTGAATCCGTGTAGTTAGAACTGGAATTTAGATCGAGCCGTATGAAGACCGTAGATTACCTTCGAGGTCAAAAGAAGGGTTTATTGCCTTTTATCCGGACCAATGCTTCCGAAAAGTTCAGATTTCAAGACAACGCCCAAAACTCATAAAATTACACTGTGCGAAAAATGCACAGGCATTCCCACCTATATAGTTGGTTTGACACCTTTAAATAATGACTTCCTGCGTTTACAGAATGTTTCTATCACATCAACTTTTTTTAAAATGAATTTTGAAGTGGAGACTATAAAATTGACTACTCTTTTCCACTCTGATGATCGTAGCTTATCTATTTTTGAACCGATTTTTAATAGTTTGGTATTGTTTGAAAGGTGAAATCTTTTCCAAGTCCAAAATCTATAAAGTTTTGAAAAGCAATAAAAATTTACCAAGTTATTTAAAAAAATTTGATAAGAAAATAAAATATTTTGAAAATTTTTAATATTTTATCACTTAGGAAAAATATTTACTAAACATTACTAATCTAGGTTTTTCTAGCTGTTTCTAGGAAATTTATTTACC
Organism: Heteromyza rotundicornis; assembly: GCA_951394025.1. Classification (NCBI taxonomy): domain Eukaryota; kingdom Metazoa; phylum Arthropoda; class Insecta; order Diptera; family Heleomyzidae; genus Heteromyza; species Heteromyza rotundicornis. The sequence continues at coordinate 47,638,257 of OX596010.1, forward strand.
TTTTCAAAAATATTAATCCTAAAGCTATCAAATGAACGGCTGATTTTTGGTCGAATTTAATCAGTGGGTACTTTTTTTAATTTAATTTTTGTATTTTCAGTATAAATTTGTAAAAATATTTTTTTTTTTTAAATTTTCTCTACTTATACAGTTAGTTTGGCACTCCAAAATAATGACTTTCTGCGTTTACAGAATATTTATATCAAATCGATTTTTTTTGGTAATGAATGTTTTAATTATTGAAAATGTATAAAATTTTGAAAATTGACAAAATAATTTGGAAAACATTTAATGTTTTAAAAATTTAAAATTTTAGTCTATAATTAAAAAATGCATTAAAAAAATCGATTTGATATAAATATTCTGTAAACGCAGAAAGTCATTTTTTGGAGTGCCAAACTAACTGTACAGGTAGAGAAGCCTGTACACAAAATTTTTTTTAAAAAAAATATTTTTACAAATTTATACTGAAAAATTAAAACAAATTAAAAAAAGTACCCACTGATTAAATTCGACCAAAAATCAGCCGTTCATTTGATAGTTTTGGGATTAGTATTTTTGAAAAGGTAATAAAATTTCCTACAAACAGCTAGAAAAACCTAGATTAGTAATGTTTAGTAAACATTTTTCCTAAGTGATAAAATATTAAAAATTTTTAAAATATTTAATTTTCTCATCATATTTTTTTAAATAACTTGGTAAATTTCAACTTTTTACATTTTGGACTTGAAAAAAAATGTTGCCTTTCAAACAATACCAAACTCTTGAAAATCGGATCAAAAATAGATAAGCTACGACCATCAGAGTGGCCAAAAGTAGCCAATTTTATAGTCTCCTCTTCAAAATTCATTTAAAAAAAAAGTTGATGTGATAGAAACCTTCTGTAAACGCAGAAAGTCATTAATTAAAGGTGCCAAACCAACTGTATAGATGGGAATGCCTGTACATTCATTTGTAGCACTGTGTTATTAATCAAAAAATTAGTATTCCGCTCCCGGAATCGATGTTTTGGACTTGTCTGCTTGTTTCCCAATATGTACCGGGAAAAAGGCAGGATAAAACAGTTTTAGAGTTAAAATTCAATATTTTACGAGAATTGGTGTTAATTAAATTCAATGCCTGTACATTCATTTGTAGCACTGTGTTATTAATCAAAAAATTAGTTTTTTTTTTTTTATAATGTACATTTATTCATTTGTATCACCCAATATTAACTTAGGTCTAACAATGATTATTCAATAATTCTACTTAATTCCAAAAAAAAAAAGAAAAATTCGGCTTAAACTATGCTATGAGATGTAAAAATTGCCCTACATCCATTGATTTAGGCAATGTGGAGTTAGCATATCTAATATATGAGATATATATTAGCTTCGTTTAAGACGTGAGGGATTCAGAGGTCTCAGTAAATTTCTAGCTAGAATGTTTGGATGAAACATAAGCTTCTGCTTGTACTTCGAGGTAAGTTTCGGAATTTCGTCTTTTACTGCAGGGATATTCAAATCATTGTGGATGTTTGCATTTCTTATAAACCAAGGGGCTCTGGTAATTTGTCGCAGGATTTTAGATTGGACTCTCTGGAGTTTTTCCACATTAGAGGGAGAGGCTGTACCCCAGAGTTCAATTCCATATGTCCATATGGGTTTTATTATACTTTTGTATATTTGGACTTTATATGTGAGATTAAGCTTTGATGCCCTTGCGATTAGCCAATTTAGCTCCAACTGTTTTAACTTAGTCTGAGTGATTTTAGATTGGATGTGCTTGTGCCATGTGAGACGGCGATCAAGATGCATTCCAAGGTACTTTGTTTCGGTGCTTTCGGGCACAACTTGGCCGTTTATCTTCAGAGCAGGACACGTGCCCCTTCTTAGGGTGAAGGTTAAGTGGCAGCTTTTGGATTCGTTGACTTTGATTTTCCATCGTGATAGCCAATTGCTTAGAGAGTCCAAATGTTTTTGCACGTAAAGAGTTGCCATGTCTGGGTTTGAGTGGGAGCACAGGATAGCAGTGTCGTCAGCAAAAGTCGATAAAAGAGTTCTGTCGCTTTTGGGCATATCTGCAGTATATATAATATAAAGCAGGGGCGCGAGGACACTACCTTGTGGTACTCCGGCCAGTATATCGTATTTTTGGGAGACAAAGCTTTTATATTTTACTACAAATTTTCTATTCGTGAGATAGTTTTTAAGTAGGCAGTGCATATTAGCTGGGAGAATATGCTGTAATTTGAAAATAAGTCCTTCGTGCCAGACTTTATCGAAGGCCTGGGTAATATCGAGAAAAACAGCGGAGCAGTACTGTTTCTTTTCGAAAGTGCTTTTTATTGAGTCTACAATACGGTGTACTTGTTCGATAGTGCCATGCTTTTCGCGGAAGCCAAACTGGTGATCGGGAATCACTTGTTATACCCCCACACTCACTGTGGCAGGGTATACTCACTTTGTCACAACGTTTGTAACGCCCATAAGGAGGCGTGTCCGGTATGGAAAAGTATATATATTCTTGATCAGTATCACCTCCTGAGTCGATTTCGCGATGTCCGTCTGTCTGTCCGTCTGTCCGTCTGTCCGTCTGTCCGTCTGTCCGTCTGTCCGTCCGCACGATAGCGGTCGCAGTTTTGGAGATATCGACTTGAAACTTTGGGTACATGTTTTTCTCGTGAATACTGAGATCAAGTTCGAGAATCAGCCAAATCGGACAAAAACTGGGCGTGGCTCCCATACACCGAAAAAAAAGGTAAACATTGTTTATTGTTGTATTCGATTGGAAATGTTTAGAAACGTATTTTTGACATGGTCCGAGGTTCCGAAGCCACATATATAAGGGTCTAAATGGGGTCTTGAGACCAATTTTTTTTTTTTTTGTGGATTTAATTGGAAATTTTTAGAAATGGATTTTGGACATGGTCCGGGCTCCAAAACCACCTATAATTAGCTCAAAATAGGGTCTGGAGACCACATTTTTATATGTTCGAGGTACTTCTTCCTACTGTGTGGGGGTATTTCAAGTTCGGTATAGCCGAAGATAGTCCACTCTCTAGTTTTTCTGTAATTTTGGGTGTAATCAGTTTTATTAGAAGTTTTTCGAAGAGCAAACTTATGGGGCGGTATGAAGTCACATTGTTGGGATTTTTTCCAGGTTTGGGAATCATTGTAACTTGAGAAAGTTTCCAATAATCTGGGTAGTGACATGTTCTAAGGATTGCATTAAATATGTGCAATAAATGGGTTATTGCAACTGATGGCAGTTCTTTTATCATTGTGGGCGTTATCAAGTCCGGTCCTGGTGCTTTTTTTTGGTTCAGGCATTTATTTATTGCCTCCATTAGTTCATTTTTTTTCATCGCGACTGTACAGGTGTTATTGAGTCGGATTATTGTTGGTAATGGGATATCACCAGTGGTTTCGTTCGGGGTGAATACGGTTTTTAGGTGGTTGGCAAAAGCAGCACCTTTTTCTGAATCGCTTCTGGCCCAATTTCCGCTCCCGGAATCGATGTTTTGGACTTGTCTGCTTGTTTCCCAATATGTACCGGGAAAAAGGCAGGATAAAACAGTTTTAGAGTTAAAATTCAATATTTTACGAGAATTGGTGTTAATTAAATTCAAAAACTAGTAGTTAGTATGAAAACCCTGGTGTCCTTCGAAATCAAGGCGATCAATTACAAAAATAAATTTTACCACTCTTCTTTTTTGAGAACTCCATTTAAAATTTTTTCAAAGTTACTTGATATTTATGAAACGCTTAAAATATAAAAAAAGTTGCTGTCAACAAAAACAAATCTGTTGTTACAGATTATTTAGAGCACATTTAGAGAGTATTTTCAGTGTAGATTATTTTCTATGAACATTTAAAAAGAAATGATCCATTGTATTTGTAGTATTGCAAAATTTTACCTTAACTTTATGAAACGCACTGTATCACATATATGATTGCATTCATAAAAAATCATAGTTGCTGATAGGCAAATACAAAAGTGTAAAAAAAATGGCTTTAACGTTAATTTTTTGGTCCGAATAGATTAATATAATAGTTTGGCACCAAAAACTCATTTCGTCCAAAATTGCTGATAGACAGTAAAGAATATAAGCCATCGATATTTAAGTTATTTTTGTATTCCTTTTATTTGCGTTTCATTGTATAATTATCGGAATATCTATATATACAAAAGAGACGTGTATGTTTGTCACCAGTAAACGCGAAAACTGCAGCACCGATTCTCACCAAAATTTATGTGTTCTAGGGGTCGTGACATAGGATAGGTTTTGACATGCCCACTTTTACCGCCCACAAGTTAGTAAAAACTGATATATCTCAGACGTTTTTGATCACAAGAAAATGAAATTTGCCATGAACATACTATAACCCCAGCCATAATCTGGGCTACAAATGGCCGGGAATAGACAATGGGGCGTGACACCGCCCATACAAGTCAATATTTGAAAATGCTGTAATAGCGCTCCCACAAAATGTTTTCCAACGAAATTTGGCAGATGGCTTCATGGTTTCAACTCTAAGCTAAATGCAACACATCGTCGTAATTGGACAAAGGGGAGTGGCACCGCCCATACAATTCAATACTTCTAAGTGCCATTATTGGGCTCCCATTGAATATTCTTCAACGGGAAATGGTTCTAGGCATTCAATGCAACATATTGGAATTGGACAGCGGGGCGTGCAATTCAATATTTTAAAAAATGTTACACTTGGGCTCCTAATGAACATTTTTCAACGGGACATGATTTTATGCTTTCAATTCTAAGTTCAATGTTACATATGGTCGGAATTGGGCTCCCAATAAAAATATGTGACAAAGGGTTTCATTTTTAGGGCCAGCAAAAGCGGACCGGGCCTGCTAGCATACTATATAAAATATATGAAAAAGTACATTCGAAGCTCGGATTTCTCTGTCAAACTAATACAAAATTCAATTCTTGTTGTTTCACTGTTACAGTGAGCTCAAAACACATTGTAGAGATAGGTTACTGGCAATATAGAAGTAATACATATATGTCCGCTTTCAAACAAAAGTAAAATATTTTTCCGTTAGGCATCTGGTCACACTGGTGAGTTTACATTGCACGAACGTACGAAGTAACCAGCATTCAGTGTAAACGCTTTGGCAAGCGATCTGTGTTTCGCCACTTCGTTCAAAATGTTCGAGCAGTGCAAACACTTAACAACCAAAATACCTGCGGATTACAATTAATGTTTGAGGAAGAATATTCAGCAAGTGTAAACGGTTGTGCGAACGCAGTTTTATCGCGATTTGCCTTTGCGAGTAAATTTTATTAAATACTTTATTTTGTTGCACAGTGTTTTGAAATCAATTTTTTTTACTTATTGTGCTATTAAACCAGAATAAATCGCTTTAACCCGATTCATTTGATTCTTCTTTTCTTAACCGATTTCCAAAGTTAAACCATGCAACCATAGACTGTAACACCTGATTTTTATTTATGAAAATTATTGTTTTGTATTCACGCTGTTTATGCCGGCCAACCTAATTTATAGTTTAAAAAAAAAATATTCACGCTGGTTTTTATTGAAAAATATCCAATTTGTCATAGGCAAATAGCACACTTTTTTCGGTTCATAATTTAAATCACATTAATGAGAATACAGTGTTACTTTTTTGTTAAATTTATTTAAAAGAACACTTTTCTATTTTACATTGAAAGTAATTCCGAATTTTTATATCAATCAATCAGTCGTCCATTGATTATTTGAGTTACATTGTTACTTTTCAAAATACTAATACAATTTAATGAAAAAAAGGGGTCAATTTTAACACACAAATTACTCCACTAACAGCTGCAACAACAAAAATGAAGACAAAGGCAGCTGATTAAATGTGCTTTTGTGTTCAATGAAAAACGAATGGTGTCGCGTGCGAAAGATTTACTACTCACAATGTTACCAGATTGGAGTAAATTTCCAAAATACGACAAAAATTCAATTTAAGACGATAAGTAGTAGCATTTGTATAAGGATATTTTTTATCGAAATGTTTTGATTGGCTTTATTCACTCAAATTATTCGATGTGAAGCCATTCGAAAAATTAATTAAATGTTAAACATATTTTTCCATCTCTGGTTATATATAAATAAATTCTTGTAATGTCTCACGAACATTATTTTTTTGCCTGGTGTTAGATCTGGAAACCTTTAAACCTTTTTTAAAAACAAATTTTTATAAAATGGTGAGCATCGCAACCGCTTTTATTTTGGGTTTGGTATTTCTTTTGACAACAGCAATAACCAAAAACATAATAAAGGAAATTATATAATTTTTTTTTAAATGGTAAATTTTTGGAAATGTAAAAATTTTATTTACAATAAGGAAATTTCAATAAAAATAATCAGGCAACACTGGTACTACATGCAAAGCTTACAAATGATTTCGTATTTTTTATTCGTGAACAAAGAAACGCTGTATTTTTGATAACAAATACATTTGAATTTTTGGATGGAAGCAATAACTTTATCCTTTTAACTTCGTAGAAACTACGTTTTGTATTTCATTGTTTGATAGTGTACGCCTTAGTTAAATTAACAATTTTTTCACGCCTCACAGTGCGAATGGTGAAAGGAAAATTGAGATAAATTAGTACGGAACAAGTGAAGCCACGCCCCGATTTTTAGATATTTAATTTTAAAGTTATAAATTTTCCCATACGTATCGCACTATTTTGATTTTTTCTTCACTAGCTTTTGCGATGGTGGCATTTTGAAAGGTGTGTTCACCGGCCTTTTTTCGATAATTCTCAAGCAATACAAAACATAAATATTTGTTGCTGTTCTAATATAAAGGGAGTTCACAAAGGTCTCATATTGATCATAAAGTCATATTGTTGTAAAAATATACAATAATAAAATATATATTTGAAGTCAACAAGTAAAATTTACGCGTCAAGTTTGTTTGTTGACGTACAATTTTTGGCATAAGTGTAGTAAAGGGCCTTGAAACTTTCTGGACTTTTTTTTTTATTCCTATGTATTTTCGCGTCCTAAATCGAAATCCGAAAGAATTTTGCCCCTTTCCCTATAGTTTCCGAGATATTTGCATTTAAAGTTCCGAAATTTCCCATACAAAATATTCGATTGGTTCTTCTTTCTGCACTGTTCTGGTGACATATTCAAAAGGTGTTTTCAGTCATTTTAGGCACGCTTTTTTTGGACAATGTTGTTGTAATTTTATTGGAATGTTGTAGTAATGTTGTTGTTGTTGTATGTAAATGCAAATATCTCGGAAACTATAGACCGGGGCAAAATTCTTCCGGATTTCTATTTAGGACGTGAAAATACATAGAAATAAAAAAGGCCAAAAAGTTTCAAGGCCCTAAACTACACTTGTTCATAATTTTTAATTGTGCTATATTATTAAAAATATGGGACGAAAAGCTCTTAAATTAAACATTTATTACTTATTTTCAACAAAAGAACCGATCTAAATTAGCTAACAATACAACTTTATGCATTAACCAAATTTTTTTTCAAAATAATTTCAAAATCCTAAAAATTTTACCACCAATACAACTCTGCAACCTGTGTTTTTGAAGGTTTAATTGCGTCAGCTGTCAAATTGATTTAATTTTTTTTTGTGCACGCAAAAACGTAAATTCTTTTTTTTTGCGATTAGCTTTAATTTTTCTTGCTTTTTTTTGCGATCAGCTGATCAATGTAGAAATAACACATTGAAATATGACAGGGTGCTCACAAATGTCATATTTTATCCAATATGATTATACGCCATAATACTTTATGAGACCTTTATGTTGTTGGTGGAATGTTGTTGCTGTAATGTTGTTGATGTTGTAATGTTATTGTGTTTGTAATGTTAATGTAGCATTACATCAACAATACATCAAAACTATTACAACAACATTACAACAATAACATAACATCAATAAGATTAAACACCAACATTACAACAATAAGATTACAACAACAACACTACAACAACAATGTTGTAACATTGAAGATATTAAGTGGTACATAGCGCAGCAACCAAAAATTTTCTCAAAAAATCGCTCGATTTTGTAATTTAAGAGATTGATTTGTTGTAGCATTAAAAGTATTCAGATATTAGTAGGATGCAGATTCAGATATTAGTCGCAGGCAAAAATCAAAATAGTGCAATTTTCATATGGGAAAATTCGTAACTTTAAATTAAATATATCGGAAACTATACATTAGAAGGTCAAACCCTACTCTCAAAAAAAAAAATTAAGAAAATCGGGGCGTGGCTCTATCGCTTCACTTAAGCTGAAAAGTTTTTTAAATTTCAAATAATTTTCATTAAAACAACATTTTTAAATTAGAAAAACGTATTTATTATTAATAATTTATTAATAATTTTCATTTTACCTTCCCAACACTCATGTTACCTTTAGATGTGCGGAGATGTACAGGAAAATCAAGTTTTAAATGCGATTTTATAATGTTACACATTAAAAACGCGATGAGAGAGACAAACACAAAGGATGCCATTGTGACCAGGACCCCAAAGTTTGTAAGAGAAATTGTATTTGGCTCAGAAGAATATTTTTGCAAATTCGGCACACACCAGCAGTTAAATTCGGAATGAGTTACTAGGACATCGATGATGTTATCAATGAAGCAACGAAATGAAGCTATTTTAAAAATATAAAAACGAGTAACTGAGCAAATTATGTATACAGTATTAATATGAAAAAAACTAAGGCAATGTAATATTTTTGAATTTTTTTTTTTACGTTAACGAAGCCAACGTGATATTTTTGAATTTTTTTCTGCTTTTGCTTTATTTTTGTAATTCTTTTCTATTCTTTGTATTTTGTTTTATTCAGTTGAGTTTTGGATGGAGGTCGACCGAAATTAGGTTTCGGCTTTTCGGCCAAAAAAAGCCGTGTTTCGGATTCAGCCGAAAAATAAAATATCGTTTTCGATCCGATTTCGTTTTCGGCCAAAAACTTTATCAGCATTATCCTGAGTCGATATAGCGATGTCTGTCTGTCCGTCATTTCGCACGATAACTGCCGTAATTTTTTAACTCCAAATTTTTGGTAGCATGGTGTAATTATACAAGATCACTCAAATCTCTTCCACTTTTCTGCTGTTGTTCAGTGATTTTTAACCAATTTTTGGCCGCTCCTAAACGGCTTGAAATATTTTGATGAAATTTATAGAGGAAGCTTCTGTTAGCATTTTTATTGCAAATTCGGTGTCAAACAATTTTTCCAATTTTTCTATTTTCTTTACGGTGGCTCACAGCCACATGTTATAGTATTGATATTGGTATCAATTTAAAGGTCTATTTATCTCCTTTCGAACGAGTCCCAGGACACTTTAATCCGTTTTGTGTCTATCGACAAAATCATATTTATTTACTTTTCAAAATTTTTTCCTTGGGTTTAAAAAAAAATTTTTTTTTTACGAAAAATTTTTTGGTCAAAAATAAACTATTTTGTAAAAGAAAGTTTTGTGATAAAAAATGTTGCAAAATTTTGACAATTTTTCCAAAAATTGGTAATAGTGTTGTTTTTATATATACTTTTAGCCAATGGTCAATTTTTCGTTACAAATACTCTTTCGTAATTTCAAAATTGACTAATTTTTTGACGTAAAATTATAGTTTGATCATTTTTCAATAATATTTATTAGATTTCAGAACTTAACGAAATTTTTTTCCAAAGTTTTCAAAAAGTGACCAAAAAAGGTGTATTTGTGCAAATGCACCTGGCCACAATTTAAAGTCTCCCATATCGTACTGATTAGTTTTTTTTCATTGTCAAAGAACCAAACCATCATTACACGAAAACCGATTAGAAATCGGCTAGATGAAATCGGTTTGTAACAAACATTTCAAAGTTGACTTTTTGGCAAAAGTGAAGTGGCTAGGAACGTCTCTTGCCCATAATCGATACCAAATATAAGTATTTATAGTTTATAATCTGAAATTCCAGATAGTTTGCTTCTAAGTTCATCTAATTCATGATCTTCATTTCGTTTTCGGCCAAAAAAAAAAGCAGAACAATTTCGGCCATTTCGGTTTGGCCGACATCTTTGACGTTTTTCGACCCAAATGCCGTTTTTACGTTTTTTTGCCTAAAAATTAAGTTTTTCAAAACTTGTTGACGTTTTTTGGTTTAAAAATTACGTTTTTTCGTGTTTGAAGATTGAAAAATGTAATAAATTTGAATTACTTTCAAGTTAAAAAATACTTTGTATATGCAAAATGAGTTTATTGAATTAAAATTATTTTTTTATATCATAATACATATATCATGAGTATTTGTTTCTATAAAGTATTTTTGAACTTGAAAGTATGTATTTATGGTTTCAAGATTTTCCAACCGAATTTGATTCTTAGCAGCTCGTTGGAAAGCTGCTTGAATTTAGAAAACTTCACTGACCGCATTTTTATGTCTGAGGAAAGCAGAAAATGTGCAGGAATGAGAAATCAATTTTTTTGGGCAACATTATTGTACACATCCCAGCAAACATTTAGGTTTGATATCGACTCGAGAACGACTCGGTATCAAAGGTTTTTCTCTAATGACGAACGTTTGAAACCGATAATCATAGCTTTCTCAATAAAAAGGGGACTTAGTTCTCGAGTCGAAAAAAGGGTTAGTTCTCGAGTCGGTTTCAAATCTTAGTTTTACATTCGAGAAAAGGGTTAGTTCTCGAGTCGGTTTCAAACGTTAATTCTCAAATCGACTTCATATAAAAAGAATGAAACGTGAATTAATTAATTTTAAAATTTTATTTTTGTTTTTATTGCAAATTTGATAAGTAGATTATTATCAAAATAAAAGGTACAGATGTAATTTAAAAATTAAATTATTAACGTTTCACTTTTTTATTTGTTGAAGTAACCTTTTGAAAACGAGTCAAGAATCACATTAGTTATTGACTCGAGAAATAGGGTTTTTCTCAAACGTTTGAGACTGTGTTTGCTGGGTCCAGTAGCGTAGCTTTAGGGGTTGGTCCGAAGCCACTAAATTGAGCCATTGCCCAAAATAATTGTCAGTCTAGTGATGACCATGGACAAGGATAGATTACACAACTAGGGTTCCCATTTCGGTTTACTGAAACCGGTTAACCGGTTTTTATTTTTCGGTTATCAGTTCGGTTACTGAAACTTCTCGAATATTATCCGTATTCGAAAACCGGTTATTTTTACTCGAATAACCCGAAATTTCGAATAATTTTACTTTATCATAAATTTGCATAATCCATACATTTTGCAAACGTTTTTACTGTAATATTTAAAAAATTTTAGTATTTGTTTTCAGTTATATTTCAGAACTGAAACCGTTTCAAATCCTAACCAAGCAGTTTCATAGTATATGTATGCAGTTAAAAAATTGCAAAAAACACACAGCGGTAGGCAAGCGTGCTAAGGGGCGCGTAAGTGAACAAAAATTTATACCACTTCTTTATTTCGAAAATAAAATATAACAATGAAATATCACTAATGTTGTTTAAAAAATATAAATTAAAGTTTAATTTGACATAAAAAATTGTTTAGGTAATTATAATAATAGGTCTTATTAATAACCTTTTCTGTATTTTCAATTCATGAAATCATAAACATTTCAGTCGCAAAACAAAAATTTTCATTAATGGGAAGTTTCAAAAAAAGAAATTGCTTGTTTATGGTTTACATTCCTCCAGTCGATGGTCAATGCTGGCGCAGCGAATTTCAGAAGGAAAACAATGCGCGAACTAAAAATGTGTGGAGTCTGAAAACCACCTTTATTTTTGTGCGCAATTAGGAAGTACTATCTTGCTGCGGCGCCACTTGATCTCGGCGAGCATGTCGCGTGCGTGAGTAGACGACCTGTTTGCATGTAGAACAGACAAGTGGGCTCCAATTTTCTTGGAGGGAATTTGCGTGTGTGTTTCGTTGCCTAAGAAATTCTTTCTTTGCGATGATTTTTTAAGTTGTTTTGGGTTAGTGGCGCATATGCAGTAAAGGAACTATTAGGTACTATTTTTATTTATATTTTTATTTAAATGCATCGTAGAGCAAGTGGCAACATTTTTTTTAGTTTACGTTTACCACCGTCACGTTTACCCCATTTAGTTCTGTGTTACCAAAACAAAAAGAAAAACACATAGACAAAATTGTGCAATTTTATTTCCGTGAAGGTCGTCCCCTTGAAATTCGTAGTGGTCCAAGAACCACAACAATTCTTGGTTCTTTAAAAGTCGAATTTAATTGAACAACACAAATTTTTTTTTTAAATAAAATTTTATTGACAGAATTTTTGTTCTTAAATTTTGTCACCTTGTGTACATAAATTATAAACTCCTACTTACTAAAAAACCCAAAATTATAAAATATTTACCCAAATTCACTGCGAACAATACAAAACAAATTGCATTTCCATTTTTCACAGAATATATCTAAATTTTAAATATGCTTCGAAATAAAATTAAGCCGTAAAATTATAAACAAATATTTAGCTCAAAATTTCTTCAAAATAATGTTTTGTACAAAATTCTTATGAAACGTGCTTTTTAAAAAAAAAATCTGTATAATAAAATTTTTCACAGAAAATTAATAAAAATCTTTTTAGCGTAAAAGTCTGATGGCCGCTCCATCAGTTTTTCATACTAAGCTGTCTTGCACCAAAATTCGTTCTCGTTCACTTTGCATGGCTTCTTCATGCAACATTTTTTCCATGGCTTTTTCGCAAACACATTTTGTTCAGAGTTTTTTTTAATCTGAGGGTGTCATATATAAAAATATATATGTATGCAAAGTGAAACTTTAAAGAATAAGTACTATATTTTTTGTTTTGTTATTAATTGTTTTTTTATATTAATAAAATATGGTACTAAACTCATAAAATGAGTATAAAACAACACAAAAAACTCATTACTCTATTAAAATACATTTAATTTAACAAATAATACAAATTTTGTTCTTTTTAACCTAACCGTTTTTTCTTCACAAATCTATCAATTTAATCGTTTTGACCCAAATGACTTTTTTTTAAAGCAAAATTTACGTTTTTCTGTCATCATTACCTGGTAACACTGCTCACAGGTGTGGTAACAATGTTCGTGATGGCTCTTAGGAAAGATCACATGGTCCCATGTGCGCTTAAGAGAAACCACAACTTTTGTGGTTTCTGAGAAAACTGACATCAAATATTGGAAATTTGATTTATTGCAATACTTTTGAAAGCTCCTGCGGCTTTCTGCAGTATTTCTTAATTTTGATGTCGGTCTCAAAAAATTCTATCATCTTTCCCATATGCACTTAAGAGGGCCCGGTTCCAATCTGATCAGTGCTTTGGTCAAAAAATTTAATTATGTGGATGCATTTTTTGTGCTAACATTGGAAAATAGATACTTTTTAACATTAAATTACATACAGTCCTTAAATCTAACATATTATTAATAATTTTCAATCAATTTGTTTCGCCTCTTCATGGATTTTTTTACCTTTTTAAAAGAGACTAAAAAAGAGAATTTGGGTGAAAAACTTGAAAAAAAAATAAATACACAAACCGAAAACAAAGTTAAATATTAGGCAGCGCCACAAGTTTTGAGTTGAATAAAATATTTTGATTTTTTAATATTTGCCTACTTGAGTTAGTTACAGTGTACGCCGCCGTGTTTTATTGCAAAAATTGGCGAAAAAACCACTGCAACCATAAAAAGTATGGTTTCTTAAGAACGCTGTTACAATGAAAGTGCATGCAAAAGCGACATGGAATTGCGACCGCAAATATTTTTTTGCGAATTACTTAGTTTTTGAGTATTCATTACAATGTTTTCAATTTAAAATTGTTGTGCGATACGGAATTTCGAAAAATTTTATCAAAATTTATTTTTTTTATATTTTGAAAACAAAATTTTTGTAAATAGTTTCAAGTAACAAAGAACAAATTGATGTCAAAAATACAATAACATTTTTTTAGGTCCATATTTTCCCTACAGATGTCTCATTCAGAACGGAATACACTCTTAATACTCCTCGAAAATCTTTCGATGCCTTGCTAAGAAATTATGTACTTCTTGATATCTTCCTAAAACATTTTAAGCAACATAAGCATTCCATCAGGACGGTTTATCCTTGTTATATACGACAAATTTTTACTCATATCTAGGTTTACCAGATTCTCTTGAGTAAAAAAGAGTACAGAGTTGAGGGGGTACCAAACTGCTCGGTTTCATAACACCAATTTTTTAAAAGACAAAAAAAATTTCTTTAAAAAGTTTCAACGTTCAACCAAAATTTTGAATAAAACAATTTTTTTTCTGGGTACTAATTAAGGCATTCAATCCCGAAGTGTTTTTGAAAATCCCGGGATTTCGGGATTTGAAATTACAATCCCGGGATCCCGGGATTTGTTCGGGATTTTCGGGATTTAAGAAAAAACTGTTGCAACAATATTTTAAGCTTAATTTTTTTTTAATTCAACGTAGAAATAATATTTAATAAATATTGCATTACACAAAAATCGAACAATCGAACTAGAAGTTGTTGAGAAATCGGAATTTGAACGTTGCAACTTTAAATTTAAAAAAAAAAAATAAAAATATAAAAAAATTAAAACGTTCAAATTCCGATTTGTAAATAACTACTAGTTCGATTTTCAATTCCTTAAAACTGGAGGAAAGATCAAGAAATTACCTTTCCAACAAAAAAAAAGAGTACGGGATTATCTAAATCAGTTCAACCGCTAAACAGTTTTTACTAATGAAAAGCTTTAACAATGCATTATGACGTCTAAAAAAAAATTGTGATGAGGTGGAGCAAAACCCAGCTAGGGTTTTACTGTCACATACAATACTATCATCCCACAAAAATTTCGTAGAGGCCCTACAAAATTTGCCTTAAATTGTTGCACAGTGTAATTTATGTGTTAAACTGAGTTGCTTTATTATTTATTTTGCCACGCTGAATCAAAAGTACAACACTCAAACGGTCAACAAAATAATTTTATAATTTATATCGACCTTTTTGTCGAATAAAAAAAATTGTTTCAATTTGAAAAAATTTTATTCAGATCGATAAAAATGTTTTGTTCACTGTTATTGACAAAAATTGTCTTAATTTTATGTGTGTGTAGCACTAAGTCTACGAAAGTGAGCTTTTTGTGTTTACCAATTGGATTGAAAGTAAACGCACTGCAGTATTTTTGTGGAAAAGTGTCGAAAATATCTTAAACAATGCATAAAAATTAAATTTTTTGAATCCCGGGATTCCGGACTCAAAATCCCGGGTTTCCGGGATTTAGAAAACGTTCGGGATCCCGGGATTTCGGAATTCGGGATCCCGGGATTGAATGCCTTAGTACTAATGTTCCGATCTCAAGAAATTGAAAAATTTAGATATATATTTAGATTGTTTTCGATGAAGGCATTCAAAATTGTTTTTAATATTTCGTTTAAAAAAGTGGTAAGTCTCATACTAATTTTTTTTAATCCTAGCATTTAAGAATTTAGTTAACTTTTTGAATGCAATGTGACTAAAGATTCTTCAAACTAACAAACCTAATATTTGAAGGTTTTTATTTTAATTCTGACGAATAATAAAAATGGGTTACCTTACTGAGCCGATACATTCAGCTGTTATATAATAAAGTTCTAGAAATAAGAAAAAGAGTACTTAATAGTACTTTCGGGAAAAAAGTGAGAGTAAAAAGAGGAGGACCTAAAAACTACTCATACCCATATTACATAGTAATCCGAACGAACATTCCTAAATATACCATTTATCTCTCCTATGTACATAGTTTCCTGCGAAATAAATAAAAACCAGGACTCTGATTTTAATGACCTAAAAAATAGCAAAAAATTGCCTTACGAAATTACCTTAAATTCATTAAAAAATTACCTATAAAATATAATGTATAGTATATCAAATTTCACAAATTGTTTGGTACCTTTATTGCATCGCGTTACAATAAATTATAAGATACATACATTTGAAAATTTTTAATTCTAAACGATCGCCTCCCTGTCGGAAATTGAACCCATTTATTTATAACTATAAACTAGTTATTTAATAATCACAGAAAAAAAAACGTCGGTAAAATTAACCGAAAAAAGTAAGGTACAACTTTTCAAAATGTATGAAAATTGTAAATTTTTTAACCGAGCTGGTAGGTTGAATTAACTTTTTTTTCGTGTGTACTGTCTATAAAGTCACTATTTCTTTTGCTACGAACTCACTGTTTTAACATGGGGATGTCCTAGGCAGTATTCAGTTGAGTTTAAACTTCACATCTTTCATTTTATAAATTACAATTTAAACCATTTTATATTAATAACTAGAGAGTGGACTATCTCCGGCTATACCGAAGCTGCAATACCCCCACACAGTAGGAAGAAGTACCTCGAACATAAAATTATGTGGTCTCGATACCCCATTTTGAGCCACCTATAAATAGTTTTGGAGCCCGGACCATGTTCAAAATCCGTTTCTAAAAATTTCCAATCAAATCGACCAAAAAAAAAATTAGTCTCAAGACCCCATTTTGACCCTTATATATGTGGTTTCGGAACCTCGGACCATGTCAAAAATACGTTTCTAAACATTTCCAATCGAATGCAGCAATAAAAAAGATTTGAAAACTGTTGACCTTTTTTTCGGTCTATGGGAGCCACGCCCAGTTTTTGTCCGATTTGGCTGATTCTCGAACTTGATCTCAGTATTCACGAGAAAAACATGTACCCAAAGTTTCAAGTCGATATCTCCAAAACTGCGACCGCTATCTTGCGGACGGACGCACGGACGGACATGGCTAAATTGACTCCGGCGGTGAATATATATACTTTTCCATACCGGACACGCCCTTTTATGGGCGTTACAAACGTTGTGTCAAAGTTAGTATACCCTGCCACAGTGAGTGTGGGGGTATACAAATTTCAATTGAATTTTCCTGGGCTCGAACCAACGATCTCTGCAATGTGAAGCCGACGCCTACACTGAAATAAAAAAATCATGTAAAATTGAAATTGCCGGCCTTTCAATTTTAATTTCATGTCATAATTTGTTAATTTGATGAGAATTGTATCATTTCAGTCGTTTTTCATATCATATTGATACTATTTTTTTTAAATTGGTATGAAAAACAACACGTTTTACACTGCATTATCAATTCACAACATCAAACTTGCAGCACTACTTATCAATTAATATCCTATCAATACTACTTAACTCCCGTAATTTTATAGAAAATAAAGATCAGAATTCACATATTTCCACATGCGACCGCAGCCGGCTCAGCCGTGCCACCATAAAAAAACGGGCGTTGAATAATTTTTTTTAGAACTCTGCCAATTTTATTGTGCCAAAACAATCACACAAATACAGAAAATGTGAAAAAACCATTTTGTAATGAAAATAATGCGTTTATGGATGGAAATATATGATCACTAAGATAAATTATGCATGTGAAAGTGATTATTTAGTTTTTCGATGCTCAATTTCATCAAATTCTAGTGTAGTGACGTAATTACAGTGAATAAAAGTGCAGTAAATTTGATTAAATATCCAAAATTATTGAAGCATCACATATTATATAAATTTTGACATCATACATAAATTGAAACATGTTCGTTTTTGTAGTTTCTAAAACGAATACATTTCTCATTTTCTTTTTCTCCATTTTGTAATTATTTTTTTTTTGGAAATTTTATTATGTAAATTTACGTTGGATCCCTATCAAAATTAAGTGGTATCACATCAATTCCCCACTCTTTCATATAAATGATAAAGATGTAGTATCAAATTTGATATGTATCACTATCGGCCATATTTTGTCAACGAAATTTGAAGATTTGATGGTATTTTTATCATTTTTTTGGTTCGATGTACACTCTAGGATATACAAGCGGTATTTTTCAGATATCTAAAACCAAATTTTTACTACGTTCGAATTGAAATAAAACAAAGTACAACACAGAAACTGTATTATTAAACTGACTATCTCTGCACGACTTTTCAATCACTTGAAAATTAGTTGTTATGTAGTTAGAAATAAGTTAGCTCTTTTTGTAAACCAGTTGATTGAATTCTGACAGGGCGATTATCGGTTAAATCAGTTGTATACATAGAAAACATTCTCTCCACTTCATCACTTACGAGAGGAGCATACTTAAAATATGAAACATCACTGGATGTTAACTCATATGGCAGTAGCTTACTTCTAAAATTTGTTATTATTCACCTCTGGATAGCAATTTACCGGTCTAGATATCTTAACGGCCGGATTGTGATTTTTCCAATATATTTCCAGCCAAAAGTCATAGATATCCAAAGTTCGAGTATTTTATACTTCAAAAATAATTATTTGTTATTGTTTGTCATTGAATTTGAATTGCAAATTAGAATTGTGTGATGTTTGTTGTTGGACTAGCAATGGCTACGGTGGTTTCTGCATTGCTGTTCCCTAATTTGCAGGGCATCACTTTATCGAATTTAGTGGATACACCGCCGGCCTCAGAGCCTTTATGTTGAGCTTTTTATCGTTGCTGTCCTTCTCATTTTTAAAATATACAACCCTTGCAACATCTTCAAATGGTAATGTGAGTATAGACAAATGGGCCCGTCTTTGTCCGACACTGGAAACCTATCGTGCATCCAGTCTATTCGGTTTATCATCCGATGACCTCCACGTAAGTTTGATGGAATGCAGGCCCATAATAATTTTATCATGCACTATGCGCTGCTTCCAACACGTCGTAGAGCTGGTCCCCCATGGACCACCTCTTCGGTAAAGACATATTCGCTTTCAAGTTAATGCAGCATATTCTACAACTAATCACCAATGCCGTTCATGTTCCTTAGAGCCATCACAATGCCTATTTGTGAGCCTTATATACCTACAAACACACACACATTGCACCACATATTTTGTGATAAATATATAAAGTTTTATAATTTCTTTGAAAAAGCTCTGGATATCTCCGTTAACCAGTCAAATTCGACTGGTTAAAATTTTCCCTGGATAACTTTATTCCTTGGTTATGTATCCAGAGAATCTCTGAATGATATGAAACCTCTGGAAAAGTTGGAAATCCCTTGAAATCATTCAATTCCTTCCAAATCTTTTAGGACTCTAGCAGTCTTTTGAAATTAAGCCTACCTGAAAGATGCATTTTTGATTTTAAATGAAACAGTGAAAATACACTCCACTCGGGCTCAGCGTGAGCGTTGTGACCCTAAAGGGTCCTTTGGACCCTTTTTGAGTGTTTGGGACCCCAGGACCCTACGTTTCAACAAAAAGTATGATAGGACTAGGGCTTGCAATTTTGGGACGTTTTGGCAATCCCGGGATTTCGGCATTGAAAAATTGCAATCTGGGACTTGGAAAACTGAGAAAAATAAACTTTTTTTGCCAGAAAATTATGAAAAATCGTTGGAAATCTTATTCTTTAATGAAAACTTGTCCAAACAATTGAAAAAAGTTTTAAAAACCAAATTCAGAATCGTAGTTTTGCGATACGTCGAGTCACGGAGAGCGGTAGATTGCACCCCGCTTCCTGATGTGCGAGTATCCTCACGAGAACCCACTGAAATCGTAGTCTTACGATATTTCGAGTCACGGCGAGCGGTAGATTGCAGCCCGCTTCCTGATCTGCAAGTATACTCTCGAGATTCCCTCACGGTCTGCGATTCCGTCACGTCAATGTCACACGTCACTATACGCTACGCAGCCATCGAATTCCAGTCCACATCCTCCAAGTCGCGCACATCGCCGAGAAGCTCATCGACGACCAAACACCACTGTTCGCCCTACATATGTATCTAAATATAACAATTGTAACACTCTCCTTGAAATTTGTTGAAAATAAAGATCTGTTTTAATATAAAAATCTCTGCGAATTATAAATTTTCTGTCTACGAAGCCCTGGACATCCGACGAGTTCATACCCCAGCCTTTGCGACGTTACAATACATAGAATATGCAAATTGTAAATGAAACAAAGATAAAATTAGCTTCCAATTTTATTTTAACTCATAATTTTCATAGATCATTTATCGACAAAAAAATCGTTTTCTGTAAAATTTCAAAAATTACAAATATTATAAATTTACGAGTATATTTGGTCCCCTAACCAAATATACAGGAAACTTAAACAAAAATAAAATTAAATCCATGTTTTGGTTCAAAATGTATGGAAAAATTCGGAAAATTTAACCAAATTCTGTCATTTTTAGCAATCCCGGGATCCCGAAATTTTATACCGGGATCTCGGGATTGTAACCCTAGATATGACCCTTTTTTTAATTTAGTAATTTAAAATTGACATATTGACTTTTTCTTTAATATTGGCAACACTGGCTAAAAAATCGTTAGTATTAATGGTTAAAAAAATCGATGCTTTTAGCCGTAACAAAAAAAGGTAATCATTGGTTGCGCAAAACTGGCGTAAAATTCGGTTAAATTTCCAAATCTATCTTTTTCTCAAAAATATTACGTAGTTATGTAATGTGGGTGTCTTAAGTACGGTCAGATTAGGCAAATATTTGCCCAAATACTGGGAAAATACACTCAGTAAAATAAAATACTGGTTCAGTCACATACGATTTTAGGTGATTTTTAAAATATCTGAGTGTATTTGGGCAAATATTTGCCTAATCTGACCGTAGCTTTACTTCTTGCATATGGCCCAGTTCTCGATATTCAGTCAAAAATTTATTGTTTAGTTTCCTGTTGTACTCCTCCTTGAGAAGCTTTCGTTCGATGCTTAGTAAGCGTTTAAAGGCCATGGAGCATAATCATAGTCAAATTTAGTAGCTAATAAACCTTAGTACCAGCTTAGTAGCTTTCAGTTCAGGGTATTAGCTGTCAACTTAGTAAAGTACTAAAGTTAAGGTGGAATTTAATTTGACTATGAATATGAGCCAATCTCTTTAGATCTGCCGAGTAACTGTGGATCACTCAGCATCGGTAGGTTGACAACATACCGTCCGTTATTGTTGCGGAAAGTTGTTGATATGAAAAATTCTTCGCATTTCTCATCTGATGATGAAATTAAAGATCTTGCTGCGGTCTGCAAAGACCATATTTGCTGGTATCTTCCAATCGTCAATGTTCACGTGTATTTGAGGATGGTGAGAAGCAATTTTCTTGATGGTGTTCACCTCAACTTGTGTTGAAAAATTGTTGATTCGAGATGTAATTGTTATGATGTTAACGTTCGGATCTATTTTGACTTCAGTATTTCCGACACCGTTAATAGATTTCGAGAAGTCTATATATGGCAGTCTTAATCTCCTGCGAAGTCGATCCGTGATTAAATTCATCTGGGCGCCCGAATCGAGAAGAATCCTGCATGGAATCTGTTGTCCATCTTTGTCGGTGGACGGCCGCTGTTGCTAAAAATACGTAACCAGACCTTGGTCAACATGTTCTGCTCCCAGATTTGTTATTGATGTAGTAGCACCGAATGCTGAGCTAGATGTCGACTAGATGTCTTGATGATTGATGATTCCTGGTGCAACAATGTGTTGTGTTTCTTGTTGCATCTTGAACAACTGCGGGAATTGCAATCCTTGAATACATGCCCTTTTCTTGAGCAATTGCGGCATAAATTCAACGCCTTGGCTCTTGAATATCTTTGGCTTGTGTTGAGTGCCAAAAAATTCTCGCAGTGATATATTACATGTTTTAGTTTGCAATGCGGGCACTCCATCATTCCTTCATTTTGTCCTGTTAGAATGCATGGATTTGCTGCATGATACGAAGGTTTTTGCACTTGCGCACCTTGTTTATCCTTGTGGCCAATTGCTTCAAGAGACTGGAACTGGCCTTCCAAAAACGATAAGAAGCATTTTATTGTTGGTAAATCCTTCAGATGCTTAATTGACTGTTCATATAGCATATGTGTTGATCGATCCAACTTCTTTACCAAAATGTGTAGTAAAAGTGGATCCCATGAAGTGGTTGCAACTCCTAAATTTTCCAAAGCTTGAAGACACTCGTTTGTGCTATCGTGCAATCCCTTGATTGATGCTGCAGTTGATGTGGTGGCTGATTGTGACAACAATTTCTGTATTAGTGTAGACGTTAGTACTCGTAAATTGTTGTACCGATCTTGTAAAGTTTTCTTGCTGTTTCGTAATTTTCATCAGTTAGTGTAAGATGACGAATTAGTAGCTCTGCTTCTCCGGCTAGTTTGGTTTTTTGAATCCTTTGTATTGCCTGGGTATGGATCATTCGATTAAAGATATCAAAAAATTGCCGCCACTTCAGGTAATCTCCGTCAAAATTGGGGATGGTCTCCTTAGGCAACTGTAAACATCTGGTAGCACCGTAGTCGTCTCCAGTCATCGGTCCATGGTGTTCCGTAGTGGTTGTTCTGCTGACCTTTACTGCTAAGTCAACCAAGAGCTTCTGGACCATGTCTGCGGTGTTGTTGTACAGTGATTCATCGTATCCGACAGCAGCGGGACCCTCGTGCTGCTCCCAAATTACCAGATTTGTTGCCACATCCGATTCAACGTTTTTATTTTGATTTCGTAAAATTGAATCGGATGCTCGACGTATGATTCCCACCGTTGTAGGTTGACATTCCCTCGTTGCTGGTTGATTGGTCGCTAACTCTCTTGCAGGTTCCGTGTTGACCCTCCTTACGTTCCGTGTTGACCCTTCCTTCGATGGCCAATTTGGATGCTTTGAATTTCTCCTGGTACTCGCTGACCTGATTTCGTTGTAGTATTCATACTAATACACGGAGAGAAATGTTGGCTCATGATTTACGATTATGGAGTCCATAAAATTATTGTTACTTAATTACTAACTATAATCATTAATTGTAAATTGAGTCACAAATTATGCAAATTCGTACATAAACTATGCATATGGATTGTGAATACATTATGATAAGGGTTTATGAATTTTGTGATTTATTTTATTATTCTTGAAGAATAATTGATGATTAACTAGGTCATGAAACTGCACGTGTTATCATGAATTATGAGTAACTGGATTGATTGTCATGAATTGCTGAGCAATATACAATACATTTAGACGCTTTTACACACAAAAAAAAAAGTAGGTAAATCTAACCAAAAAAGACGATTAAAAATGCAGCAACCAAGAAACGTTGTAAATGGAACCGACTCAAAGTTGTTGGCGTACAATCAAATTTTGTTGGCGTACAATTAAAAATTGTTCGTATATTACTTTATGGAAGACAGAGAAAGCAATTATCCAATTGAGCGAAAAAATAAATAAATACATATTAGAAAAAGAATGCAAAAAAAAGATAGCTGATGTGTTTGGTATTTCTGTAGATGTGTTGTATTGAAATATATTTATGAAGCTTAAATTAATTTAATGTAAGCCCATGACTTTAAAAACGAGATAATTTACATTTCGTACACAAATTTGTCGGGCAACATCATTTCTACTGCGAATATATATAATATTCATTACTTAGAACTAACGCGCTTCCACAAAACGCAATATTTTAATATTTCATTAAGTTTACAATAATATTGTAATATTGAAATTAATGTTTTCCCGGGAAAAAACGAGCTGAAAAACATTCTGCACAATTTTTAAAATCGTAATATCACAATATTTGTTAATAATGAATTATAACATAGTCATAATTTGATTTTAAAAATTGTTTTCGAAATATCAAAAATGTAAAATGTAAACAAATTGGACGCCATCTTCTAGTGCTGCGAAAATTCGATTTTTTTGTATTCGATACAACCGGATACTTTCTTGTGAATACTTAATAATTTTTACGATAATTTTCATTCAATTTTGATTTGAAATAAAATCTCTGAGTAAAGTAAATGCACGTAGCATTTGCTCTAAGACGTTTTTATTATTACGACCCAACAATTTTCATACAAACTTCCCTAAAATACCAATAATAGTATCGCATACTAATGGAACCAAGTACTTCATGAGTCAAGTGTCGAATATAAATTATTCATATATTATGCAGCACTTGTTGCTTTGAGAGCGAAAACGAGACAGCCATATATAATAATTTTTCTCTCTTGTATTAAATGTCATGCTGTTTCAGAATTATGAAATATTTGCGGCATGGTTGCATTTCTGCATCGAGCGATGACATTGCGAATCATATGCCGAAATACGACCATGCTGGCAAATCATTTAACAATTTTTTGACGATTAGATTAACCACAACAATTGTAATTGTTGTTTGTGTTTTCCATATAAAATAAAAAATTGTTTTTTACAACGTTTTTTGGTTAGATTAACCTATCTTTTTTTTTTCTGTGTACAATAATGCCAGAGTAGCCAAATCGGTTAGGCGTCCAGACTGGAGAGGATGATGTCGATTCGAATTCCGGGAAAACTGAATTTGTGAAAAAGTTATTACAAATTATTCTAAGCAAGTTGGCAAATAAAAAAGTAAAATTAAATAAATAATTAGGTAAAAAATTTTAATTTATTTAATTGTAAATATGTGCTCAAATTATTATTACGAATGATTCATTTATTCTCACTTAAGCCTAAAATTATGAATTTTTAATCATAATTTATGATTTTTGTTTGCACAATTTATTCCATCTGGTCATTGATTATGTCAAAAGCGAAAATAATAATTCATGTTTAAGTGGAACAAATCAAGCAAACAAAAATCACAAACTATGATTTTCACTTTTAACAGTTCTTATGATTAAGAATTCTTGATTATTGACTTCTAATTAATGGATCAATATCGTGACTAATTTTTACTTAATTGATTCCTATAAGGCATGATTTCAGCAAGCATTTCCCTCCGTGTACTCAGAGTTCTTATTTTATTGTCGGAAGTTTCGAACCGAGTCCACCCCTCATCCAGGCGACGAAGTCGTTCTTCGACTGCTTCCTGGATTCCGCATCTTTTGTGAAAGTTGCGGATTATCTGAGCGATAACTTCTCCGTTCTGTTGCTGATACGCAATCTGCCATTACTGTTCTCGTGATGATTTTTAGCACTGTATTCTCGCGACGCGTATTCTTGCCGGCGCTTGTCGAATTGTAGGTGCGTGTTGAATTGTCGGGGTCACCAAAATGTTTCGCTCACTATACGAGTTGCTCGTATAGTAAGTTCCACTTATTATATCGAACACTGTGTTACACAGTGTCGATTGTTGATTTCTTGAAGTACAGTGTTGCACGGTGTTGACTAAAATGAAATGTCGAATTAAAACGATTACTATTTGGGTTCAATTCTCTGATTTAACTCGCAGTTCTTTATTTAATTGCTTGCTTAGCTGACACCTGACTCACAATTGCAATGGAAAAAACATTATGCAGGTTGGATTGGCAGCAAATATGCTTAGTCAGGCGTCGGGCCGTTGACTTCTGCTGGAAATACAAACTGCATTTATTGTTTGCATAGCAATTGTGAGTCAAGCTCATGGCAAAAGAAAGAAGGTAGTGTCGCTCTCAATTCTTAGCAGCCATCTTAACCATCTGACGTTTAAGCCGATTATGACATTTCGGGCTACCGGATTGTTGCGAAAAAATCCCAAATTTCAAAATTGACTTTTTGACAAAATTGAAATGGCAAGGGCAATTTCTTGCCTATAATATATCCCAAAAATAAGTTTTGATGATAGTTTTGAAGATTCAGAAGCGACAAAGAAGACATAGCAACAATTTTTTTTTTGAAAAAAGTTAAATAAAAAACTTTAAAACTGATTTTTTTGAAATAATTTGTATGTTAATACCGCCTACATCCATTAAACCTTTCAATTGTAGAGACATTTAAAATTTTATCCACAAGATTTTAAGAAATTTTTTAATTCCGAAAAATATTTCAAATATTTTTTAGCGGGTGGCAAAGCCGTTTGATTTGTTTCAAACAAACATACCTAAAAATAATCGGCATTTTAATCAAAGTAAGTGACAGCGGCACTACCTTCTTTCTTTTGCCATGGTCAAGCTTAATTCTTACAACATTTGGCAATTTGTTTCCATGTTAGTGCGGGACTTGACAGTAGGTTTTTTACTCATTATTAAGGTTCCCACTTACCAACACTAAACGGAATTTCCGCATATAAAGGTCCCCACCAGAGATCCTCACTGAAAGACACTGTTTCATGAACCACAGTAAAAATTCATTGCCTTTCTTCAAGTTCAGACACATTCCCATTCACAACTTTGAATCTGAACAGACATTCGCGCACAGCGCACAAAGGCAACGAGCAAAGTGAATATTCATCAAAGGCAGTGAATATACACCAAAGGCAGTGAATATTCATTGCCTTTTTGATGTCTCATTGCCTTTGAACGAAAGCAACGAACTCGAGAGAATTATTCGTTGTTCGTCGCACGTTGCTCGTTGCTTCAAGAACGATTTTCACTCAGTGTTGCATTGGAGATTTGATGAATGACACTTTAAGTAAAAAATATTTGGAATAATATACAAACAAATTACAACTTTTTTATCATACAAAAATTCATTCATAAAATGCTTAATTAAAAAAGTTTAAATTCATGTATGATAATTTTAGTGGGTATTTTTTGTTGTCCGTTGAGGGAAAAAAGGTTTCATTTCCGAGCGAAGTCCATGGCATCACTGCCGAGAAGTGATGCAAATGCATTACTGCGTAGTATTGCAGTATAAAATTACAAGAGTCCGCCTTCATGATTATTGCAGTTGTTATTAAAAATCATATTGTCGCTATTGTGTAATCAAATTAACAAAAATATAAATATTTGATAATTAAACTGAGGTCATTCGTTTTTAAATTTTCGTAATCCGCTTCTTTCTGGCAGAAAAAAGTAAACAAAAAACAAGAAGTCTTCAGTGACGTCACGACAAAGTCACTGTTCACACGAAGGCGGTGGAATCTTAGTGTATAACCATTTTTGACGCATCAGGTGCGTAGCCTTGAAGTATGTGAAGTATTCTATGCCTGGGGGCTCTATAGTCCAACCGCGGCCATTTAAAGTACATTTAGATGCGAATTGTGAAACTCGATTTGACATTTACGCACAATTTAAATGGGAAATGTCATTTAATTGACGACTGTGAAACCGAACCTTAAAGTTTTATTCATCAAATCTCCAATGCAACACTGAGTGAAAATCTTTCTTGAAGCAACGAGCAATGAGCAACGTGCGACGAACAACGAATAATTCTCTCGAGTTCGTTGCTTTCATTCAAGGGCAATGAGACATCAAAAAGGCAATGAATATTCACTGCCTTTGGTGTATATTCACTGCCTTTGGTGAATATTATGAATATATGTTTCTGGTGAGAGTGAACTTCGGAAGCATTCGCGTTGATGAGCCTAGTTCTTGCTTGCCTTTTCGGTATGTATGCGTATGGCACATTCTCATTCATTTTTTGATAGTGTGGCTCAAAACTAGAAAAGTGAGCATTCATGCCGTTCACTGGTCCCCACACACCCACACACCATGACGCAGCCGCTGCGTCATCGAATTTTTTGCGAAGCAAATTACACGGCGGTATACGAGAGCATTCACACTGCGGCGATCAATTTCCGCCGTTGAAGCGTCGGTGCAGCGTAATTTTTACGTTACGCTGCATGCACCATTTTCAAAAGTTTCGCGAAAGAAAAAGTGATTTTTTCGGACTTCAGCTGCCACCAAGTGCGCCCTTGGACATTTTTTGGTTGAATCATACCATGTCGGATTACAGATGTCACCGAGTGCGTCCATGGAAATGTTTTGCTCGAATCATGCCAAATGGGATTACAGCTCCCACCAAGTGCTTCATTGGAACTTTTTGGTGTGAATCACGTCACTTGGGATTAAAAGAACTCCCAAGTGTTGGACTAATCCCAATGACGTGATTCACCCCAAAAAAGTTCCAGTGACGTGGTTTACCCAAAAAATGTCCATGGAAGCACTCGGTGGCAGCTGTAATCTCAACTGCAATGAAACATTAAATAAAATTCCAAAGGCATACTTGATGGCAGCTGTAATCCCATTTGGCATGATTCACCCAAAACATTACCAAGGACGCACTTGCTGAAATCTGTAATCCCACATGGTGCATTTCACCCAAAAAAATGCCAAAGACGCACTCGGTGCCAGCTGTAGTCCAAATTACTCTTAAAAGAAAATACGGTCCCTTTATTTATTTGTTTTTATTGTGAATAGAAAAGAAATTAAAGCAATAAATCTAAACTACTAAGGCCGTGGATACATGCGAAAACTTGGGATGATCCTTGAATATGCCATATACAGCCACCAGACGTAGATCCAGCCCGCATCTGACCATCCATTTCACTTTCAAATTCCAAAGTGTCCAGCCGTTGTCATCTCTCCGCGGTTATGTATTCGAAGCACCGAAGATCTGTATGCTGCGGTATGCCAGCACCTCGTCCTGTATCCTGTGTGATGAATGTTTCGATGGCCATGGCCATGGAAGGCCCTTCGCTTAGCATCAGCCGGTGATGAATATTGGCTGGTTTTATTTGCTTTGTGAGAATTCGTAAATTATTTGTTTATTGTTATCAGCTGTTCGTGATATCTTTACGATTAGTGTAGCCACCCCGTAACAAATATTCTTCTTAATGGATTTGTCAAATTATTTTGGTATTTTCAAAAATAAATAATGGTTAGCGGAGAAAAAGTTTATAAAAACAAAACAAAATTATACATTTTATTAAAAAGAGCGCACTATAACTATATCCAAGAAAAATCTTTGAGCTCTCTGATTTTATATTTTTTTTGCGGTATCACTGTAATGAAACAAATTTCCAGCGTTGCATTTGGGTAGGGACGGAGTGTTTCGCGTCAATGTGAATGAATAATTTCGCGGCAGCGTCTGCAGAATTTCGCAACCAAAAAGTTGATTATTTCAAATCGTCAGATACGTATGTATGTTTTTGTTGTTGTTATATTCAGTGTCCACAATTCTTTCACAGCTCTGCTTTGTGCGCAAGGCACAGTAAAAAATATTAAAACAAAAAAAAAATTTTGACTGAATTTCTTTAAATACTTTTTTAATGAAGCTATGTTTAAAAGTAGTTAATAATATAAGAAGTGCATATTTCTTGATTTGAAAGTAAAAAAATTGTTTAATTTTTTTATTTTTCTTATTTTATTTAAAATATGGCAAATTGGACGCGTTTGAGTACAGGATGACGAAAAGCAATTACTAAGCACACAATGGAATTGTGGTTAGCATACCACATATGACGTTATCCGGGCGATGTCAACATCGCCTTGATGACCCTCTATGAATGATACATACATAGGTTGCCCAAATCGGTGCATTAGGTCAACTAGTAAATTATAATGTGAAATTTGTATATATTGTTAAATTTGTACCGTTAAAAATTTAGTTCTAAGTTCTAAGTTTTAGAAAATCCAATAAATAAGGCCAATTCAACAGATAAATTGACCAGTAAACTCACAAACTGACTCAAATATCGGCAGTATATAAGCTCCCACATTAACCCAAATGTGTCACTAAAAACGAAAGATGAAATGAATTTAAAAAAAAAAATCCGTCCTTGGATCCAAAAACTGTCCAAGGACGCACTTTTTTTCAGAAGCTGTCCTAATCCCACCTGAGATGATTCACCCAAAAAAAAGTCCAAGGACGCACTCAGAAGCTGCACTAATCCCACTTGACATGAATCACCCAAAAAATTACCATGGACACACTTGGTGGTAGCTACAATTAAACTTGGTATGATTCGCCCCCTAAATTGAAAAAAAGCAATTGGGGCAGATAGGTAATGAAGTATTGAAGTAATGGAAATTTCATTACTTCATTATCATTACTATCGCAATGACGTAAAGGTAATTTCATTAGCATTGCAATGAAATTTTCATTACTTCATTACCATTACCATTACAATTACCATTGCAGTAATGGTAATGGTAATGAAATAAAATTGCATTACCTGTAATGGTAATGGTAATGCGTAATGAAAATTTCATTACTTTACAAGTCTTACAAGTATTATAGAATAAGACAGAAGCGATTTTTGCGCGCGAGGTTTTTTTCCTTTTTTTTCCAACGTGCATAATTCAATCTTTAATAGTTTCATCTCCCTTGCTGGGTTAAGATTTAAGGACCTATCATATCCAAATCAAAATAATAGAAAAAATTTATGTCCAGAATTACTATAAATCTGCAATAATATAAAGAAAAACAATTAAACAGACATACCTTGAAATAGCAATTGTGAATCATGTGAACTCTGTTCTTCCTCGTCTGATTGTTGATAGTTTCCAAATGGAGATATTTGGCAGAAATCGATATATCCTGTCAATTGTGCAGCAGCTGCTATTTCTACTTTCTCAGAATTATATTTATTTTGCTTTGGTATTTGAGTGTCAGCATTACATGCTTTATTCAATGTTTTATGATTAATATTACTCATATCTTTGTTAAGTGTCGGGACTATGTCATTTGCTGACGATGAAGATAGTACCTTTGTTTCAACTACAGATTCAATTGCTCTGTTTAATGGTTGAGACGACGTATGCCACCAATGAAATTTAGCTAAATTACTTTTGTTGGTAAAATGTTCATTCAAGAAAGATGTATTTGTTATCGAGTTATTTGTTATCACTTCTTCTGTTGTCTGGTCGAGCAATGTTTGCATAGGTACATTATTTCTTTCTTTATTTGTTTTAAAAGCACAGTCGAATTGCACTGCCATCATTGCTGTTGAAATTTTATCAAGTCGTTGATGGTTATAGTTATTTGACTTTAACAAACCTGGTTCGAATCCTAACCATTTCCGATGAACCTTACATTGTTTTTGTTAAAGCTTATTATATTGCATTTAACTTTTCATAGTATTTTTTTTCTATTTACATATACAATTTTTAGTCCATTTTATTTCTTTCGAAATATTTTTTATTTAATTTTATTTAATAATTGTTCGATTATTTTGTTTAATTTATCATCTTTTACAATTTGTGGGTTTTACATTTTTTCATTTCCAAGTGATGTTAAGATTTGATGCAACATCTTTGTGACGACTCAGACAATGTCAGCTTCTCACTTTCTTTGCTACTGCTACTCCCATGAGAGTTTTCCCGCATTTATTATTGTTGACCTTCTTTCTGCTATTATTTATCTGGATGGCTACATATATAACATATTGTCTGAATGGCATATTTAACCATTGGTTTAGATTTAATTCCATGATGAACAATAATAAAGATAACGTTCACAGACTAGTATAACTGTGTTACCTGTGCCCCTCCAAAGACCTTCCTTCAGATCAACTGTTATGCATAGTAATGTTAATATACATATTAATGTTAATATACATAGTTATGTTAATATACATTTTTAAGTTATAAAAGCTTTCGCTTTTAACGTTTCTTCCCGAACTGTTTCCACAATTTGCTGGTGCCCCTCCAAAGACCTTCCTTCAGATCAACTGTTATGCATAGTAATGTTAATATACATATTAATGTTAATATACATAGTTATGTTAATATACATAGTTAAGTTATAAAAGCTTTCGCTTTTCACGTTTCTTCCCGAACTGTTTCCACAATTTGCTGGGATAATTATAGTTATTGTTATTATAATTTTTTACTCTTGTGCCAGAGCAATACTTTTTCTTGTTTGACAAAAACTGATTGAAAAATGAATCACATGTAATTAAAATTATGGTTGGCAAAATCCTCCTAGCTGAATCCTCCACGTGGGGGCAATTTGCACTACGTCCTCTGTTGAGCTGGATCGCTTTTTTCCGGGACACGTATTCAGAAAGGCCTGATTCGATTAGCAGGGTAGTGGTGTCTAGCTAAGATGAAGGAATGTAGTCTCTACATATCATGTCTTTCCCTAATCATGGCTAGGGGGTGTTTGTCAGTAGGCATAAAATGATAGTGAGGGTCCCACGATAAAGAAAACCAAATGGAGTCTGCAAAGGGTCAAACAGGGGCTGAGATGTCAGCCCCAACGTCGGTGGAAGTAGTAGTTGCTACCACCGGCGGTCACGGTGAGCCAATATTAATAAGCCGTGTCGCCAGCGACTACTCCTCTACTGGAACTGGAGCAGGTTCTAGTAGTTGCAAAAATACTGCCAAATTACAAAGGCGTGGAGAATGGCCGCACGCACTTTGCAATTGGACTTGGTGCCTACCCACAGATTCGAAATTTGCTAACAGGATCGAGGAAGGCATTGCGTCCAAACATCAGCGTTCCACCGAAAGCGAGGACCCCTCTGGTAAGAGGACAAAGCAAAAGGAGGGAGCTGCCACACGCGAGAGGCCATTAACATCTAAAGCGACTGCCGCGGCTTATGTAGATGTGCCGGAAGGGCCATCGACGTCGAAAGCGGCAGCTAAGGCAAATGTAGTGGCCAAACAACACCTAATAGTGTCGCTGATCGACCAAGCGATTCGCTTGGCCAGATGTCGGAAGAACGGTGGAGAGCAGTTGAGCTAAAGCTGCTAGAGGCCATGTTCACAAAAATTAACGCGGTGCCAAACACGCCTTATCCATCGCTCGATGGTGCCGGGTGGTTCCAAGGAGTGAAGATACTCAAATGTCTCGGGTAGCGTCTGAACGCCGTCCGGCCTACAACAACGAAAACACGCTAGGGGCAGGAGAAGTCGAGAAGGACCTCGAAGAAATCCTAAGCTCCTTTCTCTACGCGATGTCGAGGCAACTGGGGAGATGGAGTGCGTACCCATCCCAATGATGGAGCCAGAAGCAGATGCTAAAGGTCCTTCAGATAAACCTCCATCGCAGTAAGATGGCCTCAGTCGAGCTTCTTCTGCACCTAGAAGAAGGCGGCTACGATGTGGCTTTAGTCCAGGAACCCTCGATAGTAGGCAAGCCGACTTATATATATACTACACCTACTGGGCCATATTGTTTCCGCCATCTTAAATTTGGAAATTCCGACATCAAATTCGAAATTACAACAACAAACAACAACAAATTCGAAATCAGCGGCCCCAAAAACTCCTAGATACCAAGTTTGGAACTATTTAAGCGGAATATTTTGAGGTCTAATAATATTTGGGGTCGTGGTAACAATGGTATCATTGGCTCTCTCGTCGCGTTCAAAAATTATTGGAAGAAATGCAAAATTTTGGATGCATAACTTTTTTAAAGGCAACACGAGTGAACTATATTCACCATTTCTAACTCTAACTTATTGGTGTCCTTCAGTATGTAAAAATAACGAAAATTTTGCCCAAAAATGGCATCTAAACAAAATTTTAATATCGCAACTAAAAGTGCTCCAAAGGAGTGGTTCGTCAATTTTAAATTTCTTTCAAAACTAGATTTTTTAACTTTTTGCTTTGAAAAGTGCTTGAAACATAAAATAATTTCCATACGAAAAATTACAAATTTGCAATTTAGGACTGAGTCAAAAAAGCCTAGGTTAAACTTTCATCATTATTTGTTATGTGTTTTTTTTAGAGACCGACCGAAATTCGGTTTTTCGGCTGTTCGGCCAAAAAAAAACTGTTTCGGCCGAAAAATAAAATATCGCTTTCGGCCAAATTTCGTTTTCGGCCGAAATTTCTATATTTCCGCCGAAAATTTCGGCTTGACAGAAAAATGTAACAAATAAATAACAAAGATTACACTGATCGACAAAACTGAACGTTTTGTGTGTTAAATATACTTGATAGACAAATTGTTATGTATTTTGCCACGCTGGATACGAAAATAATAATAATGAAATTTTTACAGCACCAAAAATGCAATTTTTGTGGCGTTTGTAGAAAAATGGTGCGTGCTGGAAAAATTTAATTATTATTTTCGGATTCAGCGTATCAAAATACATAAGGAACAACCAAGTGGATAAAAGCGGTATGTAACACAAATTAAAGCTTTGATCATAGTTTCGAAGAATCAGAAGCGACAAAGAAGACATGTCCTATCGGAGTAGATCTAATACTCTCGCAATGTTTTATAAATTTCTACTCCTCTACTACGGTAGCAGATTTTTCAACTTCCCTCAAGATATTTTCTACTACTATGGTAAGAAATCTACTCCTCAAAATATTATGTGAGTTTCATACAATGCAAAAGTACTATTCTTTCTACAAATCTGCTTCCGCGACAGAAATTTCTACTACTCTCGTAGAATTTCTAGTACTCTACGCATAAACCCCTCTCTGGAAATCTACTACCCTGAAAGTATATTCTACTACTCTTGATTTTCACGCATTTGATAGTTTGCTTCTAAATTCATCTAATCCCATGATCTGAACTTAAAATGATCGGCCCATATTCTTAGTCAAATTAAGCTCCAACTTAACTTTAGTAATCTACTAAGTTGACAGATAATACACTGAACTGGCAGCTACTAAGCTGGATCTAAAGTTTAGCAGCTACTAAATTTGACTATGAATATGCGCCATCAATTTCAGCCTACTGATAAGCTTAATTATGTACCACTTTATTACATTAAAACTCACAATTGTTTCTTTTATTTTTTCGGTTTCGGCTTCGGTTTCGGCCGAAATTAAAAAAATGAAAATTCGGCCATTTTGGTTTCGGCCGAATAAAAAATTTCGGCCATTTCGGTTTCGGCCGAAATTAAAAAAAGGAATTTCGGTCGGTCTCTAGTTTTTTTTGTAAAAAAAAAACTTTTTTTGTTTTCTATAGAAAATTTAACTATTTAATTTAACTTTTAACGAAGTTAACTTTTCTACGAAATTAACTTTTTAATTTAACGAAGTTAAATTTTTGATGAACTTTTACCGGGTTAACAAAGTTAAATTCTTGATTAACTATGCCCAGCTTTGGCAAATACACATCCGGTTGACATTATTCAGGGACGTAACCAGGAAAAAATTTGGGGGGGGGGGGTTTTCATAAAATTTTTTTTTACTAATACTGAAGAACAAAACTATAAATTGTAAACAAACTTAAAATCAACAACAATAACGTTTTACTTATTTTCAAAAAAAATCTTTCGGTTCTTCATTAAAAAAAGTAGATAAAAAAATAATAAAAAAAAGTTTCCAAAGAAAACCCCAAGGTGACTATGAAAAAAGGATTCATTCTAAAATCGACGTATTGTGTTCATATATTTTTGATTTTATTACATATCAAATTATTAAAGAACATTTTTCAAAAACTAAACCGAAGTATTTACTTATTGTTTTTCAAATAAACCTCAAACTGTATTGAAATATATTATTAAAATGCATGTCTTTTTGGATTTGAGATTTCCTCTAATTGAGGAAAAACCCCCCCAGGTTACGTCCCTGACATTATTTCTATAACTATTTATTAGTTAATATTTAGTGTTTATTTATTTTATTTAATAATTATCTCATCTCATTTTATATAGTACACAATAAATTTGGATTTAATATACTCATCTTTTAGTTACCTCTGTCAATAAGTACGTATTTGACTTCTAAAGAAAAAGCCCTATCATCAAATATTTTTCAATAAAATATGTAATTTTATCGATATTTTATTGATACCTTTTCGATATTTTATTCATAATTTTTCGATATTTTATCGATAATTTATCGATTTTTTATTGATAATTTTTCGATAATTTATCAATAATTTTTCGATAATTTATCGATAATTTTTCGGTAATGTGTCCGCGAAAAACCACCAAAGACATGATAATGCGATACCAAAGAGGAAATAATAGACATCACACAGAAGTAGGGTTGCCACACGGTCTGGATTCGTCTGGATTGTCCAGATTTTTTGTCATGTGTCCAGAGTCCAGTTTTTCAATAATTTGTCCAGACAAAATTTTAAATGATATTTCTCAGTAAAAAAACTAAAATAAGTCAGAAAACCTAATAGCGTTTTCGTTTTTATTATAAAGATAAAGTTTTCTGTCAAATATTTTTATTTTTTTCAATTACTGCTAATGAGTTTTTAGCCATTTAAATAACTTAGGTTCCTTACCTTAAGTAGAATGATGGCTGGTTTCATAAAATCTGAAATATTTCTGCGGCCAAAGACAATATTCTCTTAAGTAATTAAGCATGAATTGAATAAGACTGTATACGTCATTCTAAACATTTTTCGAAGAGTCTTTTGAAATATTTATGGAACTATACCACACCACACAATCTTTTTTTAAAAAGTAGACCATTTTGAAATTTTGTTTCGACTTAAGTGCTTATTGCTTTCGACCAAAAAATTGTCAGACTAAACTATAAAACTGTAAAGAGTTCTACATACTTTTAAAAACAGTAAATTGTTACAAGCGGCCTTTTTGCTAAATATTTGTGGAATAGCATTGTACTGTTTTTAAACTGAAGTTGTAAAGCTTTCAACGTCTTTCAAAACAGAAAAAGACAAATTTACAGGTCTTTTCTGGCGAGAGACAAAAGGTAAAATGTTTGTTGCATGCCAATGAGAAGGTACTAAACAGGGTTGGCAACCGAAACCGAATGAAACCGATTCATTTTAGGGAGCGAAACCTAAACCGAAACCGATTCGTCGTAACCGATTGAATAGGTTCAACCAAAACCAATTGAAAAGGTTTTTAATCGGTTTTCAAAAGGTTTTCGTACACAAAATTGATTTGAAGTTTTTTTTCCTAAGAGAAAATTCATCGTATTTCATTTATTTATTTCATATATTTTTAAAATATAGGAAATATTTTTTTTAAATATTCAATAAATCTTTTTATAAGGCCGGCGCACACATTTCGATATTTATAAAATCTAGCTTCGAAAACGCAAAGTGCCTCACACAGGCAGCGATTTCACCGCAGTAGATTTTGTTTGTTATTTATTATATTGCTATGGAAACAATCAAAAAAGAAATGGTTCTGAAAATGGCTATTTTGTTTGTTATTTATTAGACTACTATGGAAACAGTAAAAAGGTTTATTTTCAAACTGATTCGAATTGGTTTTGAAACTGGCTTTTTGTGTTTTTATTTATTGTATTGCTATGGAAACAGGCTGTATAAAAAACGCTATATTTTCAAAAATTTTCAAATATACAATTATTTGTGACAAAATTAATTTCGAAACCGCCTGCGGCACGAATAACGCCGCTGTGTGCGCAGGCATTTTTATGGTTTTTGAAAAGACTTGGAAAATTTTCGCTATTTTTTCGTAGTTTTATATGGCAGCCTTTTTCGTCCGATTTAGCTGATTCAATTCGGAGATAAAAATGTAAACCCAAAGTTTCACATCGATGTCTCAAAAAAAAAACATTCCAGCCTGTATGGTGACAGACTAAAGCCCGAAATACAATGTCGCGTCGACAGTAGCAGTAGCAGTAAAACTGTTCGCTTTTTTCTGAATTGTATGTTTACTGCCGCTGCCCTATTGTGAATACTTCTATACAAAATAGTGTTTTCTAAAATTTCGAAACTGCTACTGCTACTGTCGACGCGACATTGTATTTCGGGCTAGACGGGGATATGGCTAAATCTGTTTTCGATGCTGATCATGAATATATATACTTATCCATACCGGACATGCGTCCTTATGGACGTTTCAAACGTTGTGTAGTGTATAAAAACTAAAAATGTAAGCAGAAATTTGTTTGAAAATGCGATTAGAAAAGGAAATTCGGTAAATGTAGTTAGATTCAGTACCCTTGATTTATATTGAATTGATATAAAATTTCCTAATATTGGGCCATCTGGAAACCTTTTAAAACCTAAACCGAAACCTTTTCAATCGCTCCAACCAACCGAAACCTTTTCAAAATCAAGGAGCGAAACCGATAACCAAAACCGATTGGCAAGTGGGAGTAAAACCGAAACCGAAACCTTTATTCGAGTCGGTTGCCAACCCTGGTACTAAAGGCGGTTACAAACTTCTAACCGCGCCAGAATAGACCTGTAAAGGTGTTTTTTTTTCATAATAAGCTATGTAATTTAATTGTTTTTTTCAATGTGAGGAGTAACCAATGTATATCCTTCCATATTGCTCTCCAATTCCTACTTTACTATTTCTTAAAAATATGCCATTAAAATAAAAAAAACTTTCCGATTTTTTCTTTGAATGTCCAGTTGAAAATGAAAAAGTCCAGATATTTTTTTTCAAAATCCAGACGAAGATCATTTTGCATGTGGCAACCCTACACAGAAGAGACACCAAAATTTTATAAATTAATGACGTATGTACCAGGACTATCGGAAAGACTCATCAGATCAAATTGCTATGACAAAGAAAAATATAAAATCGCCACAAAAACAGATAACAATCTTGGACAACTATATAGCAACACTAAAAGTAAAATGGACAAAAATGACAAAGCAAACTTAATCTACCAAATAACATGCAAAGGTACTGACGCTGAAGTTTGCAACAAAGTATATGTAGGAACAACAAAACTAAAACTCTAAACAAGAATGTCGTAAATCGGGCCATAAATGTAGGACTAAACCCATCGAACAAAAAACTGCATTGGCGGCCCACTGTATGACTCTCAATCATACGCCAGACTTCGACAATGTTAAAATTTTGTAGCAAGAGACGAATTACGCGAGAAGGTATTAGACAGTTTCCCTGAGGATGACTACCGACGGTAGTCGAAATATTGGAAATAAAATTTGTTATTAAAGAATAAACCTTTGTGTTTTTTCATTAAATAACAACAATTATCTGACCTAGAGCCCAATAATGAATATAATCAAATAACTCTTAAATTTAAAAGTTAAAAATAACTCTTAAATTTAAAAGTTAAAAATAACTCTTAAATTTAAAAGTTAAAAATAACTCTTATTTTTAAAAGTTTTTTGAAAAAGTTAAAAAAAATTCTTTTAATTCTCAAATCTCGTGCATATTACCTAGAGAGCTGAAACCTTTGCACACGTGTACTTTGGTAATCGGTTAAATGCTGGTTTTTTTCAAAATTGTGATGGGGGCAGAGCATTTTTAATTTTTTTTTTTTTTTAAATTCTTTTAATTCTTAAATCTTGTGCATATTACCTAGAGAGCTGAAAACTTTGCACACGTGTACTTTGGTAATCGTTTAAATGCTGGTTTTTTTCAAAATTGTGATGGGGGCAGGGCATTTTTAATTTTTTTTTTTTAAAGTCTTCCGCTTTCTTTTTTGTTTTTTATACCCCCACACTCATTGTGGCAGGGTATACTCACTTTGTCACAACGTTTGTAACGCCCATAAGGAGGCGTGTCCGGTATGGAAAAGTATATATATTCTTGATCAGTATCACCTCCTGAGTCGATTTAGCGATGTCCGTCTGTCTGTCCGTCTGTCCGTCTGCCCGTCCGCACGATAGCGGTCGCAGTTTTGGAGATATCGACTTGAAACTTTGGGTACATGTTCTTCTCGTGAATACTGAGATCAAGTTCGAGAATCAGCCAAATCGGACAAAAACTGGGCGTGGCTCCCATACACCGAAAAAAAAGGTAAAAATTTTTTATTGTTGTATTCGATTGGAAATGTTTAGAAACGTATTTTTGACATGGTCCGAGGTTCCGAAGCCACATATATAAGGGTCTAAATGGGGTCTTGAGACCAATTTTTTTTTTTTTGTGGATTTAATTGGAAATTTTTAGAAATGGATTTTGGACATGGTCCGGGCTCCAAAATCACCTCTAATTGGCTCAAAATAGGGTCTTGAGACCACATTTTTATATGTTCGAGGACAAAAACTGGGCGTGGCTCCCATACACCG
The DNA here is from genome assembly GCA_951394025.1 of Heteromyza rotundicornis. Taxonomy (NCBI): domain Eukaryota; kingdom Metazoa; phylum Arthropoda; class Insecta; order Diptera; family Heleomyzidae; genus Heteromyza; species Heteromyza rotundicornis. The sequence continues at coordinate 47,677,768 of OX596010.1, forward strand.
AAAAAAAAGGTAAAAATTTTTTATTGTTGTATTCGATTGGAAATGTTTAGAAACGTATTTTTGACATGGTCCGAGGTTCCGAAGCCACACATATAAGGATCTAAATGGATTCTTGAGACCAATTTTTTTTTTTTTGTGGATTTAATTGGAAATTTTTAGAAATGGATTTTGGACATGGTCCGGGCTCCAAAATCACCTATAATTGGCTCAAAATAGGGTCTTGAGACCACATTTTTATATGTTCGAGGTACTTCTTCCTACTGTGTGGGGGTATTTCAACTTCGGTATAGCCGAAGATAGTCCACTCTCTAGTTTTTTCTTATTTCAATTTTTTTTTGGTTCAACAGGACCAAATGTTCGTGTATTGCAATAAATAGGGGTTAGCGGGGTCTTTGGACTTTTTGGGGTGAATCTTGCTAGGTGGGATTAGGCCAGCTTCTAAGTGCGTCTCTGGAAATTTTTTGAGTGATTCATGTAATTTGGGAGTGCAGTTGTCACCGAGTGCGTCTTTGGACATTTTTGGGTGATTCATGACAGGTGGGATTGCAGTAGCCACTACGTACGTCTTTGGACTTTTTTCTATACAATTGAATTTCAGCTGAAACCTTTGCACACGTGTGGTAATCGGCTAAATTTTGTTTTTTTTTTCAAAGTAATGAAAAAAGTGGGTGGGGCATAAAAAATTTATTTTTTTTTAAAGTCTTCTGTCATTTTTAATATTTTTTTAACTTTTTCAAAAAATTTTTAAAAATAAAAGTCAGAAATAACTCTTATTTGTAACTTTATAAAATAAAAGTTCAAAATAACTTTTAATTTTAAATATAAAAGTTTAAAATTACTTTTAACTTTTACTTTTAAATATAAAAGTTAAAAGTTATTTTTAACTTTTACTTCGGGCGACGCTGAAGGCCTATACCGAAGCCGAAGCCGATACTGAAATAAAAAACCATTAAAAACTTGTTTTTTTGTGTATTTTCATTCAAATTTGAGTGTATAAATACACATTTAGTTTTTTAAGGAATTAAAATTTTATTTAAACAAATAATAAAAGTAACCAAAAGAATTCACAAACAAAATTGGCCCTTGTAGGTCAAAACTAACAGGAGATTTTTTAAAAATCATTTTTAAAAATTTGGAGTAAAGCATAAAATAATGGAAATTTAGTAGAAATGGTAGATAATTCTTCAAAGAATAAATCCATCTAAGTAGCTGTTTTTTAAGGACCAAATCCGTCAAGTGATGGGCAAAGGATGTTCTAGTTGATGGTAAATACCACCTGTGAAGCTTTGAACTTTAAATGTAAAATTTTACCAAAATCGGTCCCGTATTTGAGCACCAGAACTACTTTTCATATATGTTGGCGCAGCAATTTGGGCTACATTTCTAAAAGGTAGAATCCTTCCGTGAGCCTCCTACCCCTATATTTGAAATTTCATACAGTTTACCAGGACTCCTTTTAACATAGACATCAGGGCGAGTATTAAGCTTCCAAATATATATTTAAAATTCAGTAATCCACCCAGAAAATGTCCAAGGATGTACTTTGTGGCAGCTGTAACCCCGTGCCACGCCATTTGAGGCGAGATTCACTCAATATTCGATGATTACTAAAAATAAGAAAAAAATTTTGAAAAGCTTCGGCCAAAACTTTGGCCATTTTTTGGAAAACCCGAAGCCGAATGAGCATTTTCGGCCGATAATGGCCGAAGCCGATTAATCGGTCGGGCTCTACCATATATGTATGTATTCTGAAAATAGGGTTGAATAAAATAGAATGGTAGACAGAGATTACGTTTACATTTTTTTAAAATCCAATTTTTAACAACGGTAAAAACGTTCCAAAACCAAAAAAATACAAGAAAAATATTATAATTTGTATTTTTGATAATCGAACCTTGGGGCGTCGCAACATTTAAACCGAAGTAGTGCTGATATGGGTAGATCGCTGGACCAGCAAAGTTATACAGTTGTTTCCGCTTAAAGTTCAATGAAAAATCCAATAAAAGATATAAAATCGCTTTATTACAATACTCTCTTAATTGAGTACCAACATACATACTGTTTTGTAAATCTTTTATAAAAAAAATGGCTCAAGTAACGTAAGTGTACCGAATTCCGGACACTGGTCGCCAGGCCAAATTAAATGCTATGGAAGATCCATTTAAAACATTCAAAATCAGGAACGAATATTTTTATCACATAGTCTCGGGTATTAACTTTTATTAAATATAAGTGTTTTTTCCAAATGGTTGAGGTTTCTAATGAAAATAAATAATTTTAACTCTTGCGAGCGAAACAAAAAAAATGCTCCCAATTCCGGCCACTTATTTCAGTTGTTCCGAATTCCGGCCACCTGCGCTCCTAATTCCGGCCAACCAGATTTTCAAAGACAAATTAGGTTACAAAATGCTATTGATTTGCAAAATAACTAATTTTTTTAAACTATAATACTAAAAATAATTAAATAAATAAAAAATAATTCATTATTAAACATTTGGTTTATTTATTTGGTTTTTAAAAATCATGCAGTGACTCGCAGAAGTATTTTGCATATTCTTTTCCATGTACAGTGAACAGAATCCATATTGGTATCATTGGAAAGGTCATTGGAAACATTACAACAAAGCTACAATAAGCATTGAAATATTACAACAACAACAACATGTCACTGTATTAAAATAGTTGTGATATTGTTGTGATGTTTAAAAAGTACCAACAAATAATAGTGCCCAAAATTAGTGAAGACACCTTTTCAAAAGTCACCAATTATACAGGAAAATGAAGAACAAATTGAACACTTTATATGAGAGAAATCGTAACTTTTAAACTTTATATCTCGGAAAGTAGATTTTTCCGACCAAATATGTTTGCAGATTCGGTTTTAGGACGTCAAAATACATAATACAAAAGTAAAAGAGGGGCAAAAATCGAATGGGCCCTCAAGTACATTTAAGCCTAATCTGACACAGCTGCACCCTCCGCCACAATTGAGAGTTTTCTTGTTGTTGCGTCCACTTTTCCCAAATTATTTTTGGAATCAATTAGTTAAAACCCATAAAAAAATAATGGACAAGAAATAGATGAAGTTATAAATTGGAAGTACCGGCCACTGGCCGGATTCCGGAGCTCTCCATTTTCACATTTTAGTGCAACCCAATTTCGGTCACTTTTATTTTGTCTATAAGTTATTAAACTTTATATTTACGATTAAAAAAACTATATGAAAGGCATAAAGAACTTAAATTTTGAAGCTTCTTCATGTAAAATATCAATTAAAAACGCCATTGTAACTAAGTTTTATCATAGTATAAACTGCATATTCTTAAGAAATTTACATAAGTATGTTAGAATTGAAAAGCTGATTGCATAAAATCTGTAATACATAGCCTATGACGGATTTAGGTCCTTGTGTACATGAATGTGTAAACAATCAAATAAAAAAAGAAATAAATTCATATTGAGTAAAATATATTGTTTAGAAACATTATTGTGACAAGCTTGAAAACACCGAAGTTCCGGCCACTGGACGGAATTCGGAACACTTCACTTTTTAGTGGTACCCAATTCCGGCCACTTCTATTTTGTTAATAATTTATTGTATTTTATGTTTACAACTTAAAGTATTGTATTTTTGTGAGCTCAATAATACACGTATGCACTACATAAAAAAAAACTAACAGTTTCCTTTTTTTTCTTGTGGAAAACTTGATTTTAAATTTTTCTACTTTTTAGCATTTTGCACATTGAAATTTACTCAAAACGATAGTTTCGTGACAACGAAAATTCTTGTAATGATATCAAAAACAAATCTGTCAATGTTTTTTTGCAGAATGATGTGCAAAGGCGTGGTCTACCATAAGAAATTATTTGAAATTTCATTTTCGATGGATAAATTGTAAATATAGGCAAATAAGTAAAGTGGCCGGAATTAGGCACTATGACGGAATTCGGTACACTTACGTTATTAAAATTGTACTTAAAATGGGACGGTTGTACCTACAGTACTTTCGAAATGGAATAGGATGGAGGATAGGATATCTGAGGTGCCGGGTATAAAAACAGGTACGTATCGCCAAAAGAAACTCCTGGAAGGAATTTTGCGGTGGCATAGCATAACGGTGGAGGTAGCGAGATTGAGAAAACTGCTACCGAAGCACCAGCCTTGTCAGGAAATAAAACGGCGAGTGGACGAACAACTGTAATGATTCACTAGAAGAATTGGCTACGGTGCACTTCCCAGGATGTATCAACACGAATAACAGTGAGCCAGTCAGAAGCATGATTGACACTGTACCGCATAAAGTAATAACGCTAACCAGATTAAAGTGGGCAATAAATTCTTTTGCATTATTCATATTACCGGGACTTGATGGAATATTTCCGGCCATGTTACAAAAGACATCATACCTTATAATACCATGGCTAAGAGCTATATTTATAGGATGTCTGAAGTACAACTACGTGCCTGCAGCCAGGAGAGTAGCGAAGGTTGTCTTTTTACCGAAAGCAGGGAAAAGCAGTCACCCCTACTCGAAGGACTACAGACCGATCAGTCTTACGTCTTTCCTCCTAAAAACCTTTGAGAAAATTTTGGCATCATATATAGGAGACACAATAGACCCTGGATGTCTGTCAAAAGCAGGGTTGGCAACCGAAACCGTAACCGAAACCGAAACCGAATGAAACCGATTCATTTTAGGGAGCGAAACCTAAACCGAAACCGATTCGTCGTAACCGATTGAATAGGTTCAACCAAAACCAATTGAAAAGGTTACGGGTTTTTAATCGGTTTTCAAAAGGTTTTCGTACACAAAATTGACTTGAAGTTTTTTTTCCTAAGAGAAAATTCATCGTATTTCATTTATTTATTTCATATATTTTTAAAATATAGGAAATATTTTTTAAAATATTTAAGAAATCTTTTTATAAGGCCGGCGCACACAGAGGCGATATTCGCTATATAATTTCAGAACCATTTCCATATTTAAAAAATCTAGCTTCGAAAACGCAAAGTGCCTCACACAGGCAGCGATCTCACTGCAGTAGATTTTGTTTGTTATTTATTATATTGCTATGGAAACAATCAAAAAGTCTGACTGAAATGGTTCTCAAAATAACTATTTTGTTTGTTATTTATTAGACTACTATGGAAACAGTCAAAAGGTTTATTTTCAAACTGATTCCAATTGGTTTTGAAACTGGCTTTTTGTGTTTGTTATTTATTGTATTGCTATGGAAACAGGCTGTATAAAAAACGCTATATTTTCAAATATACAATTTTTTGTGACAAAATTAATTTTGAAACCGCCTGCGGCACGAATAACGCCTCTGTGTGCGCAGACATTTTGATGGTTTTTGAAAAGACTTGGAAAATTTTCGCTATTTTTTCGTAGTTTTATATGGCAGCCTTTTTCGTCCGATTTAGCTGATTCTCGAACTTGATCTCAATTCGGAAATAAAAACGTAAACCCAAGTTTCACATCGATGTCTCAAAAAAAAAAATTCCAGCCTGTATGGTGACAGGCAGACGGGGATATGGCTAAATCTGTTTTCGATGCTGATCATGAATATATATATACTTATCCATACCGGACATGCGTCCTTATGGACGTTTCAAACGTTGTGTAGGGTATAAAAACTAAAAATTCAAGCATAAATTTGTTTGAAAATGCGATTAGATAATGAAATTCGGTAAATGTAGTTAGATTCAGCACCCTTGATTTATATTGAATTGATATAAAATTTCCTAATATTGGGCCATCTAGAAACCTTTTAAAACCTAAACCGAAACCTTTTCAAAATCAAGGAGCGAAACCGATAACCAAAACCGATTGGCAAGTGGGAGTAAAACCGAAACCGAAACCTTTATTCGATTCGGTTGCCAACCCTGGTCAAAAGCACAACACGCATACACAAAAGGCAGATCCATCGAGACTGCGCTCTATTCGTTAGTACTTAGTATAGAGAAGTCACTGGAGCATTGGGGAATTCGACCTAGGGGTTTTTCTGGATGTTGCAGGGGCTTTCAACAACGTATCGACGCAAGCTATACTAAAGGGTCTAAATAATAAAGGAATCGATAATGCAACCTATCTGTGGATAAAAAGCCTATTGAGCTGCAGGCAGATAAAAGCCGAATGGAACGGGGCTGTAGTGACAAAAGAAGCGTGCAGAGGAACACCGCAAGGAGGCGTTCTATCTCCACTGCTTTGGATACTGGTAGTCAATAAAATTCTCACATACTGCGATGGTGAGGCCCCAAAATCATAGCCTATGCTGATGACATTGCTGTACTTATAACGGGAAGATGCCCATCAACTTTAGGTACACTCATGACGGACACTCTCGCCATATACTCAAGTGGACGACAGAAGCAGGTCTGAGTGTAAATGTGGAGAAAACGGACATGATAATATTCACTAGAAAGTATAAGGTCCCGGAATGGGCACCACCCATTTTAAATGGTACCAACCTAATACTCAAATCACATACCAAATATCTAGGAGTAGTTGTTGATAACAGGCTGCACTGGAAGCTCAATGTTGAAGAGAGAGCGAAGAAGGCCACTAACGCTTTATACGCATGTAAAAGGATGCTTGCACATGGGGCCTCTCACCTTCACTAATGCAATGGTGCTACACGGCTATAGTTATGGTGTCCTGGTATGGTGGACGCTATGTACGATGCCATTCCTACGGCAGCTCTTGAAGCAATTCTCAACCTACCTCCGTTTGACGTCTCAGACTCCGACAGATTCCGACAATGTACCATGGAAAAAGGATATAAACAATTATAAGACAGGAAGGCTGGCGCGAGGGCATGAAACCAAAACTTTTAATATATACACCGATGGCTCGAAAATGTCAGCTGGTGTTGGGGCTGGCGTTTACTGTGCTGAACTCAACATCAGCAAGCCTTTTAAGCTTCCCGACCACTGTAGCATATTCCAAGCAGAAGGACTTGCTGCCAGATAGGCAGACAGCCAAGCAGCCATAAAAGCACTAATATCGCACTGGTCAACATCCAAAAATGTCCTTCAGTGTAGAGTAGCGATGGACAAACTGGCTACCAAGCGTAAGCTATGTATCTATTGGGTACCGAGTCACAAGGGCATAGAGGGAAACGAAACAGTAGATGATATAGCTCAAAATGGAACTAGCCTGCCAAAGGATCAAATCAGCGAAGTACTGATGCCTCTGCAGAAAATCAACAGATATCTGGAAGGAAGCATGTGCAGAAGGGCGATTGCAAGGTGAACAAATTTAACTACCTGCATAATTGCCAAAATCATGTTTAAACCATACATGTGCGAAAAATGTTATATCGTTCGATCGAAACGATTAGTGGTTGTTCTTACTGGTCACTGCATGGTTGCAGCTCACGCGTTTAAGCTAAAATTGACTGACAGTGACGAATGTAGGAAATGCCTGGAAGAAGAAAGGGAGACCCTGGAACATCTCCTCTGTTTCTGTCCCGCTCTCTCGGGATCTCGATTAAAGTACTTAGGAGCTTCAACATTTGGGGGACTAGAAGAAGTCGCCGGACTTAGTATGAATTCTCTTATAAGATTTGCTAACAACGCTTGTATGCTCAATGATGTATATTTTCGCTGAAACAATAGAGACTCCTTTCTGGTATCGCTAGGGACCTTGTAGGTCTATGCGTGGCTTCGACCAGCCAGTCTAACCTAAACTAACCTAATTAAAATTATATTAACAGTAGCAATAATGAATAATTTATGTCTACTTTAATTTCTCCCCACAGCACCCTTTTTCAAAGTAAAACTGCTTCATGTAATCTTTTTGTAGAATATGTAGTGGTGAAGCATTTTTTTGCTTGTTTCTTGTATTTTTTTAAAGAAAGATTTTGAAATTTTGTATTTCGGCCCACCCTGGATATCTTTTTCACATTGAATTAATGACACGAGGTTGGGTGAGATTTTATCTAACGGACGCGTTTTAATCGGTCCCGCAGAAATAATAAATAACATTGTGAAACAATAACAAAACCATTAAACAAAAAGAGTGCAAGTGGCGTATCAAAGCCACTGCATATAAAGTAAACAAATAATATAATATTTGTGTGAAAAATATGTCAGTAAATCATTCCCCCCAAAAAAACAGGAATTCTCTCTCAGAGAATTCATCATCCCGCTCAAAACAAGAGCTTGAAACAGTATCAGCAAGTGGTAGTGAAAATACGGCGAATTCACAAAAGAAAGCTTTTGCCATGCAACCAACAGGTGCGAGCAGTGCGAATGCATCGCAACCTGTCATTGTTACCCTCCCCGCCACGATCTGCAGAGGTACTCTTTGCTAACTCTCCCGCATCGCCATCCGGCTCTCTCTCATGGAGCAAGCAGTGTCAAACTCCAACACCCTACAATCAGCAGGCAGCTAATATGACGGCGTTTTTAGCATCACAAACAAATTTGGCAAGTACAATTACTACTAATACTCTTAGGCCAGACCCTGTTAAGATATTCACTGAAAATAAAGACCCTGCAAATAAGTTCTTTGAGAACAAAAACCCTCAGTCGGCAAATACGAGTAATGCAATTGGCGCAAACACTACAGAGAAAAACACTCCACGTGTGGCAGTGCAGACTGGCATGCACCGCTACCTGCAAAAGCCAGACCCTACATTGCAAAAGCGCAAAACGACCCCTCCCAAAAATACGAATACGCCTAAGGTTTTAAAGACAAAGCCGAGTATCCAGCCCATAAATCTTGGGCAAAATAGATACTCCCTATTATATGAAGAGGATAATTCAGACCCTAAACCCAAGACGTCAAAGCCGCCACCAATTTATCTCAGAGAAAAAACTCGAATTCCCTTGTTACTCTGATAACACAAATTGTAGGTGCCAACAGATTTCATGTGATGGCTATTCTCAAGGGCGCCATCCATGAAACAAAAATACAAATTATAATGAGGCAGATTTTCGCAAAATTGTGGACCATTTCGATAAGTGTAAGCTATTACACATACCAGCTCAAAAGTAGCAAAGGCCTATCGGTTGTTCTAAGAGATGTAGACTCTTTTGTCGAATGTGTCGATGTATAAGATTGCATTAAAATTCCAAGTTAGATCTGTGTCTAAAATTCTAAACAAGGAAAAATTACCCCAACCACTTTTCCGCATTGAACTGGAATTTGACCCTAAGACGCTGCAAAAAAGTGAAACCCACCCTATATACAATTTGCGATATTTACTACACCGTAGAGTCAGTGTTGAGGAGCCGCATAAACGTCGAGGCCCAATACAATGCCAAAACTGCCAAGAATTTGGTCATTCGAAAAAATATTGTACACTTCCCAGTGTTTGTGTTATTTGTGGTGACCTTCACCAGACCCAAGTGTGCCCCAAATCGAGAGAAGACGTAAATGTTAGACATTGTAGTAACTGCGATGGAAATCACACTGCCAACTACAGAGGGTGTTCAGTCTACAAAACCATTAAAAATAAGGTTATTAGAACCGAAGCCCTTAAGCGCAACAGCTACAAAGAGGTCAAACCCTACTCCAGCCAATTTTGCGCAGATGAAATCATACCCACCACCCCAAGGAAATGGTGCTAACGCCGCATCACAACAACAACAATTTTCATACGCAAATGTACTCAAAGGCAATACCCAAGACCCTCCAGTTATTCAACCCGCCCAACAGAACATTGGCCTTGAACAAACACTGCAGATGTTTATGCAAAACATGTCGCAGTTTATGAACGGCATGCAAACTATGATGCAGGAAATGATACACAATCAAAACCTGCTAATTCAGACCCTTTTGGAACGCGAACGGCTTATACCAACATAAATTGGAACTCATTCAATTAATCAATTCATTCCGTATAGATGTAATGCTAATTTCAGAGACTCATTTGACCCAAAAACACTTTTTTAATATACCCGGATACAAGTTGTATGACACTAAACACACAGGTGGTAAAGCACGAGGTGGATTCTAATTAAGGGCAGAATCAAACACTATGTTTTACAGGAATTTTTCACCGAGTACTTGCAAGCCACCAGTATTTGTCTTGATGAGTACATATCTGCAATTTACTGTCCACCCAGCTCCAAAATAACTGAACAGCAATTTCAGACATCTTTTGCAACCCTTGGCCCAAAAATTTCTCGTAGCTGGAGATTTTAATGCCAAACACACTTATTGGGGCTCTCGTCTGATTTCACTTAAAAGGAAGCCTACACACAAAAAAAAAAGTAGGTAAATCTATCCAAAAAAGACGATTAAAAATGCAGCAACCAAGAAACGTTGTAAATGGAACCGACTCAAAGTTGTTCGCGTACAGTGAAAATTTTGTTGGCGTACAATTAAAAATTGTTCGTATATTACTTTATGGGAGACAGAGAAAGCAATTATCCAATTGAGCGAAAAAATAAATAGATACATATTAGAAAAAGAATGCAAGAAAAAGATAGCTGATGTGTTTGGTATTTTTGTAGATGTGTTGTATTGAAATATATTTATGAAGCTTAAATTAATTTAATGTAAGCTAAAGACTTTAAAAACGAGATAATTTACATTTCGTACACAAATTTGTCGGGCAACATCATTTCTACTGCGAATATATATAATATTCATTACTTAGAACTAACGCGCTTCCACAAAACGCAATATTTTAATATTTCATTAAGTTTACAATAATACTGTTATTAGAGACCGACCGAAATTCGGTTTCGGTATTTCGGCTTTTCGGACAAAAAAAACGGTTTCGGCCGAAAAATAAAATATCGTTTTCGGCCGAATTTCGTTTTTGGCCGAAATTTCTATATTTCCGCCGAAAATTTCGGTTTGATATGAAAAATGTAACAAATAAATAACAAAGATTACACAGATCGACAAAACTGAACTTTTTGTGTGATAAATATACTTGATAGACAAATTCTTATGTATTTTGCCACGCTGAATACAAAAATAATAATTAAATTTTTACAGCATGCACCAAAAATGCAATTTTTGTGCAATTTTCATTGTTATTTTCGGATTTGGCGTGGCAAAATACATAAGGAACAACCAAGTGGATAAATTTGTATGTTACATACCGTCTTCATCCATTCACCCCTTCACAGCGTTTTCACTCTTCTCCTATCATTTGTTTCTAAATCCACGCATTTGTTTCTAAATTCATCTAATTTATAATTTGAACTTAAAATTATCGATTTCAGCCTACTGATACGCTTAATTATGTACAACTTTAATACATTTAAATTCGCAATTTTTTCGGTTTCGGCTTCGGTTTCGGCCAAAATTAAAAAAATGAAAATACGGCTATTTCGGTTTCGGCCGAAAAAAAAATAAAAAATTTCGGCCATTTCGGTTTTGGCCGAAATGAAAAACAGCGATTTCGGTCGGTCTCTAATTGTAATATTGAAATTAATGTTTTCCCGGGAAAAAACGAGTTCAAAAACATTCTGCACAATTTTTAAAATCGTAAAATCACAATATTTGTTAATAATTAATTATAACATAGTCATAATTTGATTTTAAAAATTGTTTTCGAAATATCAAAAATGTAAAATGTAAACGAATTCGACGCCATCTTCTAGTGCTGCGAAAATTCGATTTTTTTGTATTCGATACAACCGGATACTTTCTTGTGAATACTTAATACTTTTTACGATAATTTTCATTTAATTTTGATTTGAAGTAAAATCTCTGAGTAAAGTAAATGCACGTAGCAATTGCTCTAAGACGTTTTTATTATTACGACTCAACAATTATCATACAAACTTCCCTAAAATACCAATAATAGTATCGCATACTAATGGAACCAAGTACTTCATGAGTCAAGTGTCGAATATAAATTATTCATATATTATGCAGCACTTGTTGCTTTGAGAGCTTAAACGAGACAGCGATATATAATAATTTTTCTCTCTTGTATTAAATGTCATGCTGTTTCAGAATTATAATATATTTGCGGCATAGTTGCATTTCTGCATCGAGCGATGACATTGCGAATCATATGCCGAAATACGACCATGCTGGCAAATCATTTAACAATTTTTTGACGATTAGATTAACCACAACAATTGTAGTTGTTGTTTGTGTTTTCCATATAAAATAAAAAATTGTTTTTTTACAACGTTTTTTGGTTAGATTAACCTATCTTTTTTTTTCTGTGTACTATGGAATACTACCAGCAAACTCGGCCTTGATGTGGTTTCGTCAGGCACGCCAACATATTGGCCATCAGACAGACGCAAAATTCCAGATGTTATTGATTTTGCAGTAATCAAGACCCTTAAACGAACTCAACTAACCATTGAGTCTTCAGTGGAACTCTTGTCTGATCACACACCCACTATTATCACAGGCGCCAAATTCAGAAGTCAACCCACCCGACAAAGTCACCAGTATCCATACGAATTGGCTTAAATTCAGCAAATATATAAGTTCACACATTACCCTACATGTGTCACAGAAAACTGAGGAACAACTGAATGTAGCAGTGCGTAACTTTACCCTTCTGCTTACAAACGAAGCACTGGCAGCGACCCCAAATCAATACCATTACCCCAAAAAAAAGGAATTTGTGCCACAACATATAGCTGCGCTCTTAACAGAAAAGAGATCAATAAGGCGTGATTGGCAAAAGTTCAGATCACCCTATCTGAAAAAAAGCTGACCCTCATTACACGGAAACTCCAAAATACTTAAGGCCAAAACCGAGAATGATCTGCATCAATTCATGGAAATGCTTGCACCGAAGAGCTCAACTAATTACTCACTTTGGCCTGCCACAAAAAAATTTAAAACGACCCATTATTGCAGAATCGCCAATTCGTTAACCCAACGGAGACTGGGCGAGAAGTGGTGCCGAAAAAGGTACTGCTTTAGCAAGTCACCTACAAAATGTATTTACTCCGAACCCCCCAACTGCAAATTATCCGTTACCACAGCTCGCAACCAGGTCAAATTTTAACCCACTACTCATCAGAAGAAAAGAACTTATGGTTGATATTGCAAGTTGAACCCAAAAAAAGCACCAGGTCATGACTTAATAACGGCTAAAATTATCAAAACTTTTTGAGAAAATTCTGATAAAAATGATGTTACCCACAATACTCGCTAAAGGTGAATTACCCAATGACCAATTCGGATTTAGAGAAAAGCACGGCACAATTGAACAGGTTAATCGCATTGTTAACTTGATCAAAAAAACATTCGAAAAATTTCAATACTGCTCAACAGTATTCCTCGACATCAGCCAAGCCTTTGATAAGGTATGGCATAGAGGACTGATATCCAAACTACAGAAACTATTACCCGCAAGCATGCACATTTTACTTGACAACTACTTGAACCACAGAAAGTTTGTAGTTAAACATAAAAGTTCCGTTTCTCGTAGATTTGATATTCTTGCCGGTGTACCCCAAGGCTGCGTCCTCGCACCCCTACTGTATTTACTCTGTACAAAAGTGTGCATTGATGACGCCTCTATGATCGTTGGATTAAGTCAACTAGTAAATATAAAATGTGAAATTTGTTTTTGAAAATTTAAATTCGTGCTTGAGTGTGCGTGAGCGGCCATTCGTGATTACGTTCGTGCGTGAGAGTGTGTCACTTTATAATTACATATATATAACTGTGGCGTTCGATAAACTTATGATAGTTCAAAACATTTTATTTAATTTTCCACAGTCATTTGAATTCAATTTAGTGTGTCGTTTATACTACGATAATCGACCTGTGTCGTTTTTTTCTATCAAATTTCTATCCATTGTGAATTTGCGTAAAATCGATGTCGTTTTTTTCGACTGTGTCGTTTATACTACGCTCATTATTGTCGTTCGGATTTTTGTGATCGATCAGACATTTTTCTTAAGTTTTTTCATGAAAAAATTAAAGTATTTAATGGAAAAATATTTTATTTTCGTTACAAAGGTGTTTGTTTGTAATTTTAATGAAGGATGCAAGTAAGAAAGTAGGTTTACTGATAATTAATCATTGCCGATGACTTTTTCCAATCTATATTTTTCTAAACTAAAAAACACGAAAATCGCAATTTTTTTTTCTTTCGTGTGGCATGCGAAATATTCGTAATTTTCGAACTTTGGGGGAGGAGGTTTCCTTACATGAAAATATTGACAGAACGGTAATTTTGATAGAGCCTATTTACACAGTCATTTCCATGACGCAAGGGCATGCCGTTTTTAGAATTTACGCTGACATGGGCATGACGAAATTTGACAGTTTTTATATGAAAATGTAAATAAATGAAGCATGCAGTTGCCACCTTTTACGTTTTTTGTATGGATTTTCGGTGCAAAATTTTCTGTCCCGTTTTCACACCGCAATTCTTATTGGATTGCGATTTTTCGTCATGGAAATGATAGTTTAAATAGGCTCATAGAACATAACTTTATACATCCGACGGATATAAAATCATAATCATCGGATTAAAATTGACTAATTTATGAGTCCAGAAAGTTCGATTTTATTGAAATTTTTGTTCAATAGATTATTTAATTTCGAAAATTTTAAGCCCAATATAGTGGAATCTGTTGAGAAGTAGAGATTTGGCATGCTTTTTGGTGAAAATGGTTAAAGTCTATACGCAATACAAATTTTCTCATGTTCGCGGTGGTTTTTTATTTTGATTTCAAGCAACAGAGCACAGCTTGCAAAGTTAGTGGAGTTGATGAAAATAAGTCCGGAATTCGCACCAAAACTGATAAGAGGTAATTTTTTTTTGGAATGGTTTAAATTTACATTTTCTCCACTTTTTGTTTTTTTTTTGAGTAAAAACCATAATTTTAATAAAAGAAAATTAAATTTATTTAGATGTTCGCAAGTAAGATACAAATTAGATTCCGCATTGCTCTGTTTGTTGTTAATTGTTGCTGACGTCACACGGGCCATTTGCTTGCATTTTTCCTTTTTTTTGCATTTTCATTGCTTGACAATTAGTTTTTTACTTTATTTTTCTTATTTAAAAACCAGAAAACTACCAAACAATCAATAAGAACATAGCAAAATAGTAATTTACGACATAAATGCGTCGCAGGTCCAACAAACATATGCGATATCTGTTGTCTATCACACCCAAATAACCACAATTCACAACAACGCATCTTATGAATTATTCACAATAATAGCGTACGATGATGCATACATAAGTTTCATTTAAGAATTTCCTTGAAAAAAATGTTGAATTTTTATACTCGTACACGTGAAATAATATGTATTATTTTTAGCTTTCTTTATACATATAATAAAAGTATATTACAAATTTTCTAAATATGTATCTATGGCGAAAAGCAATCATCAACTAAGTCGAATTCACACATTTTTAGAGCAACTCCATAAAAAATTTTTACAAAATGGTGAATATCTCGAAAATGGTGAATATTTCGTCACAGATATGTTAGAGGAAAAAAAAATAAAATTGTGTTTAGTAAATATATTTTTTTTAAAATATTGATTTGCCTTTTGAATTTTCGTGAGTGTTTCTTAGCGGTTCGTGAGTGGTTTTTAGTCTACGTGAGCGTGGGTGAGTGTGCGTGATTGACTTTTTGTCATGCGTGAGTGTGCGTGATTAATTTTTGGTCTAGCGTGACAAAACCCCATCTCTAGTTGAAACCCTTGGATGAAGAACACAACTTTGGAGCTTTCATCAGATCAGTCGAAACCTGCATTTCCATTTGCGGTCCTGATGTCGGGATTAACCAGTAGGGAGCGTAACGAAATCCCCAAGAGCAAAACCCCCATTTTCATATGCCCCGAAAAAAATCCACAGTTTCAAAAGCCCCAGTTTTAAAACCCCAGTGTACAAAAACCCTAAAAAGGGACTTGAATGCAGAAGTACTGTTGATGTCGTAGCCGCTGTTGGACATACTTGATGGCTATAATCCCTGAGAACCGGCCACACAGAAGGAACTTGAATGCAGTAGTACTGCTGATAGCGAAGCCGCTTTTGGACATACTTGATATTTATAATCCCTGAGAACCGGCCACATAGCAGGGACTTGAATGTAGAAGTACTGCTAATTGCGTAGCCGCTGTTGGACATACTTGAGGGTTATAATCCCTGAGAACCGGCAAAAGGCCGGTCAAGCAGAAGGGACTTGAATGCAGAGGTACTGCTGATGGCGTAGCCGCTGTTGGACATACTTGATAGTTATAATCCCAGAGAACAGGACACACAGAAGGAACTTGAATGCAGTAGTACTGCTGATGGCGTAGCCGCTTTTGGACATACTTGATGGTTATAATCCCTGAGAACCGGCCGAAGATCGGCCACATAGCAGGGACTTGAATGTAGAAGTACTGCTAATAGCGTAGCCGCTGTTGGACATACTTGAGGGTTATAATCCCTGAGAACCGGCAAAAGGCCGGCCAAGCAGAAGGGACTTGAATGCAGAGGTACTGCTGATGGCGTAGCCGCTGTTGGACATACTTGATGGTTATAATCCAGAAAATGTGGATAGAGATTTAGTTGACATAATGATAGAGTCAAAACGCGGCTACAACAACAACAACATATTGTTGTTAAATAATATTAATAATATTATTAATAAGAGCCCACAAAATCGACAATAAAATAATAAAGAAATTTCTTTAAAAATCCAGATTTCCAACAGCAACCACACAATGTTGGTAATAGTTCTGGGCAATTCAAAAATTCACAAAATTGCAAAAAGTCGTGCAAAAAGTCGTGCGCTTTTTGGCTTTTTGAAACGGACTGGGGAAGAATGAGAATAAATTAAAAAATTCGTTCAAAAAGTTTTGGCAAATTTTTTAAGATTTGGATACAAATTTATTTGCTTTCAAACAACTTTTCCAAAAACTAAATCTTAAAAAATTTGTAAAAATTCAGGAAATTGTTATATTGTTAAACCTTCTTTTGCAAAGTTCTTTATTTTGACCAGAGCTTTACAAAATATTTTTAGGTTGACCGCTTAAAACACCATGAACGGTTCCACGTAGGCTTATCTCTCACGTAGTGTTATAATCTCATTCTGTAAAAAAAAGAGTAAAAAACAAGTTTTTGAAAATATAACCCTTTAAGCGACTAAAAAGCAGAAAATAAATTTCCTCTAAATTAATTTCCGCAATTTCGATTTAAAATTAAGGGTTTTTGGCTACGTTGTTCCTAATATCATTGCAGATTTTAAAGTCGCCAAAAACCCTTAATTTTAAATCGAAATTGCGGAAATTAATTTAAAGGAAATTTATTTTCTGCTTTTTTGTCGGTTAAAGGGTTATATTTTAAAAAACTTGTTTTTTACTCTTTTTTATTTTCCTCTTTTTTTAAAATTTTTTTCTCCCCCCTTTTTTCCCCTTTTATACTCTTTTTCCCCAATGCTAGCCTAAGAAAAAAATGTCAGCCCTGTAGCTTAAAAAATACGAAAGTTAGAACTTTAAATTGGCTCCATCCCGCTCCCCTTTGCCCCCACCCCCCCTTTTCAAAGGGTATAAAAAAAGATTTTGTCAATAAGAACCCACCTACCAAATTTCATCATTGTAGCTTGAAGGAATCGGAAATTATGCCATGTTTAAAAAAAAGGGGTTTGAGTCCCCCACGGCCCCCTACGCCTCTGATGGACCCCAAAATGTAATAGAATGCATTGTCACCGGAGTTCTATCAGTGTTCCGAATTTCAGCTCTTTAGCTCATGTGGAAGTGTATGAAAAAGCTCGCCGCAGATTTGAGGATATATATATATATATATCTATATATATAAAAGAGACGTGTATGTTTGTCACCAGTAGACGCGAAAACTACAGCACCGATTCTCACCAAAATTTATATATGTGTTCTAGGGGTCGTGAGTCGTGACATAGGATAGGTTTTGACACGCCCACTTTTACCGCCCACAAGTTAGAAAATACGTATCTCTCTAACATTTGTGAATATTTAAAAATTACTTTCATCCATTCATCCATTACATTGCAGGCAATGCAACAACAAAAAATTATATATATATATACTAGCTGGGCCCGGTCCGCTTCGCTGGGCCTAAATAATTGTTTGTTGTTGCCAATTGCAGTGTGTGCATTTAAGTCAAGTTTAATTTAATTTTCATTCGCAATGGACGTCTTCTCGTAATATTAATGGCGGTTTGCCTGCATTTAGGTCCCCATAAGCCAGCGCGAAATTCCGCAGCCGGTACGGCACTTGAACAAAAATGTTGCTTGAATATGCGATATTGCGTTTTTTTAAAGAAAATTTATAAATGATACACATTTTTAGTTGTAGCTTTGAAATTTTTCACCGCAAACAAATTTTTTTATTCCAATATCTTTGCTGGAAGCATTTTCGAGAAAGTACCGCGGCGGCGGAATTTTGGGTATTTTAAGTTGTAATGAAGTACTGTGTGTAGGGTTACTGTGAAAGTGGGCGACTTTCGCAGTGAGCATTTAAGGTCGCCACACATGAATGCAAAATTTCGTTGGTGTCGTAGTACTTTTTCTTGAAAATACGGTAGTGCGCTCTAGAATAATATGCATTTGTTTTTGTTTTTGTGAAATTTTTCAGCTTGAAAAAATTTGTCCGAGCCGAATATCGCCTTGCAATTTTTGAGCAATTTTTGGGGAAATTTCGCGGCAGTGTGTGGGGAGCTTTAAGTTGGGTATAATTTAATTTCCATTCACAATAGACATTTTTCCGTAGTTATTTGGAATGTAAGTGGCAAATGCATTTAAGTGGAAATGAAGTACTGTGAAAGTGGGCGTAAAATGTGCACTGGGAGATTGGGGCAAATTATGAAATTGCGAATATGTAATACTCAAGGAGAAGCCGTGTTATTTTGGCATTGCCTTAGGTTTTTTCCATTGTTGAAAAGTTACATGCAATCAAATGGAAATAACCTTAATTATTACTCCCTGCTGCATTTAATGTTGAAAATACACGAAGTTGTTGAAATTTGTGATCGGTACATCGACTTGAAATACTTTAGCAAATCGATTTCATACTTTGAAAGAAACCGAAAGGTAAAAAACCCGCAGATATGGTAACACTGCTTGGGTGGGGAAAAATTAAGTCCTAGGTGGCAACCAAGTTGATTGTTGATCATATGGTATTTGCTTTAAAAGATTCACAAATGTGAGAGAAATACGTATTTTCTAACTTGTGGGCGGTAAAAGTGGGCGTGTCAAAACCTATCCTATGTCACGACTCACGACCCCTAGAACACATATATAAATTTTGGTGAGAATCGGTGCTGTAGTTTTCGCGTCTACTGGTGACAACCATACACGTCTCTTTTATATATATAGATATATATATATATATGTAGTCCCAAAGCAAGTTAATATAAGGGTTATAAAAAAATTATTATACAGTCGAATCGCCTAAATACCATATTTTAAAAGTTACAGATAGATAAAGCTATATACTATTTTTATACCCCCACACTCACTGTGGCAGGGTATACTAACTTTGTCACAACGTTTGTAACGCCCATAAGGAGGCGTGTCCGGTATGGAAAAGTATATATATTCTTGATCAGATGTCCGTCTGTCTGTCCGTCCGTCTGTCCGTCCGCACGATAGCGGTCGCAGTTTTGGAGATATCGACTGGAAACTTTGGGTACATGTTTTTCTCGTGAATACTGAGATCAAGTTCGAGAATCAGCCAAATCGGATAAAAACTGGGCGTGGTTCCCATACACCGAAAAAAAAGGTCAAAAATTTGCAAATCTTTTTACTGTTGTATTCGATTAGAAATGTTTAGAAACGTATTTTTGACATGGTCCGAGGTTCCGAAGCCACATATATAAGGGTCTAATGGGGTCTTGGGACCAATTTTTTTTTTTTGGTGGATTTGATTGGAAATGTTTAGAAATGGATTTTGGACGTGGTCCGGACTCCGAAACCACCTATAATTGGCTCAAAATAGGGTCTTGAGACCACATTTTTTTTATGTTCGAGGTACTTCTTCCTACTGTGTGGGGGTATTTCAGCTTCGGTATAGCCGAAGATAGTCCACTCTCTAGTTTAGTCAATTTTTAAGACAAAAGTCCAGCCGGCCTGGCTTTTTTCCACTACCGAAGTACGGTTTTTTTGCAGATGTTTTTTTTGAGCCACCACCTTTCCGAAAATGCGCGGGGAACGAACAAAAAAACACTTTTGCAATTCCAATATAGCTCATGGGTGATCTAATGTACATATATTTCCCACATGAAACATAAATAGACAATATCCCAAAAACCATTCTGCCCAATTTAGTAACACAAATAGGAATAGTCCCGCTTTATTTAAAAATTAGAGCCAAATGTCTCAACAAAGCTTTGAACCTGTAGAGAAATGTGTTTGTGTATTGAAGATTTTAAGCTTCTTCAAGCATATAAGGGATTGGCGCTATGCACCACAATTAAATGAGAAGGTAGAAGAACAAAGTTCCAATTCAATCTGGTCTTATTAGTGGCCAACGCGGCTCTTTTATATCTTTACTTATAACTGTTATACATTAGTTCTTAATCTATCCTACTTACTTACACTACAATAATATAATTATACTTATGTTCTGCATTTCATTTGCACCCGTTGCCCTGAGTACGCTCATTTGGTCTTGACGAATGGTGTCGAAGGACGGTCACCGAAATTGAGTGCATTTCAATATACACTCAATTGTTGTTGACAACGTCCAGAACCATTTGTGTATATTGGGTCATCGTACTCAAAAGTGCAGCGCTAGCATGTCGATACATTGTCGGTGCATTTGTACTAATGAAATGCAGGGGTAGGTAATGTAGACTTGTATGTATACACTACACCCTTACCCTTAAGATGAAAATTATTTGAAGAATAATGATTTTTAAAAGAATTTTCAGAGAAGATTGTAGTTATAAAATTGTTAGGTGATATGATTAAAAATAATATTTTTATAGAATATTGATTTTTATTATGAAATTCTTAAATAAGCAAATATATGATTATAATTAATAATTTATAGTAAAATACAATTAAAATTTATTTTTGTGTTTTTTTTTTTTTTTTTTTTAAATTTGTTTTTAAGTGTAAAATTATATGTAAAATTAGTTTAGCTTCTTCGAATACGAAACTGGTTTCGTTGAATTATCGCTAAATCCCACGTGCACAATATTGTTTTCAATATATATTTTATTTTCTTTGGCCATATAAAATTTTAAATTCTTCATATTCCTGACGTCACTAACGGATGTGCAATCCCATATCGGAAGTTGATCAGACTTCTGGGTTTTGTCACTATCCACAATGATTTCTTCATCATTGTTTGCCTCTTTATTTTTAATGGCTTCTTTATTTGCCATGCCTCTTGTAATTATAAGTGTTTTCTTCGCATTTTTATCATCTTCTTGCGGTATCATATTTTTTTAAATTTCTGAATTAATTTGTATTCTGGATAATGCATCGGCATTAGTGTTCATACTACCCTTTTTGTAAATTATGTCATAGTCGTAATCACTCAAATCTAGACGAATTCTAGTCATTTTTGATGAAGGATTTTTGTGCGAAAATAATGAGACTAGTGGTCTGTGGTCTGTTACCACTGTAAATTTTCTATTATGGTTTGAAAAAATGTATCTATTACTGGTTTATTCAAATCATGCTTTTGCAGCGATTTACTAGCATACGATATAGGTAAGTCATTGCCAATGTCGCCTTGTGACAGTACTACGCCTAAAGCATAATTTGAAGCATCAGTCGTTAAAATGAAAGGTTTGCTAAGATCTGGATATTGTAGCAAAGGCGGAGTAATTAATTTTTCTTTCAGTGTATCAAAAGCATGATGACATTCTTCCGTCCAAACAAATTTACAAGATTTCTTCAGAAGTGCATTTAAATTTTTCGCAATATCTGCAAAATTTGGAATAAATTTTCTATAGTAATTACAAAATGCAACAAATCTTCTAACTTCGTCCGCATTTTTCGGGATGGGGTAATTTTTTATAGTGTCATATTTGGCAGGGTCAGTTTTAACACCATCGCCAGTAATTAGGTGTCCCAAATATACTACTTCTGGACGCAAAAAACAACATTTGGCAGCATTTAATTTTAAATTTTACCGTTGCAGCCTGTCTAATACTTTAATCAAATTTTCATTATGGTGATTTATGCTACAACCATGTCATCCACGTAAAGAAATGCATTTGAATCTAAACCTGCAAGTGCAAGTGTTAGCATACGTTGGAAACTATTTGATGAGATTTTAAGTCCGAAAGGTAATCGTTTGAAGTGAAAATGTCCGTTCGGTGTAGAGAAAGCTGTCAAATTTCGTGACTTTTTGTCAAGTTTAATTTGATGAAATGAACTGGTCATATCAAGTGTTGAGAACCATTTTGCTCTTCCCAACTTGTCTAGAATGTCTTCTAGTCGAGTTAGAGGAAATTTATCATTAACAATTTTATCATTCAGTTTTCTGTAATCCACTAGAAGTCTCCATTTTCTTTTGTCATCAATGTTCTTTTTAGGTACTAAAAGTAATGGGGAATTGTAAGGACTAACTGATGGTTCAATAATATCGTCCTCAAGCATTTTCTTGACTTGTTCATTCATTACGTCAGTGTGTGTGTGTGATAGTCTATAGTTTTTAATGTAAACTGGTGTGTTGTCTGTCGTCGTTATGTTTTGAGTGTAAAAATTATTTGTTGTCAAGGGTTCGTTATCCAAGTGGAATACGTCCTGGTATTTTTGGAAAATGTTTGTCAAGTCGTTTTTAATTTTTGTGTCATTAGTGTAATGTTTAATGTGTATGTGTATGTTTAATGTTTCTAAAATCTTATTCAATCGTTTTTGCGAGTGTTTTGGTTTTGTGTTGTCGTAGGTCAAAATGTCGTAATTGTTCAAAGAATCAGTTTCCAACTGAATACCATTTAAAATTATTTCCTTATCCGTTGAGTTTAAAATTTTTATATGTGTCATGCCGTTTTTTGGTGCTATTGAATTACCAAAGAAATGCCTTCTTGTATTTCTTTATTTAGAATAACTGTATCTTCTGTTAGTTTGATACGAATTGGTTGTACGATTTCAGTTCTTGGTGGAACTTTTATTGTCATTGTATTAAAGGATTTTGTAAAATGATTAGTGATTCGTTTATCAACACTGAAATTGTAAAAGTTTCGTAATCTAGTTTCGTGACCAGTTGAAACTCATGTTTGCTGGATTTTTCCCCAAAATTAAGTGTTAGGCTTATACTACCTAGTGAAAAAATTTCTTCGTTTGTAATGCCCGTTAATTTGCATTTTTCATCTGGATTATAAAAATCGTTATCTACATGTTTATTAATTTTACAGAGTGAAATGTCTGCGCCAGTGTCGATTAAAAAAGTCATAAAATTGTTTTTGTACTTAATTTTTATGAAATTGGAATTGTTATCCGAGATTTTATAAATTTTTAGTTTTGGCTGTCCGGAATAACTTTGTTTTCCGAGCCCTGATCGTTTCCCTGATCATTTCCTTCATTGTTTATGATTCTTACATTTCGATTTGTGTTGTTGTTGTTGTATCTGTTTCTGTAGTTGTTGTTGTTTCTGTTTTGGTTTCTGTTAAAACTGTTGTTGTTGTTTTGGTTTCTGTTGAAACTGTTGTTGTTGTATTGGTTTTGGTTTCTGTTGAAACTGTTGTTGTTGTTTTGGTTTCGGTTGAAACTGTTGTTGTGATTTTGGGTTCTATTGTTGTTATTATATCTGTTAGTGTTATTTCTGTTTTGGTTAAAAGTGTGAGTGTTTTGAGTGGATTCATTGTATCTGTTGTTAAAATTGCGTTGTGTGTTTTGTCTGTAATTGTATGGGGTATTGACATTTCGCTGAAAGTGCATAATTGCATTTGGAGAAGTCATTGACTCGTTTTCAAGTTCGATAGCCAATTCTGTTGCTTCCAACAAGTCTTTAGGTCGTGCAGCATATATTGTGGTTTTCAAGTGGTCGTTTAAACCTTTTTTGAATGCGTCAAGCGCAATTTTGTTGTTTCTTTTAATGATCACTTTTTTTTCTGCTTCCGTGGGTTGTTGTCCTAGGCTTTCTATTCCAAGTCTGTTCAATCCCTCTATAATATTTATCGATTGTTCTTTGTACGTATGTACTCGTGAATTCCGTTGTTGTAAATTGGTCAGTTTGATTTGTAACTGTGCCTCGGACAAGAGTTTCGAAATTCGATGGTTTTGAATCGCAACCTAACGAGGTGCGTACGATTGCTGTTAACTTTGCGTGGAATACATATTGTAAAAAGTCAGTTTTGCCTTCTTCATTTAAATTTTTGTTAATTAATTCGGCTGTGATAATGAAACTGTCTAAATCTCTGAAATTGCCAGTGAATGTAGTTAATGCCTTTGAGGCAGTTTCTAAACTAAAAGACGACATTGTGTTTATTTCTGTTGAGTTATTAGCTTCTTCTAATTGTGCCATTAATAGCTGTCTAGTTAGTCGGAGTGTGCTATGAAATTCTATTCTAATGCCCTTATGGCTGTCTATATCTTCTAATTGATTTTCTAAAATTTTAAAGGCCTTGTCCAAATTGTGTATTTTTTGTAATTTTTCCACTATGGTATCTTCTTTATAAAATCTGTTGGAACTTTTCCTAATGTTTATATGTATTTTATCTAATATTTTTTTCAAATTTTCCATTAGGATTTATTTAAGTACATATTTTTGAAATTTTATACATTAGTGACATAAGGTCTGCTAGTGGTGTGCTTGTGCACATATGATTTGAAATATTTAGTTATTTTATAAAATAGAAATATTATAATTATTATGAGTGCTATAGTTAATATGTCCTGGGGAATTGCTGGGATGATTATGGTCTCGTTGATGGCGTTGTTGTTGACGGCTGTCTGTTGTTGTTGCGGCTTGCTTTGAGTTTTGCCCATTCTGCTTCCTTTTGTCTTTTGTTTGCTTGGTTGTTGTCTATTGCTATGGATGAATGGCGCACAAATTGGTGTCCGCAAATAGATTGATTAAATAGGCCTCTGAAATTTCATGAAGTGTGCCAATGATGGACTTTCGGTAGCGAAGGATTGGAGAAGGCATAATATTTGGGCGATGACGACGGTTTTTATCATACAACCGGTGCTGATTTGAACGATAGTTGTCGAATTTATCAAATTAAAAGTTATGCTTAGTAGATTCAAGTTTTATGCGATCATTGTCGGTACTCGAAATCAGTTCCTTGGAGGAAATGTATTTGGTTACATGAAATTCTGCCTGTATTTATTCTCATAGCGCAATTTGAATTCCGGTTTTGTCAAAAGAACAATTCCAAGGTTGGAAACTGGCAAGATCGCCATGTAGAGAAATGTGTTTGTGTATTGAAGATTTTAAGTTCCTTCAAGCATATAAGGGATTGGCGCTATGCACCGCAATTAAATGAGAAGGTAGAAGAACAAAGTTCCAATTCAATCTGGTCTTATTAGTGGCCAACGCGGCTCTTTTATATCTTTACTTATAACTGTTATACATTAGTTCTTAATCTATCCTACTTACTTACACTACAATAATATAATTATATTTATGTTCTGCATTTCATTTGCACCCGTTGCCCTGAGTACGCTCATTTGGTCTTGACGAATGGTGTCGAAGGACGGTCACCGAAATTGAGTGCATTTCAATATACACTCAATTGTTGTTGACAACGTCCAGAACCATTTGTGTATATTTGGTCAGCGTACTCAAAAGTGCAGCGCTAGCATGTCGATACATTGTCGGTGCATTTGTACTAATGAAATGCAGGGGTAGGTAATGTAGACTTGTATGTATACACTACAAACCTATGGAAATAGGAAACGTCCAAGAACAGGATGTACATTTTTCAATAGAACCTCCCAATCATGATTACCCCTGATAGATATAACAAAAGCAAATAAGATTATAAGATGTTTGATTGATACAGGTTGAGATACAAGTATTCTTAAACCGAATATGTCAAAGATACGACGCCATAATTGGCATGAATTTTCTGGTACCTCTTAGAGTTAAGGTTGACCTAGAGAATTTGTATCTTTCTGTGAATCAAAAAAATATTATCTTTAAAAACAAGTGAGTAAGTTTCAGTAGGGTAAGCCGTCTTATATATGTCCTATACCTACTTATATATACCCTACACCTACTGCGCCATCTTGAATTTTGAAAATGCGACATCAAATTCGAAATCAGCGACCCCGAAAACCCCACTATACAAAATTTCATACTGTTTTGATGAAATCTTGAAATTTCGGTAAAAACACGATTTTCACTTATATGGGAGGTAGGCGTGGCAGTGGACCGATTTCGCCCATTTGCAATACCAACTCCTTCTATGGCCTAAAAATTATAAATCCCAAATTTGGGATCCCTAACTTTCTTCTAGCTCCTGCAATCGTGTTTACAAGAAAAGAGGACGGACAGGCAGTGAGGTAGGCGTGGCAGTCGACCGATTCAATACCAACTCCTTCTAGGGCCTAAGAAGGATAAATACAAAATTTGCGATCCCTAGCTTTCTAGCTCCTGCAATCGTGTTTACAAGAAAAGAGGACGGACAGACGGATAGGGCTAAATCAACTCAGGAGGGGACGCTGATCAAGTATATATATACTTTTCCATACTGGACACTTTTCCTTCTTGGTGTTACAAACATCAGACCAAAGTGAATATACCCATACCTCATGAGGTGTAGGGTATAATAATCAATACCCCTTAAATTTTGACGAAATTTGCAGTTTAGAATACACCAACTGTGAAAAGATAAGTTTAGATAATTTATATTCAGAAGAAAAACTTGAAATAGAAAATATCCTTAACCAGTATAGTCACATTTTTTATAAAGAACGCGATACTTTAACAGCTGCATATACTAATAAACACGAAATTATTACACCACCAATTTATTGCAAAGCATATCGGTATCCCCAAGTCCATGAAAAGGAAATGGAAAAGCAAATTTCCGAAATGTTAAGACAAAAAATCATTACAGAAAGTAGTTCTGCATATAACAGTCCATTATGTATAGTTCCAAAGAAACTAGACAACTCAATGGAACAAAAATGGTATCTAGTAATCGATTTCAGGAAATTAAATGAAATTACTATAGACGATAAATTTCCTATTCCAAATATAGATGGAATTTTGGACAAATTGGGTAAAGCACAGTACTTTACAACTTTGGATCTTGCCAAAGGTTTTCACCAAATTTTGGAAAAAGAAGAACACAGAAAAAAAACTGCGTTTTCATCTCCGTTTGGTCATTTTGAATTTAATCGAATGCCATTCGGCCTTAAAAATGCACCTTTTACATTCCAAAACATTATGAATTCTGGTTTAAGAAATTTAATAAATAAAGTTGGCGTGATCTATTTAGACGACATTTTGGTCTTTAGCACTTCCTTAAAGGAACATATAATTAATTTGAGAAAAGTTTTCGATAAGCTGCAAGAACGGGATTAAAAGTACAAGTACATAAATGTAACTTTTTATGAAAAGAGACAGAATATCTTGACATATTCTGACCTTAGAAGGCGTTAAGCCAAACCCAAAAAATTCTTCAAGAACTTAAACTACCTAATACTCAAAAAGAAATAAACTCTTTTTAGGAATTACTGTATTCTATATAAAATTTATAAAAGGTTACGCTAAGGTAGCAAGCAAAATGATAAAATGAAAAAAAATGCTAAAGTAAATGTTGAAGATCCAAATTGTATTGCAGCCTTTGAGAAAAATAAAACAAATCATAACAAACCATCCAAATTATAATAAAAAGTTTCAATTATTTACTGATGCGAGTAATTTTGCAATAGGTGTGGTGTCAAGAGGGACATCATTATGCTCTGCATCAAGAACACTAATCGGCCATGGAAAAATTACTCCACCATAGAGAAGGAGCTTTTAGGCGTTGTTTGGGGATCAAAGTATTTTAGAACATATCTTTGTGGATATTCAGATCATCAGCCTATAAAATGGCTATATATAAAAAAATGTCGGAAAATATATTAACCCTCGGTTACAAAGGTGGTTAACATCCCCAGAATAAAATAAAGTGAAAACATGAGTGGACAACACTTGAAATGTCTGACAGTTGTGTTGAAAATTTGAATCACTCGAAGTGCATACTGTACATTCCCAAGAAGAAAACAGTAGTTAACAGATTAAAAACACAAATAATTTTGAAAGAAAATAAGGACACGGAATCCGAAAATATATTTAATAATAAAAGAATTTTTATCGACAAACAAAATTTAACTAACGAAAATGTTACTAATATCATCCATACTATTAAAGGTAAAATTTTAGTTTTTTTTTATTAAATGATCATGAATACAGTAAATTACAAAAAACACTAATTTATATGTTTTCACACAACCAAAATGCTACGTTTGTCAGAGGTAGTTTTTTGCGCAAATGATATAGAAGATTCATACCAATAAACTAAACAAATTTCACTGTTTCATAAAAACTAAACAGGTCATTCAGAAATAATCTCCACTTAAGAGGGTATGAAACATAAGATTTATCATCCAGAAGTAAGAACAAAAATACACGAAATTATTAACAATTCAGCTCTGCAATCCGGTTGACTATTTTTTGGCGCTCTTAAAATTATTAAACAAAAAACCGAAAATAATAATAAATTGTTAATGTCATATATCCGAAATTCGCAAAACCAATCTAAAATCTTGCGACACTTCACTCAAATTAAAAATTAAGTGACTTTAGCAGTGTTATTGCAGTGCTATCGTTTATTGCAATCAAAAATTTACAAAACAATTTAGACAATACAAGAAGGAAAAAAAAGGAAAACAAAATAAAAATACCAAAAACAAAAACAACCAAAGATCATCAAATGTCATCAGCGTGAGCAGCTGCGCGCACCATCTCACCGGCGAAATCACTCGCAACGTCGACAAGTTTGAGTGCGAGGTAGGTACTATCCGCGACAAACTTAAGCAGTACGACAACAAAATTCACTCATTAGAGAAAAACGTCAGTGCTCTCACTACTCGCTGTGAAGCTCTCACTGAACAATTGAGCAAAAATATTAACAGCAACAAAACAACAATTGATATATACATTTGCCCAGGTCTGTCTGTCTTCCTGTCTGTCCCTAACGCTAGGCGACTCAAAATGAACAACGGAACTAAAAAAATTGTTTAAGTTGTTAATCTTCTTTTCTTTTAAATGTTAGCCGTTCTGGGAGTTCGTTCACACGACGCTGCAGTCGTGAGACGGAAACAGAGCCACTTACAATATATTCACACATATATTTTTTTTATAAATGTTAGCCGCCCTGGTGAGGAATTGAACCCACGATGCTGCGATCGTAAGTAAGATGAAGTAGCCAACTAAACGTCTACTCACCAAAGCCAATTTGGCTTATACAATACCTTTAGCTAATATCGATTAACTTCGGCAAGCTATATGCACAACGCTTTAATGTATATACACACACAAAAAATCACGTTTGACATAAACAAAAATAGCTTCGACCCAAAAGTTGACACCTTTAAGAAAATAACACTGCCACAAGACTAGCGTTGCCAACTAACGCCATTACGGTGGTAGATTAGATTTTCATATTTGCATATATTTCAAGTACAACATTAAGGTCCCCACACACCAACGCGAAATACCGCAGCCGCCGCGAAACTTACTCAAAAATGTTTCTTGCAAATGCGATATTCGATAAAAACAAATAAAAATGTATATCAATTATAAATTTTGTTAGCAAGAACGAACTATAGCATTTTTGAGCAAGTTCCGCGGCGAGCAAGATCCTTTAAGCGTGCGTGTCTAGGGAATGCCAAAAAAGAGTCCATTGTTACACAACCGATTTGCAAAAAAACAATGGTGAACTAATCGATTATCAAAGCACGTAATCGATTAATCGAACGATTAATCGATTTTTTTTAAAAATAGGAATGGTAAAAATATCATTTTTTTTATTTTTTTAAAATCGGTTTTAAAAAATTAGTTTATCTATATTTTTGGAATATATACAATACAGTAATGTAACATTTTTTTTAAATTTCCAAAAAAAAATATTATACAAAATTAATGGAGACACCTTTTTTAAAAATCACTCAAGAAATTGTATAAGGGGAAATTGAAACTTAAAAAATTTTATATCTCGGAAAGCAAAAAAGATTTCAGATTCGGTTTTAGGACGTCAAAACACATAATACGAAAATAAAAAATTGGAAAAATCGAATGATTAAATCCTTTGCAATAAAAATAATCGACAATCGGAAGAATGTTTAGCAGTTGAAAACATTGTTAGGTGGCAACGTTAGCCGTGTGGCAGTATTATTTCCATAAAGGTGGCAATGGTTTCTCTCACACATGATTTTCTTGTGTGTGTAGACACATTAAAGTGTTCACCATACAGCTTGCAGAACTTAATTGCAATTAGCTGAAGTCATTTAAGAGATGGCTGTTGTCAATTGGTTAGAGCTTCCGCTTTCTCTTCGGCAGTCATCGGTTCAAGCCCGCTAGCGCACTATGGGGAAAATTACCAAAACTGGCCTAAACCTCAATTTTGAAGTTTTAAAAAAAGACTTACCATTATTTTTCCCGTAAAGTATACACTCCAAACCTTTACAATTTGCTATCGTTTTGTTGAAGTAACGGTACACCGCCGTGTACCGCTAGTCTGCACGTCGAATTTATTTTCTACATTTTATTTGTCATTTGTGAGTGAAAAAAGTGGTAATAGTAAAATTCCAAATTAATATATTTGCATTTAAAACAAAAGAAATCATGGATGAAGATCGAAGTATTGATGGTAAGTAAAAAAATTTGCTTAAAAAAATTAATGCTAAATGCTAAATTAATTGTGAGGTTCGGGTTATTTACTTTGTTCGGACCGCTAATAAGAAGGCGTGACCGGTATGGAAAAGTATATATATTCTTTATCAGTATCGAA
The DNA here is from genome assembly GCA_951394025.1 of Heteromyza rotundicornis. NCBI lineage: Eukaryota > Metazoa > Arthropoda > Insecta > Diptera > Heleomyzidae > Heteromyza > Heteromyza rotundicornis. Next base: position 47,708,608 of record OX596010.1, read on the forward strand.
AACTGAACCTACTAGCTATATCGGTATGTCCGTATATCTGTTTGTCTGTCCATTTTTCCGTCTGTCCTTCCCATTTATTGTAGGAGCTAGAATTAATCTAGGCGGTTCAAACTTTGGATTTATATTTTGTAGGTCCTAGAATGAGTTGGTATTGAAAATGGGCTGAATTAGGTAACCAACACGCCTACTTCCCATATAAGTGAAAAATCTGGATTCGCTAAAATAGTACCAAACTTGGTATGGGGAGTTTTTGGGGTCGCTGATTTCGGATTTGATACTGAAATTTCAAAATTCAAGATAGCGCATACAATATGGCGACCGAAATTTCGAGTTTTCATCGAAACAGTATTTGATATCTGTGGGTTTTTGAAGTCGCTGATTTCATTGCATTGCATTTACCTTTATTGGAAACGTTTCTAGTTTAATTTTTTGTAAATATTTTAATATAATTTCTTACTATACTGCACTAGGGGCAAATTTCTTTTTCTGGCCAAAACCTCAAACATGTAAATAGCGCAATAAATTGTATAACAGTGAGTAAAATATAGATTATTATATATAAGGTCCGTTTCATATTTATAAGATCACCTCAAATTTGGAAATACTACGAATACAATATATAATTTCTTTTAAAATGTTCATAAAAAATTATCTACACTAAAAGTACTCTCTAAATATGCTGTAGTTGTTGTTGCAGTTTTGTTGTTGTTGAAACTACACTTTTTTTTTATATTTTACGTGTTTCATATTTATAAGGTCACTTTGAAAAAATTGGAAATTCTGTTCTCAAACATGAAAACCGGTAAAAGTTATTTTTGTAAGTGATCGCCTTGATTTCGAATGACATTAAAAACACGAGTTTTCATACCAACTACTAGGTTTTTTTATTAAATTAACACTAATTCTCGTAAAATATCAAATCTTAACTCTAAAACTGTTTTATCCTGGTTTTTTTCTCGGTAACCTTGACTAACCAAAGTACCCTATAGATTCTCGACAGAATTACAGTTCGAAGAACAAGCAGACTAGTCCAAAATATCGATACCCATTTTTTTGAATTTGAGCGTTGTCTTCTTGAAATGTGCACTTTTCGGAAGCATTGGCCGGGATATATGGCTGTAAACTCATCTCTAGACCTCGAAGGTAATCTACGCTCTTCATACGGTTCGACGTAAAATATAAAACAAAAGTTTAATTTCAACAACAAAAAAACTGCTACAACAACTACAGCATATTTAGAGAGTACTTTTAGTGTAGATAATTTTGTATGAACGTTTTAAAAGAAATTATCCATTGTATTCGTAGTATTTCAAAAATTAAGGTGACCTTATAAATATGAAACGCACCTTATATTTTCAAAATCATGTCCAAGTGGGCGTGTGTCCTTCAAAAAATAAAAAACCAACATTTTTTTTTCAAATTTTTATTTTAAGCAATTTACAGTAAGAAATTATATTAAAATACAATAAATTATTAACAAAATAGAAGTGGCCGGAATTGGGTACCACTAAAATGTGAAGTGATCCGAATTCCATCCAGTGGCCGGAACTTCGGTGTTTTCAAGCTTGTCACATTAATGTTTCTAAACAATATATTTTACTCAATATGCATTTTTTTTCTTTTTTTGATTGCTTACACATTCATGTACACAAGGATCTAAATCCGTCATAGGCTATGTGTTACAGATTTTATGCAATCAGCTTTTCAATTCTAACATACTTATGTCAATTTCTTAAGAAAAGGCAGTTTTGACTCTGTGAAAATTTAATTGTAATGTCGTTTTAAATTGATCTTTTACATGAAAAAGCTTCAAAATTTAAGTTCTTTATAGAGACCGACCGAAATTCGGTTTCGGTTTTTCGGCCAAAAAAAGCTGTTTCGGCCGAAAAATAAAATATCGCTTTCGGCCGAAATTCCTATATTTCCGCCGAAAATTTCGGTTTGATAGAAAAAGTAACAAATAAATAACAAAGATTACACTGATCGACAAAACTGAACGTTTTGTGTGTTAAATATACTTTATAGACAAATTCTTATGTATTTTGCCATGCTGGATACGAAAATAATAATAATGAAATTTTTACAGCACCAAAAATGCAACTTTTGTGGCGTCTGCAGAAAAATGGTGCGTGCTGGAAAATTTAAAGTTTTTTTTCGGATTTAGCGTATCAAAATACATAAGGAACAACCAAGTGGATAAAAGCGGTATGTAACACAAATTTAAGCATTGATCATAGTTTCGAAGAATCAGAAGCGACAAAGAAGACATGTCCTATCGGAGTAGATCTAATACTCTCGCAATGATTTATAAATTTCTACTCCTCTACTACGGTAGCAGATTTTTCTAATTCCCTCAAGATATTTCCTACTACTATGATAAGAAATCTACTCCTCAAAATATTATGTGAGTTTCATACAATGCAAAAGTACTATTCTTTCTACAAATCTGCTTCCCCGACAGAAATTTCTACAACTCGTAGAATTTCTAGTACTCTACGCATAAACCCATATTTACTCCCCTCTTTTGAAATCTACTACCCTGACAGTAATTTCTACTACTCTTGATTTCCACGCATTTGATAGTTTGCTTCTAAATTAATCTAATTCATGATCTGAACTTAAAATGATCAACCCATATTCATAGTCAAATTAAGCTCCAACTTAACTTTAGTAATCTACTAAGTTGACAGATAATACACTGAACTGGCAGCTACTAAGCTGGTTCTAAAGTTTAGCAGCTACTAAATTTGACTATGAATATGCGATCGATTTCAGCCTACTGATAATCTTAATTATGTCCCACTTTATTACATTAAATCTCTCAATTGTTTCGGTTTCGGCCGAAATTAAAAAAATGAAAATTCGGCCATTTCGGTTTCGGCCGAAAAAAAAATAAAAAATTTCGGCCATTTCGGTTTCGACCGAAATTAAAAAAAGCGATTTCGGTTGGTCGCTAGTTCTTTATGCCTTTCATATAGTTTTTTAAATCGGTAATATAAAGTTTAATAACTTTTAGACAAAATAAAAGTGACCGAAATTGGGTTGCACTAAAAAGTGAAAATGAAGTGCTCATTAGACCGTCTCGAAAAAATGAAGTCATCCGCACACCATCTAATTTGAAGCATATTTGGAAGGAGATTCCGGAAAAAATTTTCTTTTTTTTTTTGGCCGATCGTAGAGGTAGCGCATCGACATATTTCTTCATTTTGTCTCTATTTATGATCCGATTTTAATGTATAATATATAAAAATTTTTGTCTCGAGGAGACCTACAATAATGCCTCAGAGGTCCTTGCTCTTAAGTACACCCTTCTAGTACTTACCCACCAGATCTCAGTTAGTACCACCCTAATGTACCATTCCAAGTGCAGAAAATTAAAGCTCTCGAAAAATCATTAAACTCTTGCAAAGGAAGTATACCGATTATACCATTAGAACTATTTATAAAAAATATAATTAATATTTTTACCGAACGTAGGGGTAGCGCATTGACATATTTCATCATATTGTCACCATTTATGATCCGATTTTAAAGTATAATATATCAAAATTTTTGTCTCCAGGAGACCTACAATAATGCCTCATACGTCATTGCCCTCAAGTACACCCTTCTAGTACTTACCTTCCAGATCTCAGTTAGTACCATTTCTTATTATATCTGCAGCGTAACAGTGATCGAAGGCGGAAGTTGGGTGCATTTAAACAGGAAGCTTTGAAAAACTTTATCATTTTGTGGAAATGCGCGGGTATTCCAATTTTATCGGAATCAGCTATTCGTAAACGTTTAGATAAGCTTGTGAATGATTACTATAGAATTGCTAAAAAAATCCTTAAGATGCAATATAAATAAGCATTGAAAGACCTAAATATTTACACAGCTTATCCATGCCATTCTCAAAACACCGAGCGCTTTGTTCATGTAGTGCATGAATCTGCCATGGCGGTCACCGATGAACAAAGCATGGGACACATTTTAGCTAAACTCGAGAGCCAGCACAAATACAGCCAACTTGAATCACGTCGAGATTTGATCGATTAAAAGTAGGTTAATAAATAAATTCGATCACTGTTACGCTGCAGATATAATAAGAAATTTATCACATCGCGCTCCGTTGGCAATTGGGTGTTATTTAATTCACTAATAAAAAAAGGCATTTTTAAACAATTTTGTACGGAATGAACAAAAGCAACTCTAGAATTAAAAATGCTATGAATTATGAGCTTCACCATTGTTTTCCCTTTCGAACCAATTTTCGTTTGAACGAATTTAGTGGGGGCAAGAATATGCAAAATAATTAAACTGCACTCACTTTTGTGCCAATTCTCTGCTGGCGGCGCCAGCATACAAGATCTCTAAAAGCTGCAAAAAATAAAATTACGGGGGGAAAAGGGAAACAATTTTGTGATCGTAGGGAATAATACGTTTTTTTTTCAGTCAGTGTAGGGATTTTTTAAAAAGTATGTAGCATCACTGGTCCTATGTTCGGCAAGTATATTAATGAATTTTCGAGAGCTGCAATTGGAATGGTACATTATGGTGGTACTAACTGAGATCTGGAAGGTAAGTACTAGAAGGGTGTACTTGAGGGCAATGACGTATGAGGCATTATTGTAGGTCTCCTGGAGACAAAAATTTTGATATATTATACTTTAAAATCGGATC